>OX457037.1:7663535-7981035 GCA_949752735.1 Lumbricus terrestris
GCTTGTCTGGAATCATCACGTCTCCAAATTATCCGATTGGGTTCGGCGGAGCGGTCGCGCCTCCCTGCCTTTACAGTCTGTATCCTGTCAGCTCTGTTGCCTTGGCCTTCCAGTCATTCGATCTCGAACCTTTTATCAACCAGGACTATAGAGATTATGTCCAGGTTTGGCTTTTTTAAATTGATTGCAGATTTTTATTTATGTATAATGTCCTATGTATATACGGACTTAATAATTATGTTTGTGGCTGTCCATAAATGACGTCACGCAAATTTGGGCGATTTTTGCTCTCATCGTCACGCGTCATCACAAAAGTCGTAACTCACTCAAATATGACGTCACATAATCCCTGACCTCTGAAAAAATATGTTCAGAATGCCATATGCAGCTTGTCCTACAATAATAATTATTATCAAATAAAGTAATTATAGCCATAAAAAAACTTTCAACCACGTAGTAGAACGAAGAAAAATGGAGAGAGTATTTATTGATAAGATCATTATGCATTTTACAAAATAAAAGATTCTGGTAGAATCATTACAATATAAAAGCAATCTGCGAAAGTTTCTTTGCGGAGTAGAACTATTACTTGCTGACTGTCTATGTAAGACCTAAACGACGTCATTAATGTGATTTAAAAGAAAAATCAAATTTAAATGTTCAGAAGTTTATGTAACACGCTATTTCGTACATATAGCCTAAGTGAGATTTTGAGTGTTCTACATGTAGTTCTTGTGTAATGGAGGCTCGCGACCGCATGACTTTGAACTGCCTAGAAAAGATCACTTTAATTTCATCTCTCGAGTACTTTTTAAGACTGTTCGCAGTGTTAGCTCTATGAACCCGTAATCAATCTTTAGCATCCTTCCAACTTGAATTTATGCAGACAGTTATTTTAGTATATTTATTTTTTAGTTTTTTCATGTAATAAGTTGCGGTCTGTCAACTAAATGTTTTTGGTTAAACAAAGTATATATTTATCAAAGCTCATTTATTTCAAGTTCAGTGCTCGCCTTGACCTGCTCCCAATTTTGACATGGCAAGACATAAACTTAAACATTGTTCTTTGGGCGATTCCAATTTGAATCATCAGCAAGTAAAGATTTGCCGGAGATTAGTAGGCTATGGTTATTGCCCGGCAGTAGTTAAGTGGGTGTTTACTGTTTAGGTTGCTTGAACACCTGACCCCGATGAAATAATGTGAAATTGAAATAGGCCTAATGAATTTGCTCGTGGGTTTGCTCACGGGCGAGTAAACACCACCGAAATAAAACCTTTGTCACGCCATTGGGCTATTGCATTTTAAACTGACCAATAGGTATTGGTGAGATAATGCAGGTGAAGTTTCTGCCACATGCATCGCGGATGAATGCCACCAATTTTAGGCCTACCAGATGTGTATGTGACTTTCGTTTTCCTGGTGTGCAGAGCTGCGGTCAATAAGCTTACCACATACAAAAGTCACTAATGCTAACACACGTACCATGAATTGGACCCTCTACCTCCTTTTATTACTAGTGACATTCTTGATGACATTGCTGCTTACTTTGTGAATCTTTTTAACAGGTCACTTGGTGAGGGCTGCATTCCTGCATCGCAAAAACGAGCCTTAGTCTTTCCTGCATTTAAGAAGCCTGATCTTGACCCTAGTCTCAGTCAAAACTATCGACCTATTTCAAACCTATCTTTTCTGCCTAAGACTCTCGAAAGACTTGTTTCAATGCAACTTCTCCCCTATCTAGAGCAATCGGGACTTCTTTCTTCCCACCAGTCTGGCTATAGGGCTAACCACTCAACGGAAACAGCCCTCCTCTCCATGCTTTCTGATATAATACTCTGCTGTTGACAAGTCTCATGTCACTCTTTTGGCTCTCTTCGATGTCTCTGCAGCCTTTGACATGAAAACCTCTGTGGACTCAATGGTTCTCCTCTTCTTTGGTTTCGGTCCTATCTGTCTGATCGCACCAAAATGATCATCTCTGGCGACTCTAGCACTCAGTGGGTCCCTGTTGTCTTGGGAGTTCCTCAGGGTTCTGTCCTAGGCCCACTCCTATTTATCCTTTAAACGGCTGGTACTACCTCTCTTTTCCCTAGCCACTCTGCAACCGGCCACCTTTTCGCTGATGATGTCCAAGCTTATGTCCATGGACCCCCTTCTGCTCATCTCCTTTTTTCAAGCCGAATCGATGCTCTATCTCAAGATCTTCTTCTGTGGATGTCGTCCAATAGTCTTTCTTTGAACTCTTCCAAAATCTAGTTGATTTGGTTTGGCACTCCTAAACAGCTTCAGAAACTTGACTATACACTGCTCTCTCAAACTTTTTCTCACTTCAACTTCTCCTCTAGTGTTCGAGACCTAGGTGTCACCCTTGATAGTTCTCTTACCTTCACTGAGCACATTTCCAATCTTACTCGCTCTTCCTACTTCCAACTAAGACGTCTCATGGTTATTCGCAAATCTGTTTCATCTTCGATCTTTAGGCCTACCTCAATATTATTGTTCACACTTTTGTATGTTCTCGGATTGACTATTGTAATTCTGTCCTTATTGGCCTGCCTAAGGTTAGCTTAGCTCCTCTGCAATCTGTACTCAAGGCTAAGCTCATCTCCCGCCTTCCTCGATTCTCCCACATTTCTACATTCATTACTGAACAACTTCACTGGCTTCCTCTCTCGGTCCTCATACAATTTAAAGTTCTGATTCTGGTCCCTAAGTCTCAAATCGGTCTTGCTCCGAAGTATCTGTGCGATTAGATACTTCGCCCTCTTTCTGCCACCTCGCTGCGTCCTCTTAGGTCCTCTGATCGCCTTGACCTCTTTGTCCCTCTAGTCAGGACCGCCATGGCTCAATCCAGATCATTTGCCTGCATTGGTCCCCCCTATGGAATGGGCTTCCCCAATCAGTTCGCTCTGCCATCCTTTCTGGCAGTGTATCCTCGTCTTTCCCTCGTCTGAAAACTTGCCTCTTTTCTTGGGGCTCAACGCACTTGGAGCGCTTCTGAAAGGCTCTTGCTGCGAGAAGCGCTTTATAAATGGTCAGATAAGATAAGGTAAGATAAGATAAGATCAGACAAGATACTACTAAAACCAACGTAATTCATCCTATAGCTGAGTACAGTTTCATTTAGAAATTCTGGTTTGTGATGAGTGCATGTGGTTTCAGGTTTCCTGCGCTAGTAATTCGAGCCTTGGCTATGGATACTATTACGGTAATACTTTACCACCATTGCAGTCCTATGCACTATGCAGCAGGGTACGTGTGACATATTATGCCAATTATGCAGTCGCTGGAACTGGATTCAGCCTCAGATATCATGTCAATCCATTGGGTATACCTTTCAATTATTTTCAGTTTTGTTGCTTAATTTTGCTTCGTATTTAATTTGACTCTGGGTAAAGCGGATGCTAATATGCTTACTTTCAGCAATGCTGAAAAAAGAACGTGGACCTGAGAGAAATCTTTTAAATTGCTTCGTCACTAAGTCACTTTTCGCTAAAACGGTTCCAGAATGTCAACTTGGCTGTTTCGTTACATTCCGACGTGCGGTCATGAAGTTCAAATTTATGTTCAACGGAGTAGGCCTGCAGAAATCTTACTTCAACGCTTCATAAACTTTGCAGCTGAGAATAGAAATACTCACATCTAGTCCAGGATATGTTGCAATGTGTACCTATGTCCTACATGTAACTCGTAAACTATTGCTATTATCAAAGTGACCCTAATAGTAGAGAAATAAATTTAAGCCCCCATTAGACTATAATTATAGTGAGCTTTAATAAGCAGACGGTTGGGCGTAGCTTTTATTCATCAAAGCCTGCAATCACACTAATGCTTTGCATTGTTACTGGAAGATGACTGCGTTGTGACTTCATGCGAATGGAATGCAGAGTGTTTTGAGATTTTCGACGAAGCAGCAGCTGATTTTGCATAATGTCAAGATGGTAAAACGAAACAAACTGTTGTAATCATAACTTGACTTTCACCTCATCTAAAAACCTTCTTTTTAAAAAACATTTCGTTCATCTTCGAGAGCTAATCACAGATTGGTGCGCAGCTCGTCTGTTCTGCTCTTCAGTGCAATGTTGTTCTGCTTTGCAGTTGCACATAGCGCCATAACGACTGCTCCAAAGAACTTCACCGTAGACGTTGGCAGTCGAGTGCAGCTGGACTGCACAAGTGATGCAATCAAATACTTTCCAAGTTGGACTCTGAGCACAGATGGAGCGGATGACAATAGCAAAGTCGTTGCATCTTTCTGTGTCGTCACCTCCAATTATATATATAATTATACCTCCCAGTATTCTGTCGTTAGCGATGGACCTGGAGTCTGTAACCTAGTGGTTGAAAGTGTTACACTGGCAAACGCTGGTATCTACACATGCATTGATGTTGGTCTTGCCTCTGCTAATTCAGTCGTCACAGTTCTGGGCAAGTATTACTTAGCAATCGTTGTATAGACAAGTAAGTACACAAACCAACGTACATGCGCATGTATCTATGCATGCATCTAATTCATTCAAGAATTTATACAGCGCCTCTTAAAGAGGACTACTCAGAAGCGCTCTCAACTCGTGCAGGGCCAAAAAGTACAATTTTGAGTTAAAAAATACATCAATATGCTCCAGGATGCAAACGTAGCTTCCGTGGCAACCTATTCCAGACCTCTTGGTCCACCACAGAAAATTGTTCCATTCTGCATGGTTGCAGTCTGCGCGAATGGAACCAAGACCACAGCTGTGTGCATTATTCTATTGCTACCAATGTTATGTTTGAAGTGTGTATAGATGGTTTTGTTCTGAGTGTAAATAAAGGCAATGGCAACTGCTCTATTATAAGATTGAACAGTGTCAGCCACTGCCATGCACTGTTGCGTAGCGAGCGGATGTTCAGTGTGTCCAGGAAGATAGGCTACCACACGAAGAAGGAGATGACGATGAAGATGGCAAAGACAACGGAGATGGCGGCCTAACCGAGGAAGCAGGAGGTGGAGCCGAAGAGATGTGATGAGATAAGGAGATCTGGGCCGGGTATTCCGACCGTCAAGTGTAAGCTGGAGAGAAAGCTTATTAATCCGTAATAGAAGAAACATTTGAGTGCAGGGCGAGACAAGTGAAAGAGTCTCGGAGCAAGCGAATTGTGTCGCAGGTGTTTTATGCCTGCGACAGTCACAGAAGTAACGGAAATGGCTATTCAAACCAATTTAAACGTACCGCAAACAAATTTCATTTCAGTTTATTGGCTCTCTATTATATAGACTGCTTGGTATCCAGCAGTGCAAAAGCAAGTAAAATGTTGAGTCTGTGAATAATGGGAAACGAAATATAATTTTGCTCCGTGTGTTCATATTGTTGAGTTAATCTGAAATTGACCGCTATGAGAATGTGATAGAAGTTCTGCTATCTGGGAAGTGTGGTTATAGAGGATGCAAGGTGCCACGTGGTAATAAAACGAATAGCTATGGGAGAAAGATGCATTCTACAAAAGGGGGGAGCTACTCAGAGACAGTCTAAACACGAAGCTGAAGAAGAGAATGGTGAAGACACTGGTGTGGAGTGTTGTCATGTACGATTCGGAAACGTGGACAATGCGGCAAGAAGACATAAAACGACTAGAGGCCTTCGAGATGTGGATCTGGCGCAGAATGGAGAGAATCAGATGGGTTGAGCGAAGAACGAATGAGGAAATCTTGCAGTTGGTGGAAGAAAGGAGGTCACTGATGGGCACTATACGTGGGTGGCAGAAGAAATGGATAGGACACATCTTAAGGAGCGACATCCTACTATGAGACATCATTGAAGGAAGAATCGAGGGGAAAAGGATGCGAGGTCGCTGAGGTAGACCAAGAACAATGTTGCTGGACTGGATGCTGACAGATGATGGATACAGTGGACTGAAGAGAGAAGCACAGAACAGAGAAAAATGGCATCATTGGACAAACGAACCTCCCTGATGGCAGAGAACGTAAAGAAGAAGAAGAAGAATGTGACAGGGATTTCATTCCTCATCTAATCACTGAGCAAAATATTTATCTGCTCTAATCTAATTTCTTTTAGAATTGACTGAATCGTTTTGAGTCAACAGTTTTGGTAAGTTGGCATAATTATGACAATTCGGTCAATTCTAAAAGACAATGTAATTAGATTTAACCAATTGATCTGAACGGGTTTAATATAGCCTTATCTGATCGAATTTGTAGAATGAAATCTGATATAACTTGATTAAATCTCTAATGACGTTGTCAGTCTAATAGAAACAAAGTGCGAAGGGATTGACTGTCAATTGACCATAATAAAAACCATGCCGCTTTAAAAAATCTGCTACTGTGTTCTTAATATTATTGCGGAGAGTCGTCATTGTTTAAAGAGAATTCAAGTGAGCAAGGGCCATACAGAAAATCTTGGTCAGAGTTTCATAGGTAGTATTTTTGTCTGGTTTTAGGTTCCAAGACATCGACTTAATGATGTGGCCAAGGAAATCTTTCCTCTGCCAACGACACCATGAAGAGGTGATCGACTTTAGACCTACATCAATTTGTGCACGATCGATGTCAGACGATCACAAAAGATGTAACTTAATAGCCTACATTATATATTTAATCAAATGACGACATACTTTAGTTAGCTGTGCATTATAGACTACCAATACATGTAGATGGCTTTAGTTTCTTTAAATATTTCAATATTTTTGTATTTGCAACCGATATCAGTTACTATATCAAGATCATTAGCATTAGAGTGATTCTTAATTGTGTAATAATGTGGAAAAACTTGAAGATTGCCTGCTGTGTTTGGGTGCGCTTGCTTTGCTCTCTCTGCCTACGTCTGCTTGCCCCGCCCCTTTAGCCTCCGTCTACTTATCCAGCATACATTGGCCTATGTCTACTTATTCAGCACACTAGCCTCCGTCTACTTATCCAGCATACATTGGCCTATGTCTACTTATTCAGCACGTCTACTTATCCAGCATACATTGGCCTATGTCTACTTATTCAGCACACTAGCCTCCGTCTACTTATCCAGCATACATTGGCCTATGTCTACTTATTCAGCACGTCTACTTATCCAGCATACATTGGCCTATATCTACTTATTCAGCACACTAGCCTCCGTCTACTTATCCAGCATACATTGGCCTATGTCTACTTCTTCAGCACGTCTACTTATTCAGCATACCGTGGCCTATATCTACTTATTCAGCACACCTGCGTCTGGGAGGGTATAAATAGAGCAGAGCAGATCGTCGTAGAGTCGAGAGTCGTGAGTCGTCGTCAGTTGCAGTGTGAAGTAGTTGAAGAGTTCGTCGTAGTAGTCAGTCAGTCAGTCAGAGCTGCTTCTTCTGTGATAGAGTTCAGTAGAGTTTAGTCGCAGTGGGTACAGTATCGTGCCGCTCGGTGCAGTGTTGTGGGATCGATTCTTGTGCATCGGTGACTTACCTTTGGAAAAGAAAGACATTCATGCGTGTTTAGTTCAGTTGCGTCGCAGTGATCTAGCATTCAGTGTACAGTTTGATTAAGACGTTCGATTTCGCAGTTATTAAATACAGTTCGATTAAATACAGTTCGTTTGAATACAGTTCGTTTAAGTATAGTTAGCCTAAGCCTAGCCGGCTAGTCGTTAGTCCCCAGCTAACGCCTTACCCCCCGGACATCAGCGAAAGACTTACACGGCTAGGGTTGGTGATCGGCCCTGGTACTTTTCTGCCCAGCCCTAGTTCCGCAACAAATTGGCACCAGCAAGTGGGGTTTTGATTTATTCGATTGGACGTCTCGGAACAAATTGGAACCAGCAAAAACTAGTTCAAGAAGTTGGGGGTTTTGTTACATTCGTCGGACTGCTACAAACTGTTACACGGAAGCGGGAGCTGATTTGATTCTGGACTGACAACGATGTGGAAAGCAGCGACTGGTGAGTTTTCTCGCGCAGGAGTGGACGGAAGCGTTTCTGGCCTTCCTGCTACTTCGTCGCCTACCGCCGGACGACGAAAGGACGTTTTGGTCGACCACGAGGTCGAGTCTAGCCGCTTCCTGCAGACAATCGATTTCGACGACTCGCCGAAGAGGGAGCGAAAAAGCATGCTGATTCCGGAGAAAGACGCCAGCGCTTTGGAGTCAAAGATTCTGGAGAATGTCGGTCGCTTGGTCGGTGAAAAGAAGAGTCCAATCAAGCCCGGAAAATTCGATGGAACTGGATCCCTCGAATCGTTCTTGGCACAATTCGATGTGTGCGCGAGACACAACCGATGGACTGCAGCCGACAAAGCGGACTTCCTCCGCTGTTCATTGGAAAAAGCAGCAACGCAGTTACTCTGGGATTTTGGAGCCCGGACGGAAGTCACCTACGAGCAGCTCGTCGAGAGACTACGTCAACGATACGGCGCGGAGGGTCAGGCCGAGACCTTCCGGGCACAACTCTACTATCGCCGGCAGAGATCAGATGAAACCCTGGGCGACTTGCTGCACGACATCCGGAGACTCGTCGTTCTCGCCTACCCGGTTCCATCTAACGAAACGACGGAGATCGTCGCGAAGGACGCCTTCCTCGAAGCGATCCGTGACCGTGAGTTGTCCCTCAAGGTGAGAGAACGTGAGCCGAAGACCATCGACGAAGCGTACCGAACCGCTCTACGCCTCGCCGCGTACCAGCAGACGTCGGAATTGGAGGATCGTCGGAGACCAGCCAATCGGGTGAGAACGACGCAAGATGGAGACGCTGGTGGACAACTTCAGTCCCAATTGGACAATTTCTTCGCTGCCCAGCGAAAGTGGCAACAGGACATGGAAGGAAGGATCTGTCAACAGCTGGAGGAACTTCGAGGTTCGTACAGGACGAGTCTCGACGCCGAACCAAATGTTCCCCCGTACGTTCCACCGACCGTTCCGCCTGCAGGAAACGCTTCTGGGAACGCCGGCCGCGGTGTGACCTGCTTCAACTGTGGACGCGTGGGTCACGTGGCCCGCCAATGCCGCCAACGCCGACAGCCTCCCAACCGTCAAGACGACGCACGCAACTCGGGTCCGACGACGCCCGAGCAGAATGGACCAATCGTCACCAACCACACAACAAGAGACCGAACGACGGGTGTAACGAACAACGCGATCTACATCCGTGGAACGATCAACGGACGGCAAAGAACATGCCTAGTGGACACTGGGTCGGAGGTAAGCTTGGTTCCCTCGTCTGATGTTGATGGGTTGTCGCTCCAGCCAAGCAATCGCATCCTTTTAGCTGCTAATGGTACTGCAATTAGGGTTTTGGGTCAGCTTGATCTTCCGATTGTGATTTCCAGAGGATTTTCTATTGGCACTACTTTTCTTGTCTCGGATCAGATCGGTGAACCAATGCTGGGAATGGACTGGTTGAGACAGCATCGCTGTAGATTGGGTTTTGGTCAGGGCGCACTTTTTGTTGGTCGCCGCCGCATTCCTCTGGTCAAGGGAAATGGTTCGCTTTGGTGCCGCAGGGTGATGGTTGCAGAGGAGACGACTGTCCTTCCTCGTTCCCAGTGCGATATACCTTGCACAACGCAGTATAGAGACTTGACGACCACTGCACAGGCGTGGATGACGGAGTCCAAAGAGATCCAGCCTGGGTTACACGTAGCCAGAGTCGTGCTTGGTGATGATGCTAATAAGTCGTGCATTCGTGTAGTAAATTTGAACGAGCAATCTGCTTTGTTGACTGCTAATCAAATGTTGGGTGAATTGCATCCCGTAAATGTCGAGGTAAGGAAGGAAAATGATAGACGCACGGGTCCTGAAACCCATTTGATTGAGAAGCTGATGGAGGACATTTCGGAGGATGTCCCGACGGAGGTGAAGGAACGGTTGAAGGATTTATTGGTCGAATACGAGGACATATTTTCGACCACTGACCGAGATTTGGGACGAACCGCGATAACCCAACACAGGATTGATACAGGGAACTCTCGTCCAGTGAGACAACCCTTACGGAGGCAGCCGTTGCCATATCAGACTGCTATTGATGAACAATTGAATCAATTGTTGGAAACTGGGGTTGTAGAATCTATTGTGGAACCTGCCGTTGGTGGATGTTCTGCATATGTGGTGTTTGATGGGTCTTTGCGATTTTGTCCTGGTTCGACCCGGAAGAATTTTGGTCCTTTTTCTGGAATTGATGTATGTCTGAGAGTCCCCCTTTGTACGGTGTGTGTTGGCACGCTTGAGTCGGATTGTGGATATATCCATGGGAGTGTGAGTTGTGGTCGTGCGGATGGGACAAGTACCGCTCGGTCTACCTGCAAGTCGATTTTGAATTGTGGATTTGTGCCTTTTGATCCTGGAGGACATTGGTCGGATTCTCATGGACTGTTAGAGAAATTTGAGAAAGAAGGTGACTGGGTTTACTGCTCCGGCCCACGAAGGTTTGTAGGACGCAGCGCACCGACGTCAGCGATGGTGCGACGGCATCCGCCGTCGACCGACCGAGGACCAGGTCCTTTGCACATCGAACGGACGCAACGGACGCAACGGAAGCAACGGACGCAACGGACGCAACGGAAGCAACGGATGCAACGGAAGCAACGGATGCAACGGATGCAACGGACGCAACGGAAGCAACGGATGCGACGGACGCAACGGACGCAACGGAAGCAACGGATGCAACGGAAGCAACGGATGCAACGGAAGCAACGGGCGCAACGGAAGCAGGTTCGGATGGAACAACGGCGGTCTCGGGTCGACCCCGTCGGGCCGTTCGTCGACCTGTCCGGTTCCAGTAAAGTGCACGAGGATGACGGCGCACGTTTCTTCTACGTCTGCGCGCAAGTTCCTCTCTGCGCGCAAGTTCCTGTCGGCGCGCATGGGTGCGCGCGCGCTTCTTCCTCGTCGGCGCACGTTTCCTCTACGTGCGCGCAGTCTACTCCTGTCGGCGCGCATGGGTGCGCGCGCGCTTCTTCTTCGTCGGCGCACGTTTCCTCTACGTGCGCGTAATCTACTCCTGTCCGCGCGCAAGTTCCTCTCTGCGCGCAAGTTCCTGTCGGCGCGCATGGGTGCGCGCGCGCTTCTTCCTCGTCGGCGCACGTTTCCTCTACGTGCGCGCAGTCTACTCCTGTCGGCGCGCATGGGTGCGCGCGCGCTTCTTCTTCGTCGGCGCACGTTTCCTCTACGTGCGTGCAGTCTACATCCTCTTCCTACGCGCATGGGTGCGCGTACGGGTTCCTCGTCAGCATACGCTAGCCTGCGTCTACATCTTCAGCATACGCTAGCCTGCGTCTACATCTTCAGCATACCGTCGAGATCCTCGGATTGCGCATGCCCGAGCTTCTCTATAAAGGACGACGGCAGACGCTAGAGAGCGCCAGTCGAAAGAAATGGAAGCCCAGAACGCCGTGAGTTGTGCGCTGTGCGACCAAGTCTTCTCGGGACCTTATGCTCGGCGTTCTAGATGGCGGCACGAAAGGACCTGTCGACCGTTTCGAGTTCGTCGGGTGAGGGGAGTGTCTACCGCTCCCGCCGCGCGGGGTTCGGCCGAGGCGACGCCATCTTCGCCGCCCGGGGTCGTAGCCGAACTACCATCGAGTAGCAGCGACGCGTTTGTGGCGGCCTGGCTGGACACGATCGACTTCTCCGACACCGACGCTTTGGGTTTCGACACGGATCTACTTGATATACCGGATCCGGTTCTGGACGAGGTCCTGGGACCTACGATGACCAGGGCGGAGGCGGCGTTCATCGTACGCCAAGGGCGCTCCCTCGCGGCCGTCCTTACAGCTGAGCAGTTCGCTCAAAAGCTCTTGGCCGAATTTCCTCATTGGCCGAAGGACCTTTTGATCGGAATCTACGAAGGTTGCCTTCCGGTTGGCCTCTCCCCTACGCTACCTTCCCCCGACGCCGTTTGGATCGTCGACTAGACCCATCTTACCGGAAGACAGACCGCTTCGAAAGAAGAAAAAGAAGAAAGAAAGGTGACACTCCTAGTTTTGTTTTGCCGTAAGGGACTCTGAACTTAAGTTTCGTATCGCGCAGTGCGATTATTTTCTGTTAGTAGCGCCTACGTAATTATTCTGAAGACGTTCTTCGTCTGTTTAACTTTATAAGCCGTTTTGTTCGTCAATGAACGATGCTTGGTTGTTTGGATGCTGTTCTTTATTTTGTGTTAGTTAAGTTGGCGTCTTCCGAAATGGACGATATTTTGCATAAGCGAATCGATTATTTGCATAGAATTGTGGACTGAGGCGTGTGCCTTATCTCGATGGACAATGTTTATTATGCTGGGGTTCGTTTTTCCCCTGTTAATTTTATCCAAAGGGGGCTTTGGACTGCTCCTGGGGGGGCCGTGTGGAAAAACTTGAAGATTGCCTGCTGTGTTTGGGTGCGCTTGCTTTGCTCTCTCTGCCTACGTCTGCTTGCCCCGCCCCTTTAGCCTCCGTCTACTTATCCAGCATACATTGGCCTATGTCTACTTATTCAGCACACTAGCCTCCGTCTACTTATCCAGCATACATTGGCCTATGTCTACTTATTCAGCACGTCTACTTATCCAGCATACATTGGCCTATGTCTACTTATTCAGCACACTAGCCTCCGTCTACTTATCCAGCATACATTGGCCTATGTCTACTTATTCAGCACGTCTACTTATCCAGCATACATTGGCCTATATCTACTTATTCAGCACACTAGCCTCCGTCTACTTATCCAGCATACATTGGCCTATGTCTACTTCTTCAGCACGTCTACTTATTCAGCATACCGTGGCCTATATCTACTTATTCAGCACACCTGCGTCTGGGAGGGTATAAATAGAGCAGAGCAGATCGTCGTAGAGTCGAGAGTCGTGAGTCGTCGTCAGTTGCAGTGTGAAGTAGTTGAAGAGTTCGTCGTAGTAGTCAGTCAGTCAGTCAGAGCTGCTTCTTCTGTGATAGAGTTCAGTAGAGTTTAGTCGCAGTGGGTACAGTATCGTGCCGCTCGGTGCAGTGTTGTGGGATCGATTCTTGTGCATCGGTGACTTACCTTTGGAAAAGAAAGACATTCATGCGTGTTTAGTTCAGTTGCGTCGCAGTGATCTAGCATTCAGTGTACAGTTTGATTAAGACGTTCGATTTCGCAGTTATTAAATACAGTTCGATTAAATACAGTTCGTTTGAATACAGTTCGTTTAAGTATAGTTAGCCTAAGCCTAGCCGGCTAGTCGTTAGTCCCCAGCTAACGCCTTACCCCCCGGACATCAGCGAAAGACTTACACGGCTAGGGTTGGTGATCGGCCCTGGTACTTTTCTGCCCAGCCCTAGTTCCGCAACAATAATATAATATAATTAGCCTATGTCTGGATCACGTGTTACATAGGTTTGTTTTTTTCACTTCGGTCTCTTTTAGTTAAAATTATAATGATTATATGAGAGTCAGACATGGATTCTAATTTGGATATGAACTGTTAGTCTGTTAGTAACTTAGTTTTTTAGACTCAACCAAGGGCGTAACTTTCCTCCAGAAAGTGGTGGTGACCATTTGTCTGCTCACTAAATTTTCCGTCCCCTCTCTCTATCCTCGCCTTACGCTATGATGAGCTTCCCTCCCCCAAATTGAATTTAGTATACCTTGTCCACCACTTTCGGTCACTCGCAAAGTCGCACTTGAACAGTAGGCTACAAGCCGTTATAAGGTCATGTTAAAACTTTTTCTGTTATGAATTTGATAATAATTACGAACTTTTACAGAAACTGGGTTTCCTAATGTCAATTCCAGACTACAACAAAATGAATTGCACGTTGTCCACTTATAAAACCAAACTTTAAAAAAGACCAGGGCCGCAGAGTCTAAAATTAATCTGTTTGGAAGTTAGTGTGGGGCAGACAAACTTACTCCCCCCCCCATCGAGGTGAAGGCGATTATGCTTCTGTTAATTTCTCTTATCACGATATAGTTTAGTTATTCTAATACAATCTAATCTAACTTGACCTGATCTTATCTGACTGAATCTAAGAATATCAGTGTAGCCTAAAACCATCGCTAGCTAACAATGCATTTGACTATAGTGTGCACTGTAAAACAGTTCGTAAACCAACCGAATCATCATGCTTTGCAGGTGGACAGTAAAGTGAAGGCGAAGTATTTCCATTGTGCAAATCAATCAATCGACTGCTCAATAGTCACTCAAACAACGCATTAACAGGTCGCATTATAATAATAGGTGATGATGAGAAAACCGAAAGGGACGTATTAGTCCCCTCTAGCAGGGTCACCCAATTTCGCGAACAACTGACACTTACCCATAAATTTGTTCGTAAGTAGTACAACTATACTGAACAGCAAACCAGTGAAATAGTTTTTGTAACCACTACAGAAATGCTCGATACCCATAACAAAGCACAAAATAATTATCATGGGCGGAGACTTGGGCGGAGACTTGCGGGGGACGAACGAGTGGCCGAAGGATGAACGAAGGACGCGAGATTTTGGGCGGACGAATGGCTGAGTCGGCGACGAAATTTTCCATCTTTTCGCCGACAAAAATTTCTGGCCAACTTTTCCCAGCCGAAATAGATGATGACTTTTTTAGTCATTACGTCATTTGTTCGAAGATCTCTTCTTCTAACGTTATAACTTCACCAATGTGTTCATGAAGTGCACGTGTCCTAACACTTAATGATGGGGGGGGGGGGCTAATGCATTGGCCGTCTTCCCACTACACCCATTGAGGGGACCGTCTCCTATAAGTCTCCTCTATTATGGATTGTGATCTGCTACAGCCGGTTAAGACACTTTGCTCCGTTGCAACAGTACTGCCTAAACTTTACATGACACCGTTGGGAATGAAATATAGATTAAGGGAAATAATTATATTTATCAACTATATTAGATTACTTGCAGAGCCGGATTAACAAATGTGTAGGTCCTGTTCACTTCAGTTAAACTGCGTGGCCCCAACATTACAGAATCACGAAAACATTAATGACACACAAAATGTGTCATTTTAAAGGAATCAATATTCGTTTATTATCAATTCGTTCGTTTATTTTACAGTATCAACCATAGATGTAAAAAACGATGGAAACGGAATAAAAAACGGTAAAAAACGTCGTTTTTTTCGAAAAAATAAAAAACGACAAAAAAACGATAAAAAACGGAAACGGTAAATAATTTGACTTTGCTACATCTAAAACCGCATTTTGACCTTGAAAACATTGATTAGGAACCTACTTCACGCAGGCAATCTCTTAAATGATGATGTTAAACGATGAAAAGTTAGCTGAATCATTGAGAGTTGGCGGAAAACATAAGGAATATCAGAAAAAATTCAAATTAAGGAGAATAATAACAGAAAGTAAATGAATAAATAAAATTAAAGAAAAAATAAAAAACGATAAAAAACGATGGGAAAAATAAAAAACGAAAAAAACGACGTTTTTTGGGAGAGAATAAAAAACGAAAAAAACGTTTTTTACAACTATGGTATCAACATATCTTTTAATATTCAAGTCTGGTGTTAAAGTATAGGACCTTCATCTTTTACGGTTTTCAGAAAATTGGAGTGCTTCATGTAAGACTTTTTAAACCAGGGAATAGCCAGTGCACTCGTGCAAGTAAACAGTATAGAATAGACTTATGCCCCCAACTAAATTCCTGGCAGAGAATATATTCTGGTCGTTTTGTGGCAGGACAACGACCAGAGCAAATGTTTATTTTAACACTCGAGTGCCCAAGGTATTTTTTGGTACACGAAGGCCCAAGAGGGGGGTCCGCGCGGACCCCAACGTTTTTTGTGAATATCTTGAGAAAGGATTGGAATATCGTTACAGAATTTAGTTCTATGTGATCCCAAATGAATTTGCAATCGATTGATGTATCTTATAACACAATAGCACCACCTGGTGTAAAATAGGAGTGTAAAATATCGTGATACACATTTTATTCTTGATTGCGTCATTTACCGAAGGAAGCCTATCGTTTTCATGTTTGTATCTTGTGAAGGGATTGGAATATCGTTACGGAATTTAGTTCTATGTAATCACAAGTGAATTTGCAATCGATTGATGTATTTTATATCACAATAGCGCCATCCGGTGTAAAATAATAGAGTAAACTTCTCTTGATACACATTATAATGCTTGCTCGCGTCATTTATGGCAAATAGTCGCATATCGTGCGGTACCCTTAGTATATGCTGTGGTTGTGGGGTATGGGGCTGGACAATACTCACGCAAAATATACCATTCGATGCCCAAATGGTTGCTCTAGGAATACCTAAAAGCATTTTTGCAGATCCATAGCCGTTAAAAAGTTATCCGGGAAAAACGGGCCTGGGGTCCGGTCGGACCCCCCCCTTGGGCATTCGAGGGTTAACAGGGTATTTGCCCTGATTTGCCTGCTGTAGTGCAGCCACTGATTAGCGTACAAACTCAACCTTATATTTTCGCTTTTACGCCAATAGATCTAGTAGCCTAGACCTAATTCGTAACCACAAAGAGTGTAGGCCTATAATACTGTGCTGTAGACCTACACACCATAATAATAGTGACACCATTTCCTAATGCGTCAAATATAGCACTTGAACTCTGATCCGGTGAGGTTTTAAGTGTTTAAATAGTCAATAAAAACTTATAATTTTGTATCCTATTAGGCTAGCATTTCTGGCTGATTTTAATATCAATCCGCCTGGTAATGGAAACTCCAATAAGGGCACACATACATGTATGCGCAAGTTGCATACATGTGTTAAAATCAGTAGTTTTCTAATAATTTCACAATTTGTTCTGATCTTTACTCATCTTTACCATAATATATAATTAAAAATTGTCACAAATATTCTCATTGCATGTGTGGGGGCGCCCTAAAATGTGTCTACCTGTTCGGCCGAACATGTTGAACATGCCTTAATTCGGCCATGTTACTCGTTGGCCTACATTCCACTGCTTGTTTGAAAGTCGCTGCACGGAGCTGTGCCCGAGTATCTGCTGATTAGGTCTACTATTATATCGGGACGCATTCCTCCGCTTCCGGGTTATAACTCAGATCGCATGAGAAAAGTGATCTCCATGTAAGGCGGATGAGAAGTTGAGAACCCGCTTCACAGTGATCGGCCAAAGAGGCTGGAACAGTCTTCCTCCTGCTCTGCGAGATGCTGACTCAATTGACTTCTCCAAATCAGGACTGAAGGTTTGCATATTTTGTAAGGCCAAGAGTTTATCCTGAAATTGGTTTTATTTGAGGTTCCCTTTTGTGTTATGTCGCCATATGAATTGTCATCGTTATTATCATTTGTGATCATATTTAGTTACACAGGCTTAGCCTAGCCATATAGACTAGCTGTACAAAGGATGCTTTGCCTTTGAGACCAAAAACCGGAGCTAAAACTTGCTTTTGTTTTGAATGTAATTATATATAATTAGGCTATTATATATAGGCCTACAACATATATTTATATATATAGGCTAATATGTATCAAAGTTCTCTTAATCACCATCATTTAGTTATCATTGGTGAAGTTTGGTCATCGTGCAGTGCAGAAGAGTAGAAAATACATGTTTCTGGTCATGAGAATTGATAAAATTGGTAGCATGTTAAATCACATAGTAGACCTATTGCTAATAATAATAGCCTGCTTAAGTGAGTATTTCACCATATTCTTGTCACCGTTTTGTATGCGATTCGATGTTTTGCTGTAGACTAACTGAGATTGCTTCAGAACAAAAATTATTGTCTAAGTACTTATAACATTGGAGGCCTACAGATAATGTTACAGCCATTTCAATCACGCGCCATTTAAGAAAACACGTTGAATCAAAGAAGGTGCAACTTGTTGCATGGACCGATTTGTAATGAAATTCGTTCATGGAAACGTAATTAGGCTATCATGGGTGAACGTCTGTGAAGCGTCTCTTTCATGGACCATTAGGCTACCCGGTGAGTCTCGGATCCCGCACGGTCACGATCGCCTAGAGTGGTCTAAAGTGGTCTTCAACCACTGGTGAAATAGAAGCAGCGAAAGAACAAGAGTTTCATATCTTAGGTTATGTGACTAATTATAATCACGGGTAAGTTTATACAGTATACACTTGCTTAAACTCAGGGTGAGAATCTCCCGGCGGGTTGGGGTTTCAACCACCCCAGTCTTTCTTAGAGTCCCATAGTAAAGTCTGCTTTTCACTCCCCAATTCCAAGTGGGGAGATACCAATGTGTTACAACCATGACTGGCAACAACCCCCAGCTGTTTTTCCACAATTCTCACACTGCTCAAACCAGATTGTCGTCAAGAACCGTTTTGGAATGGATTTTCTCAACCGTCTTCATCAAATCTAATCTAATAATAAAATTATTGTGAACATTTGTGAAACGCTTCTCATAGATGAGCTATTAATTTTGGGAGCGCCTTCTGGGTGACAGAACTGGTCCGTGGTCTTCAAGCAGCAAAGAGACGCAAGTGAGTGACCACCATAATCCTGCTACGAATAGTATGGTATGGTCATTCCACATTTGGGGACACAATGGCAAAGCCCGAGATGCTGGGTTAGGCCTAATGATATTCGTAATCGAGATACAAGTAGATCAGGGCGGTCAGCAGAGCGTAGAGGCGTGAAGTTCGCGCAGAGAGTGACTTGCACAAAAGCACATAAAATCAACAAAATAATAATTATTATCAAGTAACCATCTATTCTATAGGATTCATGTAGTAATGCGAATAAGGCAGAATTTCTGATTGAATAAAATTGGTTTCAATGTTTTCAGATGGCCTTTCAAAATTTTTCTGCGATGCATCTTTGTTGACTGTTCCGAGAAGTTCGGTCGCAATAATCGGAGACAGAGTAGAACTGAAATGCAGCGTTGATGGGAACCAAAGCGTCATTTGGGGATTTACTTCGTTCAATACATCCAAAGATACGGACATTTATTTCGGCATAGAAATAAGTTCACCGTTCAAATCAAGATATAAAATTGAAAAGAATATTAGAGGACAACATAATCTGATGATCGATTCCGTTGATTTGGATCACGCGGGTAGATACCAATGCGTTACAATCACCACTGACAACAAATCTGTAGCACATCTGACGGTTCTTGGTATGTACATTTATAGATCAGATGTCATGAGCATTGGCATGCGTGTTTAAACAGAGCACGCATACTGAGTAGATACCTTGAAGAGGTGCTATATAAATTACGATCAGTTGATTGATTGATTGATACGACGAGGTTTGGGTACCTCCCTTGGGGCGGAGGTACCCAAAAGGCCACTCCTGCCCTTTCATGTGGGGCATGATCGTCCATCGATCTGCAAGACCTGTTGACGGAAGTGTCTTTCAGTCAGCAGTGGCGGCGCCAGGATTTTCGTTTTGGGGAGGCTGGATTTTCGGGGAAAAATTTTCCATATCCGCCGCCAAAATTTCTGACGACCTTTCTTCTTTTTTAGTCATCGACCAAAATCTTCAGCCTTGCGCTTCATTTTTTTGGGGGGGGGCTAAAGGGGGTAAATCGTCCAAATATTTCATTTTTACATGGCGAAAAAATAGATGGCCTTTTTAGGGGGGAGGCTTAGTCCCCCTCAGCCCCCCCTAGCGCCGCTACTGTCAGTCAGAGAGAGTCGGTATATTTAATCCGGATTTAATCCTGGAATAAATTAAGTTTGCAGTTTTTACTTTTTTAAATAAGGGGTACTAACAGTCCATGACAGTTAGCCTTCCTTTACGAATAGCCAACCTAAAGTATATAATTATGCCCGCAACTAATATTTATTGTAGAAATGCAGTGTTGAAGGGAACCATTGTGACGTTCATTTTCACTTGTCTGCTTGAAATTAATTATATATAATTTATAAAACAAAATTTTAAAAAAACATTCAAGTTGATCAACGAGGCGCTTCAGTCGCATAAGTATGAAAGC
Organism: Lumbricus terrestris; assembly: GCA_949752735.1. Taxonomy (NCBI): domain Eukaryota; kingdom Metazoa; phylum Annelida; class Clitellata; order Crassiclitellata; family Lumbricidae; genus Lumbricus; species Lumbricus terrestris. The sequence goes on from OX457037.1 coordinate 7,683,372, forward strand.
TTAAGGATTAACTAAAACATGTTATTAGGTTCTTCTCCGAAATGTTCTGCAAGTACAATCAATGAAGGCAAAGGAACGATGGATGAAGGTTATCTGTGGATGAAGTGCACAGTTGGGTATTATACTGGAATCATGATTCCCATCTTTACGTGGACGGCAGACGCTATGGCTGTAAATATAAGCAGTTCTGACAACCGAACTGTTAGCTTATTGATGACCGCAACCTCTTCAGTCATCCGACCACTTCACCCTGAAGACAACGGCGTTACATTCAAATGCGAGGTTGCTTTTCAGTTGCCAAATAATACTCAAGGAAATGCTCCTGATTACAAATACACATGGAATCATACGGCACGTGATGTGTGTAAGTATTATTTTATCAATGCCAACATTTTTGCGGTTTCTTATGTACACTCCAGTACTCAGTAGCTATTGTGTAACTGAGCACCATTAGGCTACCAACAAGTTAACGAGCAAAGTTAAGATGTAGGCTAGCTGCCTCGCTTCATATTCACGGAGAAGATTAGTAGGCTACCAGTCATCTCATCGACTGTGGAAGAATCTTGGTGCACAATTAATTGCATATCAATCATCGCCTTATTCTCGTATGAATCCGCTTGACAGTCTTCTGTTTTGTGCCCAAACATGGTTTCAGCACTTAACATTTGGGCATTGTATTTGTACATGACTGTAATTGTAATCAATTGAAATTCATGCGGCATCACTAAGCTCTGTACAGTAACAGACAATGCTTCTTAGACGCTTTGTAATAATTATAATTATCAGTGGTCTTCACAGATGCTAAGAGTTGCAAAACAAGTCGATTTTTTCCTGAATGGACGTAGGAAGGCCGTTCCAGGAACGCGGTCCAGGGACCAGATAAAACCGATTGTCCATCTTAGCATTAGTTGCTGGCACAAATTCATCAACACACTTTAATGATCGCAGCCCTGTCATAATGGGTATGACTATCAATGCGTTCTCATGTACATTAGAGTTTTTTTTATATAAAATTTGAAAGTTTTTAAATAGTTTGTACGTAAGGGATTCATTGACGTCAAGGCACTGTAAGAGCCATGCTCACCTAGCCTACATTCAAAACTGTGACCATAGCTGCAAAGATGTTTTTGCAACATAAGGATCCACATGAATAATAATTATAGACCTTTATTTATTTGAGATGGACCAAGAAATCTCAGCATCGCTAGATATGAGGGTCGCCTCGTATGTTCAGCAGATGGTAACCCAACTCCAACTTACAGGTGGACCTACATGTATCTTGAGACAAACACATCCATAGAGGGATCGGTTCTCGTATTTGACAGAGCATCTCATTTGGATAAGAAAAGCAATGTCGAATGCACAGCTGTAAATGCATTTGGTACTCAAAGGAAAAGCATTCCGCTATTGAATTATGGTATGCGTTTTTAACTCGCTTCTTGTTTTTATTTTGATCCGAGAGTATCGTAATCGTAATCTCCAAAATAATGTCTAGGGCGCCACTCGCAAGCAAAGCGCAGGGCACCAGTTTATTCACGAGCGATGTTTACAGTCAGAATGTTTTTCCAAAGTAGGTTGTAATCTGGATACCAAAAAACAGAGATGGGAGTGTAGCTGCTAAGGTGACGGGGATAATAGGGCAGCCCATGATTATTGTGTGTTGCAGGGTGCAGCGGAGTGGCTTAGCAATAGGTCGTGCAACTCGTGCAGTGCACGTGGCCCACGGCTGTAGAGGGCCCCGGTGGTCAGAGTAATTTTTTGCCTTAGGAAATTATTCGGAATGTATTCAATTCTGCCTTGTACAGCGGTGCAGAATGTGCAGTGTACAGAGCTCCGGTTGCACAAGGACCCCCGATGGTTAGAGAATGTTCAGAATGTAATCAAGTCGAAATGTAAGCCTAGGCCTACAGCGTATACACTCAATAGAATCATTTACTTAAGCCGGAATGTCCAAGCGCGTGATTTAATACACAACCGTGTGCAGTGTGCCATCATAAAAATCTTTACTCTTTGCAGTCCTTGGCGGGCAGGTAGTTTTTGCTCATGTTACAGTAGCCTAAGCTCAAATAATAATTGTGTCACGGATTATGGAGTGCTTTAACTTTGAAGTGCTGTGTTTAGGCTAATTTAAAATTGGCAATCGCATAATTAAGTTGGACCTACTTAGAAATACTCCCTCTATCCCTCAGTTGGGTCTCAGTCTTATTTAAGTGGCGCTGCTAGGCAACAACAAAGTACAAGCAAAGAAGGTCCGCATTTATTAAGCCTGCTGACCACGCTCCTATATAGGCCTGCCGATGACTCCATCCGGCATGGGGACAGAATTGAATTCAGTTTGAACAGTACTCAGGTAGTGGTGGATGTGGATATCAACATCGCGTAGAGAATAATTTTTTAAACTATGGTGATATACCAGTTATACATTACCAAATGATACTAAAGCGAAGGCATCTTATTAGAAGGGGCCACCACCGAAGCCCTGCACATTAGGGTGGAGTGAAAAACACGAATGTTAGAGATCGAAAATGCAATAGCAATAAAAAGTTGTCTTATGGTATGGGGTCAAGAAATATCAAAAAAGTTTTGAAAAATATTAATGTCTTCCTTTGCCCCCAGCGGGCCAAATTAAAACAAATGAGAGTTTTTTGAGAACATTGCAGGTTTTCTTATGAAATATTTTTAGTGTAAAATAATTAACCACCAAGCAATACATCGTTGGAAAGAGCTCTTTAAACTGAGTAAAATCATATCTTAATTTCAAGAATAGTCGCATATTTGTAGGAGATATTAAGTTTTTAAGATACCCAACCTTCGCGACATGTCGCTATGCCTGGAAATGGTATAACACTAATAACTTTTTTATCCTTTGAGATTTTTCAACTTGTGATATGTCATTCTATTCAGTTTATGACAGTCTATCTGACGGTGCATTTAAACTTATAAGAACCTTCCATTAAGAATTTCAAAGCTCATGAAACCCTACAAAAAAGAGGAAAACTAAACGAAATGTCCTCAGAAATTGCAAAACTTTGAAAAAGTGTAGATAATTTTTTACGTTGCAGCCTGCAAATGCACCACTGACAATTGCAAATGTACCAAAGCCAGAAAGGTTTCAAGAGAGGAACAAGAGTCCTACATGATCAACAGACAATTAGAGTTATGACGATTAGCCGTCAGGATAAGATTATATCAACTTCACTAAACATGCCCTCATCTTTGGGCGAGTAAATGAATATTTATTAGATGACTTACAGTAAGTTTTGCCGTCCCTCCAAATTTTTAAAAAGTATGTTCCACTTTGGGAACGTTGGGTCAAAAAAGGTTAAGAAAATCGTTGAATACATGGGCGCCCGCACATAGGGGCACTTGCCCCGCCTGGAAAATTTACGCCTATTTTTCTAACTACTACCTTTGGGGGTTTAAGAAATTTCTTCCCAATAAAATACTAATGTTGCGAATGATTCACTTTAGTGAAAGTCAGAAATTTAAGTATGGAAATAATATGTCTGGAAATAAAGAAGCTCTTAATTTTCTGCCATGCATTTTTTCGAGCTCTTGCTTGAAACGGTAGCAATGACTTTTAACCCTTCCGCGCGTGCTCAATGCACATGGGCCCCAAAACCTTGCTACGCCACTGGTTCAGCGAGTCAGATATGCAGGCAGGGACAGGGAATGAGGCAGAGACATATACAGATATAGAGCATCAATAGATGAACAGAGGAAGAAAAACAAGGAAGAATTTAATTAGAATCCAACCAGACAGCCAGCGAATGGGAAGATCCTTTCTGCTAATAATAATTAGTCATCACTGAGTAATAAATTAGCTTAGCCCAGTAACGGTTAAGGTTTCACTTTGCAAGGTTTTGTAACCGGAATCAGATCGACCATCATATCGACGAATAAGCATGGACTCAGAAGTAGGTAGAATACGGGGGTTTAACACCCAATTGTCACGTGACCAGTGACGTCATCGGGGTCAAGGTCAAGGTCAAGGCCAAGGTCAAGGTCATCTTAATTAGGTCACATTAATTAGGGCATATTAATTAGGTCATATTAATTAGGTCATATTAATTGGGTCATGCTAATTAGCTAAATTAATTAGGTCATATCAATTATATTATATTAATTAATAATAATTAGAATTTATTAATTATAGCAATTAACGAACCCTAATTAGCAGCGCAAGCCTCACTCCGACCAGAAATGACTCATCGGAAGTACCGCAGGGCATTATAGGAGCTGCACTGGCTTCCACTCCTCGGCACCCTCCCCACAATTCATTCAAATTTCATATCCTCACTTGTAAATTGAACCCTACTTAGCCGCGCAAGGCCCACAGCAACCCTAAATGACTCAACATATACTCACACCCTCCACAACCTTCAACCTCACCCTCCTTTCCACCCCTCCCCCACCCACAAGTAATCATTTTACACACAAGGCCGGCTCAAGCAGACAGCTGCGAACCCTAGAAAGCGACCAATCAGAAGGCTAGAGCACATAGGCATAGCATCTCTCACCATCCACAGCCTTCCAACTCACCCTCCAACCCGCCATTCCACCCCTCCCCACCCACAAATAAGCATTTTACACACAAGGACTGCTCAAGCACGCAGCTTCGAACCCTAGAGAGCGACCAATCAGAAGGATAGATCCCATAGGCACGGCATCTTTCACCCGCCACAGCATTCAACCTCGCACTCCACCCATCCATTCCACCCCTCCCCACTCACAAATATTCATTTTACACACAAGAGCTGGCCAATCAGAAAGCGAGAAACCCAGTGAGCGATCAATCAGAAGGCGAGAAATCCTATCCACATTCCACCACACCCTCCAAATCACCAGGCCTTCACGCCAAATACACAAATTTGACTTACATGTATAAAATTTAAGCCTCCAGCAACAGCTAAAACCTACACATGAGCCCTTCAGAAGAATATAATTCCTACATATGTACCAAAAATATCATCAATTTTCGGCATTTTATTCGAAAATATGTATATAACAGCAATAAATACAATTAAATTATACTAAATTATGACAATTATTCAGAATTTGTCACAATACTAAGCAAACTATAGCAGACAAGCGCCATTTTCTTATATATTTCTTCTATATTTCTTACATTTCAAACAAGTACAAACCCAAAAACCGAAGAAACGCTCAGCCTTCCTTTCGGAAGATGGTAACATTTCTTACTTCCTTGCATCCACGAACTCAAAAACTTAAGAACCTTGCACCTTCCCCTCCCAAGAGGCTGCCATTTCTAACATTCTTGCATACACGAACTCAAAAACTGACGAATACTTCAACCTTCCACTCCCAAGATGGTGACATTTTCAATTCCTTGCACACTCGAACCCCAAAAACCGACGAACCGCTCAGCCTTCCTTTCGGAATATGGGGCCATTTCTAACTTTCTTGCATATACGAACTCAAAAACCGACGAATACTTCATCCTTCCACTCCCAATATGGTAACATTTTCCAAATCCTTGTACACGAAAACTCAAAAACTTAAGAACCTTGCAACATTTCACTCCCAATATGGGGACATTTCTCAATTCCTTGCACACTCGAACCCAAAAACCGACGAATCGCTCAGCCTTCCTTTCGGAATATGGTGCCATTTCTAACTTTCTTGCATACACGAACTCAAAAACCGACGAATACTTCATCCTTCCACTCCCAATATGGTAACATTTCCCAATTCCTTGTACACGAAAACTCAAAAACTTAAGAACCTTGCAACATTTCACTCCCAATATGGTAACATTTCTTATTTCCTTGCGCACACGAACTCAAAAACCGACGAATCGCTCAACCTTCCACGTCCAAGATGGTGATATTTCTTATTTCCTTGCACACACAATCTTAGAAATCGACGAATACTTCAACCTTCCAACCCCAAGTTGGCGATATTTCTAACGTTCTTGCGAACACAAACTCAAAAACAGACAAATACATCAACCTTTCGCGTCCAAGATGGCGCAGCTTCTTATTTCCTTGCGCACACGAACTCAAAAACCGACGATTCGCTCACCCTTCCTTTCGGAAGATGGCATCATTTCTTATTTCCTTGCGCACACGAACACAAAAACCGACGAATACTTCAACCTTCCAACCCCAAGTTGGCGATATTTCTAACGTTCTTGCGAACACAAACTCAAAAACAGACAAATACATCAACCTTTCGCGTCCAAGATGGCGCAGTTTCTTACTTCCTTGCACACAGAAACTCACAAATCGACGAATCTAGCAGCAGAGCTATCAGCCGAACTCAACATAACCCCTTTTCTACAGCTCACACACACACACACACACACACATACATACACACACATACACAGAATTTCTTGCGAGTCTAAGTCCAATTATTCCATATATGTATCTTTCAATTCACAAGATGTCGCATCTTCACTCTTTCACACACACACTCACATGAAACCAAAAGACATGGAAACACACAATCTTCAAATCCCTAGGTGGCGCATTTGCAGATTTTATCATTACTTTAATTTCAAAAATGAACAAACTTCCTCTCCCAAGGTGGCGCCCGCGCAACTTTTCCCGCCCGAACATGACCAAATAACTAATACATACAGCATTTCTCATACACGTAAGGCCATCTATCACACACACACACACACACACACACAACTTTCCCACTACAAGCTAATGCACAGACAATCTTTTGCACACACACACACGTGAACTCTTAAAATTTCTAAGTTACAGATATACACTTTGAACAATTTTTCTAAATTAAAGTAGTAAGGCCATACGAAACAACGAAGATTGTAATACGTATAAGGCAATTGCACGAAATTCATAGCAGCAAAGTTGCAGGAATTGAACATTGACACAGTCAAAATGATAAGTATGATAGTTGTGCGAGCTATTAGGTCTTGGATTTTCGAAATATTTCAAAGACAGCCACGTGATATTACCAGCGGGCGAATTCAAACAGGCAAATTTACTAAGTATGAAATGCAGAAATTGCATGGAGAACGATGTAAGATGCAAAGCGTGAGGTGGGGAGAGGGGCACATTCTTCAGTTTGTGGAAACAAAGGTGTTCATTGTTTGCAATATGACAGCAATTTTGGTAAAGTTAGATTTGCAAACTGCATATTACACGATTTTTTAGGGTTGAGTGTGTTAAGTTGGAGAAATTTGGAGAAAGTCTCATGCGTATTGCGGGTTATGGAAATTATTGAAAGATTTGTGCCGGGGCGTATTCGACTTTAGCTTGTACGGGTCAAAGCTTGATCTAATTGGGAGCGCATGTCGCAGCCGTCGCCTCGAAGCAGGATCCGAAGCCGCCCGTGACGGTCGGGACGCAGCGCCGTCGCCGCCGCAGCGCACGAAAGGGGTCGCCGCCGGGCGAATTTGCCCTGCAAAAATTTCGGACCTTAGCGTTTTCGACTTGTCGAACGCAGGTTTTTGGCCAAGTAGCGCGTGTCCGCTACACCTAATTCATCTTGTAATATGCCGCTCGCAACCCTAACTTGCATTCTTCGCTCGCTATTATCGTACTTTGCTGAAATCGATGACTCGTCACATGTGCGTCACATCTTTTGTTTCTGCAAATCGTAATCCTGCACACTCTCCCCCACCCCAAATTTCTCCAACTTAACACACTCAACCCTAAAAAATCGTGTAATATGCAGTTTGCAAATCTAACTTTACCAAAATTGCTGTCATATTGCAAACAATGAACACCTTTGTTTCCACAAACTGAAGAATGTGCCCCTCTCCCCACCTCACGCTTTGCATCTTACATCGTTCTCCATGCAATTTCTGCATTTCATACTTAGTAAATTTGCCTGTTTGAATTCGCCCGCTGGTAATATCACGTGGCTGTCTTTGAAATATTTCGAAAATCCAAGACCTAATAGCTCGCACAACTATCATACTTATCATTTTGACTGTGTCAATGTTCATTTCCTGCAACTTTGCTGCTATGAATTTCGTGCAATTGCCTTATACGTATTACAATCTTCGTTGTTTCGTATGGCCTTACTACTTTAATTTAGAAAAATTGTTCAAAGTGTATATCTGTAACTTAGAAATTTTAAGAGTTCACGTGTGTGTGTGTGTGCAAAAGATTGTCTGTGCATTAGCTTGTAGTGGGAAAGTTGTGTGTGTGTGTGTGTGTGTGTGATAGATGGCCTTACGTGTATGAGAAATGCTGTATGTATTAGTTATTTGGTCATGTTCGGGCGGGAAAAGTTGCGCGGGCGCCACCTTGGGAGAGGAAGTTTGTTCATTTTTGAAATTAAAGTAATGATAAAATCTGCAAATGCGCCACCTAGGGATTTGAAGATTGTGTGTTTCCATGTCTTTTGGTTTCATGTGAGTGTGTGTGTGAAAGAGTGAAGATGCGACATCTTGTGAATTGAAAGATACATATATGGAATAATTGGACTTAGACTCGCAAGAAATTCTGTGTATGTGTGTGTATGTATGTGTGTGTGTGTGTGTGTGAGCTGTAGAAAAGGGGTTATGTTGAGTTCGGCTGATAGCTCTGCTGCTAGATTCGTCGATTTGTGAGTTTCTGTGTGCAAGGAAGTAAGAAACTGCGCCATCTTGGACGCGAAAGGTTGATGTATTTGTCTGTTTTTGAGTTTGTGTTCGCAAGAACGTTAGAAATATCGCCAACTTGGGGTTGGAAGGTTGAAGTATTCGTCGATTTCTAAGATTGTGTGTGCAAGGAAATAAGAAACATCACCATCTTGGACGTGGAAGGTTGGGGGTTTTATCGGTTTTTGAGTTCGTGGCTATAAGAAAATTAGAAATGGCACCATCTTGGGCTTGGAAGGTTGAAGTATTCGTCGGTTTTTGTGTTCGTGTGCGCAAGGAAATAAGAAATGTTCCCATCTTCCGAAAGGAAGGGTGAGCGATTCTTCGATTTTTAAGTTTGAGTGCTCAAGGAAATAAGAAATGATGCCATCTTCCGAAAGGAAGGGTGAGCGAATCGTCGGTTTTTGAGTTCGTGTGAGCAAGGAAATAAGAAGCTGCGCCATCTTGGACGCGAAAGGTTGATGTATTTGTCTGTTTTTGAGTTTGTGTTCGCAAGAACGTTAGAAATATCGCCAACTTGGGGTTGGAAGGTTGAAGTATTCGTCGATTTCTAAGATTGTGTGTGCAAGGAAATAAGAAATATCACCATCTTGGACGTGGAAGGTTGAGCGATTCGTCGGTTTTTGAGTTCGTGTGCGCAAGGAAATAAGAAATGTTACCATATTGGGAGTGAAATGTTGCAAGGTTCTTAAGTTTTTGAGTTTTCGTGTACAAGGAATTGGGAAATGTTACCATATTGGGAGTGGAAGGATGAAGTATTCGTCGGTTTTTGAGTTCGTGTATGCAAGAAAGTTAGAAATGGCACCATATTCCGAAAGGAAGGCTGAGCGATTCGTCGGTTTTTGGGTTCGAGTGTGCAAGGAATTGAGAAATGTCCCCATATTGGGAGTGAAATGTTGCAAGGTTCTTAAGTTTTTGAGTTTTCGTGTACAAGGAATTGGAAAATGTTACCATATTGGGAGTGGAAGGATGAAGTATTCGTCGGTTTTTGAGTTCGTGTATGCAAGAAAGTTAGAAATGGCCCCATATTCCGAAAGGAAGGCTGAGCGGTTCGTCGGTTTTTGGGTTCGAGTGTGCAAGGAATTGAGAAATGTCACCATCTTGGGAGTGGAAGGTTGAAGTACTCGTCGGTTTTTGAGTTCGTGTATGCAAGAAAGTTAAAAATGGCAGCCTCTTGGGAGAGGAAGGTGCAAGGTTCTTAAGTTTTTGAGTTCGTGGATGCAAGGAAGTAAGAAATGTTACCATCTTCCGAAAGGAAGGCTGAGCGTTTCTTCGGTTTTTGGGTTTGTACTTGTTTGAAATGTAAGAAATATAGAAGAAATATATAAGAAAATGGCGCTTGTCTGCTATAGTTTGCTTAGTATTGTGACAAATTCTGAATAATTGTCATAATTTAGTATAATTTAATTGTATTTATTGCTGTTATATACATATTTTCGAATAAAATGCCGAAAATTGATGATATTTTTGGTACATATGTAGGAATTATATTCTTCTGAAGGGCTCATGTGTAGGTTTTAGCTATTGCTGGAGGCTTAAATTTTATACATGTAAGTCAAATTTGTGTATTTGGCGTGAAGGCCTGGTGATTTGGAGGGTGTGGTGGAATGTGGATAGGATTTCTCGCCTTCTGATTGATCGCTCACTGGGTTTCTCGCTTTCTGATTGGCCAGCTCTTGTGTGTAAAATGAATATTTGTGAGTGGGGAGGGGTGGAATGGATGGGTGGAGTGCGAGGTTGAATGCTGTGGCGGGTGAAAGATGCCGTGCCTATGGGATCTATCCAGTGTGAGAATTGTGGAAAAATAACTGGGGGGGTTGGACCATTATCCACTTGGAATTGGGGTGTAAAAAACATACTTTAACATGGGGCTCTAAGAAAGACTGGGGGGGTTGAAACCCCCCAACCCCCCCGGCAATTCTCACCCTGGATCTATCCTTCTGATTGGTCGCTCTCTAGGGTTCGAAGCTGCGTGCTTGAGCAGTCCTTGTGTGTAAAATGCTTATTTGTGGGTGGGGAGGGGTGGAAAGGAGGGTGAGGTTGAAGGTTGTGGAGGGTGTGAGTATATGTTGAGTCATTTAGGGTTGCTGTGGGCCTTGCGCGGCTAAGTAGGGTTCAATTTACAAGTGAGGATATGAAATTTGAATGAATTGTGGGGAGGGTGCCGAGGAGTGGAAGCCAGTGCAGCTCCTATAATGCCCTGCGGTACTTCCGATGAGTCATTTCTGGTCGGAGTGAGGCTTGCGCTGCTAATTAGGGTTCGTTAATTGCTATAATTAATAAATTCTAATTATTATTAATTAATATAATATAATTGATATGACCTAATTAATTTAGCTAATTAGCATGACCCAATTAATATGACCTAATTAATATGACCTAATTAATATGCCCTAATTGATGTGACCTAATTAAGATGACCTTGACCTTGACCATAGCCTTGACCTTGACCCCGATGACGTCACTGGTCACGTGACAATTGGGTGTTAAACCTCCGTATTCTACCTACTCTCAGATTCGCTTCGAACCCGGATTTGAGTAAGTTTACAAGTTGGGCCTACAGAGTAGCCCAAACATTTTATAGAGAAACAAACCGCAGATATTGAGCAAAATTCCCAAATTAAGAGTTACAGCATATAAAAAAACAATAGGTTGACTTCCTTGCATGGAAAATAGTAGGGCCTAGTAGTAGTAGAAGTAGTGGTGGTGGCAGTAGTAGTAGCAGCAGTAGTGGTAGTGGCAGTGGTAGTAGTAGTAGTAGTAGTAGTAGTAGTAGTAGTAGTAGTAGTAGTAGTAGTAGTAGTAGTAGTAGTAGTAGTAGTAGTAGTAGTAGTAGTAGTAGTAGTAGTAGTAGTAGTAGTAAGAATAGTTGAATTGGCAGTTGAATTGATAACCTAACCGAGTGCCTGAGATGATTTCAACCATAGCTCGAGGGTACGCGTACTCTAAAATAGAATACGCTAAAATGTGTACGTACCTTTCAAAAATACAAAACGCGTATGGCACGTACCATACATTTGCCGAAAATTTTGTTTATGGCGGCACCAGGATTTAAGTTTGGGGGTGGGGGCTGAATTCGCGGGGAAAAATTTTCCGTGTTCAGTCGCAAAAATTTCTGACGACCTTTTTTTAAGCCATCGGCCAAAATCTCAAGAAAAATTTCAATTTCTGCCGTGTCAAAATTCCTGGCGACCTTTTTCTTAGAAATTTTGTCAAAATCTTCGAAAACGGTTCTTTTTCATATCCGCAAAACTGTCTGGCAAATCTCGTGCGTACCTTTAAACTTTTTTGGGGGGGAAGGGGGGGGCTAAGGAGACAAATCGCCCAAATATTTTTTAAAAAATCATGGAAAAAAAGGATGGCCTTTTAGGGGGCTTAGAAGCCCCCCTATACTCCCGCCTAGCGCCGCTACTGAGTTAAATCTTACTTTTCCTCTTCCTTCTCTCGTTAATCATTCATATTTTTCAAAACAGGCGTTTGACTTTGTGACGAATGAGGCAGACCTACACCCTGATTGTCATTCTGTCTGTTTATTTTTACAGATGAGATATTTACAACATTGAGCTCAGAATCAGATGAAAATCCAACTACGCTAAGCACAACTGGATTGGTGCTAACTATTCAGTTACTCAGTGTCGCAGGACTCGTTTCATTGGTTGTGGGGTTGGGATTTAGACAGTTTTGGAGAAAGTTCACTGCAGGTAGGCCTATACAATCGGAGCACGTTTCACATAGCAACGGATTTCTTAACTTAGAAGTTCCTATATTCCGCGAATAAGTTCTTCTTACTGGCTAATGTTTCTCTTTGCATTGTGAAAAGTACTATAAATATCTAATGTAAGTTTTGTTAGTCCCATTCAAAAAGTTGAAAACTAATTTTGGACTTTTGTGGGTTCCTCCTGCCATAATAATTGCTAAACGACGCATTATAATCATGGCAATCGACCCGGGCGACCTGGACCTCCTTTGGACTACTCTTAGGGACACCACTTTTGACTCAGTTAGGCTACTCCCGCAAATAAGCTGGTGCCCCGAGCTGGCTTTATGGTGGCGCTTTGGAAGTTTGGAGATCCTGATATAAATTGTGAGCAAATAATGTATTTTAGAAACGGTTCCTAGTCGAAATCATTCTCTGGTCAGAGCATCTTCGATCCAATTACTCCCAATATCTCAAGAACTCCAGATTGAGCATCCGGTCAATTCATTGCTGTCAACTGAAAATGAAAACCACGAAACCAACACAACATCCATCGATGCTGGTACTACGAATAACCTTTGTATTTCAGCTTTTGTATACTGCTGAATCAACTAATAAGAATATCGAACGCGTGCAAATCTTACAGTATGAATTAGCAAGTTCAATGAATAGGCCTACAAGGCCCTACAGCCTGCAGGTAGAGTGACAAATGATTTGCCAACTAGTAACTGTTTACAGCCAGATGCGAAAGCTCACAGATCATTCGAGTTGGCACTCGTTCGGAGATTTTTATTCCATCTGACTGTATAATCAGCATTTACAAAATATATAGGGCCCACATAATAATAATTATTATACGTAAACATTCTATACATTCTGATTGGTTTTACTCTAATGTTCTATTTGCATTGACCAATCCGGATATGTAGCCTAGTTTAACCCTAGGGCTACCAGGGGGGGGTGGTTGCCACCCCCCCCTAGGTTTTTCGCAAATAAAACGCGTTCCGTCTGGAATAAAATTTTGAAAAAATTGGTAGCTGTAGAGGGTTCATTGGGACACATTTTGAGCTAAAACTTTTGATGATGCCCCCTACCGTTCAAAAGTTACACCCGACATACCCAAGGCACCAGGAGGGGGGGTGGATACCACCCCCCCTAGAATATTGTCTGTAACTTTTCCGCCCTTTAATATTAAGAGACACAAATTATACCATTCTATAGAGGGAATGTGGGGCTACATTTCCATGCTCACTGAGTTGTCTTTTGACAACCGGAAGTGCTCAAAATAAATTAAAATATATATAAAGGTGTTTTATTTTCGTAAAATTGTCATGTTTTTGCTATTATAACTTATCCATAATTTATTTTTTAATAGAAATAAATTATGCCATTCTGTAGAGGGCATTTAGGGCTATTTTCTGATACTAAATAATTTGTCTTTTGATGACCGGAAGTGCTCAAAATAAATTAAAATGTGTAAAAATGTTGGGTTTTTTTACAACGCAAGCCGATATGTCTGCGTAAACGTTTTTCAGCGGCTAAAACATGTTTTTTTGTTTTGATTGAACATAAAACAGACTTATTACTAGTTTTTATAGTTCAATATATGGACTTTATTATATGTAAACTACTTTTTATATATAAATCATGTATAAAACACACAGAATCTAATATATTCCTTATGCGTAAGTATACAATTTGTGGAATCGACGGGTACCCATGGTAAAAAATTCATAATTTCGAGGGGCATTCATATTTTCTGAACCTAAATATACCATTTTGTGCAGAAATGAATGCTGAATCCAATGGTGTATTACAAGTTATGATATCTCAAACCAAACCCAAAATCCAGGGGGGGGTGGTAACCACCCCCCCCCTTGGTAGTCAGTGTTACAAAAAAAGCTTGGTAGCCCGAGGGTTAAGATAATTTCTAGAAACATACATAAAATCAATGAACCGTTCTTTTAAAGACACGAATCAGTAATTACATAATCTATGCATATGCCTGGGAGGGTTGCTGTTCAGTAGAAGGCAGTATAGGAATATAGCTCTTGAGTGTGGTTGTGTTACAGTTGAGGGGTTCAGACGCAATGACTCGTCAGCCAGAGCATCGTATCTTCACTTGCTTCCGTCACCCTACGGACTCCACGCTGAGGCACAGACTGAACTAAACTCACCGACGCCAACTGAAACTGAAAACGAAGTCACCCAGACAACATCCATTAATGCCAACTACTCCTCCTTAACAAACCGTCCATCAACCACACAAGCACCACAAGAATACTGTAAGCTACGTTTGAGTCATCGACCAATCGCTGACTACGTCAACCAACCAGCAGAAGAACTCATTACGCCGATGCCAGCTGATGTCGAAAAGCAAGAACCAAAGACAGCATCCACCAAAGCAGACTACTTGACCCTAATAAACCGCCCATCTGTCGAACGTGAGCCGAAACTTTACTGTAAGCTACATCTGCCTGATCAGCCAATCTCTGATTGCAACGACCAACCATCAACTGAAGTGAAACTGACAAGCAAATGTCCGTCTTATTGTGAAATAGCCTAACTGAACTTTGAAAAGCTCGATTCGGAATCAAATTGTTGTAGATACTTTCTACATGTGGATCAAATTAACTATAGAACACTATGATGAATGTAACGAATGAGGACGCAGTAAATGATATAGACCAACAGAGAACATGGCCGCCGAGAGAGAGGCAGAAGAAGTAAATGCCCAGGGGTCCAGGAATTTATGATGGGGGATTTTATTGCCTCGCCGGATGCCCTTCCTAGCACCAGCCCAAGAGTATTGCAGTAAATAAAAAAAGGAATAAGGTCACAAAGAGAATAAAGTCAGAAAAACAATTGTTACTACAAAGAATTGCCCTGTTTGTTTATTATTATTGTGGATAAATGACCTTTTAAGAACTTTTTCCTAAGCCAATGTTTTTTTAAACCCTAAACTCTACGCCACTGAGGCCTCATGCTTGCATCTTCCCTAACTTCATTAACTTCATTTACTCCTAGCTGTCTTTCGATTGTCAACGAGCGATTGGTCAGCATCTTTATACTTCTTTCAGATATCTAATGCTCTTTAAGTTGTCTAATTAAAGTTTTCCGTATAATAAAATCTGTCACATAATTATAGCCGACAGATGGTGTTTTTGAAATTTTCAGATTCTTCTTCAATACAGATTGTTTAACCGGATTGGCATGGTTGGAAGAGGTGCTTCAAAAGTTGACAACTGTAACAGTGCAATTACTATATCGCGCAATACAACAAAGGCCCCAAAACTCTGCTAGACACAATTTTGCCCTGTAAGGGCAAACTGCCATTCCTTAGCGCTGCGAACACAGAATCTGTAGTGCAAAGCAAAATTGTTTGGCAACGCTCGGTTACTCATTATTAATCCATTCAAGTATTTCGTTTCTTCAAGTGTTTATTTATATAGCACCTCTACAAAAAAACTACTCAGAGGTGCTCCCGACTCTAGTACGGTGAAAAAGAGCAGTTTTCAAGTTCTTATAGAATGTGTCAGAGAGTGACCGAGAGAACAGGCGCAGCTCAAAAGAGAGGCCATTCCATACCGCCGGGCTAACCATAAAAAAGCACGGCTCTACTTGATGGATTTGCGAGCAAACGGGACTGAGAGCACTCCCTTTCCCACTGAGCTCAGAGATCGACTAAGTCCGATGAAGATGAGGCAGGTAATCTTGATCTAAAATGCATGCATCAAACAGTGAGTTAGCTTAATGCCTGCCAACCGATTTGGCACTGACCGAAAATGTTTCTTCAGTAACAATATAAGCTTAGCCTACCGCCATTTTTAAACAAGTACAATTTGAAACCATTTTGATCCGCTATAAACATATTTTATAGTAGACAGATTGTCTAGTCAATCCACACAAGTTTCGATAAAGTGATAATAAGGAGCGCAAAGTTGATTTAAGTTTCTGGTGATATCACCGATCTCTAGTCGTTTACGCCCCTAATAAGTTCTTCTCAGAAGTTTTTAAAGGCGCTATAATATAGGTAGTCAGTCATAGGCCTGACCATAGTTTCAAACATTGTAGATCTATTATAAATGCACATGGTTCTTACTCATATGCACAATACTGATTACTTGACTGCAGATATAATTACTTGGCTACATAATAGGCTACGATATGGTCAGCATCCTGTATTGCCAGCTATATAATTATAGCTTAGTAATTTAATAGTGTGCACTGCACAGCATAACCATGAGTTTAGCCTGTGGCTTAGACTATTAGCCTACTCGGTCAGATTTTATCTCGTTAACAGCTTAAATGTGAGAACTTGTAATGAAGTATTGCGATGTGTAGATCTAACATCTACATCTACAATCCATTTGGTAGAATGTCATCTGTTCTAACCTACCTATGTGAGTATACCAATTTTATAAGCCAGCAAGATCATTGCAATGAAATTCCAGCTGGAAATGAATGTGGTTGTGGAAAGAAGCGGCCTTTGTGTTATTCTGTTTCACGTGTGCACATGCTCGTTAGACTATAAGGCTGTATTATTCTCACAACTCAGAGTCTTTGTTGGGCCTTTGAGAATTTTGAATTTAAGCAATAGCCTATGGAGCTTGGTTAGGCCTATTATGGATTCGAGAAGACCAAT
This sequence comes from Lumbricus terrestris, assembly GCA_949752735.1. NCBI lineage: Eukaryota > Metazoa > Annelida > Clitellata > Crassiclitellata > Lumbricidae > Lumbricus > Lumbricus terrestris. The sequence goes on from OX457037.1 coordinate 7,700,301, forward strand.
TAAGGAGAAAAGACTAATTTCTCTGTCATTCGCTTTACAGCTTCGTACCATTCTAATTTAGAAATTGATTGGCATAACTTATCGCAAAAGTCATCTAGTCGAAATTAAAGTTAGGCATAGCCTACATAACAAATTGATCATTATCCACATAAATTATTATAATTATCTAGATGTTTATTGTTTATCCTGCTTTAGTTGTTTCGTCAACTGTTGTGCACGTTGCATCATCTGTGCTGACAAGTTCAGTCGTAGTAATCGGAACCCGAGTTGAACTGAACTGCGGCATAAATGAAAACGATTCCGTAACTTGGAAATACACTTCGTGGAATTCGTCAACAGAGACAAATATTTATTTGGGCATAGATGTAATTGCATCGATGAGATCAAGGTACAAGATAGATAAGAATATCAGTGGACAACACAATCTCATCATCGACTCAGTTGACTTTGATCACGCTGGAAGATACGAATGCATTGCCGTTATGCAACAGTCAACGATGAGTGCTATGCACTTAACTGTTATAGGTTAATCATTCATTCATTCATTCATTCATTCTATGAACTTATATAGCGCCGCCGAATTTTTATAATTTTGGAATCGAAGTTTGATTGTACAGATGTATTAAATGCAACTTTAATAATAATGATAATTTCTGTTTTTTAACAAACCGGTTGACTGGTCGAAACCGGTTAGGCCTACTGTAACAGTGTAGGTTACAGTAACTGTTAGGCAATTGAAACAATAATTATTCACAAGAATACAAAATCACAAATCACAAATCTAAACTGAAGCCTTCATCGGAAGAACCACTAGAGTCCATTTTTTCGATTTTGAGATATTCACAAAATAAACTTTGCAAGTCTATAAGTACTTCACTTATGAAAAAATGGAAATAATATTTGGCACATGTGTTGATATGTGTTGTGTCTGCAACATGTTAAAATAATATTGACTCACCAGCTAGGTGGCGCCACATAATAAATTTTTTAAACATGCTACATATGGCAATTTCTTAGGGAAAATTTGCCAATTTGTCAGTGTGCATACAAGACATTCAAGAATTGTCCCAGAATAATTACGAAATTGTTTTTCAGTAGCAAAATAATAATAGGCCTATAACCAATCAAAAAACAGAATTAAATTTTATAAACTTAAACACATTATTTTACTGGATTGTCCGTGCGTTCTGTGTTGCTTAATGCTAATATGTCGCTATTTTCGTCGACATTGTCAGATTTCCGTTTGGTGACTGCGTGGATGAGGCAGAGTCATGATTTTATCTACTGGTAATTTGATAGAGGCTCCTTCAAGGTTGACTACTCAGGAGCGCTCCCAGTAGAACATGATGGTAGAGTGCAGCTGTTTCAGAGCATAATTTGTACAACTTCTGCAAGTCGTCATACTTTGCCTTCTTCACAGGGATAAGTTGGAATATTACACTGTTGGAGGCGCATTACGGACTGTACAACTTTCTCCCTTCCCCTTTAGTGTCTTCTCCAGAACTTCGACAGTCCATTGAAAGCTTCATTGAAGTTCGCATGTTAATAGGCCTTAAGCTACTCTTTAACTGAAGAATTGTGTCGTTCACCAGCAATATTTGAGCACGAACCATTGGGTGATTCCACAGCTGTTTCTCGTTAAGCAGGCCTATGTTCCAATCATATTCAAGATAAAAATGACCTCGAACAGGAAATGTTTTTGTGACATGGTCAAATATCTCCCTGGTTGCAATAAGGCTGTGAAGGCAGTGAAGGGTGTTGTATAATATCATTCTGTTAAGCACATTAATCACAAAAATTGCTAAGTTTCTGATGACGTTATTGAAATCATCCAAGATTGAGGCATTATTAGCTCCTTCATCCTTTGCATTCTTCAACTGAATTTTAATATCTTTTATTTTATCTGATATTTCATCAGATATGCTGCACTTATCAGCACGTGGGTAACCAAGCCGAAAATTTAATTCTATGCTGAAGATCTTGTTGTAAACCCCATATGATGTTTTGCTGGATACTTCTATTTGTACATAGCAAACATCTTTTTCATGCTTGATTCTTCTAGAAGATATACTCGCTGTTATTTGACCTTTGTTTTAATTGCGTGCTATACTAAGGATGCTTATCAACGGTTGCTAAGGCGAAACATCTATAGCCCACCGAAAGTAGTTCCACGTGAATTCATGGAAGAACCACTGAAGTCCTGGGCTTAAGTGGTTATTGCATGAACACTATATTTTCTTTTCATTACAACTTTGGACTGACGTTAGTTTTCTGAAAAAGGAACTTGCCAATACATGCTCTATAGTATTAAGAATGACCGGACAATGATAACTAAAAAATGTCAAATCAAAAATGGACTCTAGTGGTTCTTCCGATGAAGGCTTCAACTTCTAACAGAACAGACGGTCTGCAATACAAGGGCGCTAATAGCAACCTATATACAGAGCACTTCTATTCTTCGGGTGCTCAAACTTGGGTCGGCTGATCTCCATGCCATTGTGTTAGCCAATGCGCCACAGCTCTTCCAGAATGGAGGTCACTCCAGATGGGCGCCAGTGGAACCAGAACAAAGAACCCGATGCGCTACGACGTTGGAGACTGGTAACAAAGAACGCATAGCCAAGATAGAGCGCAACCAAAGATGCAGCGTGAAACCAGAGCAGCAATTCGATATGAGATACGTTGGTCTACAGGCAACCAGCGCAGCACAACCAAGCATGATTATAGGCAGAGACAGAGGAAATTATGGGGATTTGCCCAATGAGCCGAGCGTAGAACCCGATCTAATCGTCCCTGAAGCCCAAGGGGAGGCCAACAAGGATCGAGCAACAATGGTCAATTCTACTAGTAACAAAGGTATGCACAATAACAACTAGCGCGTCACAAGAAAGAGAGCGAGCAACCACTCGGAGCTGGCAAAGCTGATAGTAACAACTTCGAGAGACTAAGTTGATATGCTGGGAAAGACAAAGATCACGGTCAACCCAGGTCACGGACCGTGAGGAAAACTAATGTAAGGACAAATTAGAACAATGAGCAAGCTGGAGCAAAATCAATAGCCTACTCTAATTAAAACTGCAAGAATTAACCACGCTGAATTTCATCAACCATCGAGTTGTGTAGGAAAACGCTAGATTGTGTTTAAAAATAATCTGTAGGCTATAAACTTTACGTGCTATTATTTCATTTGCTAAGTCATTATTAGTCTGAAACTATTTTCTTAGGTGATTAAATTGTGTCGCCTTAGATAAGTAGCCTATGCATTCTCATTTTCTCATTCCTAGTGAAAGGCTGGCATATTTATTACGCTAAAACTTTCAGGTTCACATCCAGTGTGTTCAGCAAACACAGGCAGCGCGGTTAAAGGAAACACAGATCGAGGTTATCTGCAGATGTGGTGTCACATTCTTTACACTGGAAACACGAATCCCAATATGAAGTGGACTAAAGACAACACAAACGATGACATCATTCCAAGTATATCAACAGCCTCTGATTCCAACAATCGTACACTGCCTTTGACTCACACTTCTTTAGTCATCAGACAGTTACAAGCCGATGACAATGGCACTACATTTAAGTGCAAGACTACATTTGAGTTGCCAAGCATCAATGGAGGAAATGCAACCGATCATGGATACATTTGGAGTTACAAACTGTGTAAGCAAGTGGGTTTTTTTATCAACGAGGCGGGGGTCCAGGGGGCAGATGCCCCCCAAATGTCGTGCAAATGTGTTTTTCGGGCAAAAGAGGCACGGACTGGGGGGAAAATCGGAAATTTTTCCGCGCAAACAGTTACAATCGAATTTTTTCGGGCACACAGAGGTAAAAAGCTAACTTTTCTGAAGATTTACACGAAATGACTAAAAAAAAGGTCATCAGATTTTTCGGACGAGAAAATCCTAAGATTTTGGGGATGACTAAAAAGTCATCAGATTTTTCGGACGAGAAAATCCTAAGATTTTGGGGATGGCTAAAAAAAGTCATCAGATTTTTTGGGTAAAAATTAAATGTTTGCCCCCCACTTTCGAAATATCCCCTTCGCCTATGTCAACGAGGCTCATAGAGTCATGTAGGCTACTATAAAAGGTACCGTAGCTTTATTATCCACGCATGCTTTCGGTAAAATGTAAGCGCAAATAATGAATAATATTTTATTGAGATTAGGATAAGATACTAGCCATTAACCAATAGCGCAACATCTGAAGCACAGTCTGGTCAAAACTCAGAATAGCCTCTCCGTGCTTAATGCTTATAAAGACAGAGGTGTAGGTAGTTCAGTTCACAAGTTAACTGAAAAGGAATGCCTTTGTAAATAATTGTCTGGGATTGATATGAAAAAAGTGAGTTAACCGACACAAGAAGAGTTTTAAGCAGTGGCGGCGCCAGGATTTCTGTTTTGGGGGCTGAAACCTCGCGGAGGAACTCTTCCCATTTTCATCCGCAAAAATTTCAAACGACCTTTTTTCTTTTTTAGTCATCCTACGGAAATATCGTGTGTGTTTTCAGTTTTGGCGAGCTTATCGTGGGAATATTTTACTTCTATAGGTAAAAAACCGTATGGACCTGTTTTAGGGGCTAAGCCTTTTATAGGGGGCTTAGCCCCTCTAACCCCCTAGCGCCGCCACTGGTTCTAAGTAGGCTCCTATGCTTATGCGTTTTGTTGAATTCTTCAATAGAACTCTAAAAACCAAATTCCATTTTTAAAATAAATGTGTCTACTACTTAGAATGTATGATGCAACCTACATTGTAATTCATTGCCTCGTGTCTATTATGCAGGCCGGCACGCCGACAAAAGCGCGCAGGACAAAAGCGCGCAGACAAATGCGCGCAGACAAATGCGCGCAGCGACATATGCGCGCAAGACAAAAGCGCTAATCGACAAATGCGCGCAACAGGAACAATGAAATCGAAATTTTGAGCCTCATTCAGTTTTCATTTCACCTATAGAGAACCTTCATCCGGCTTCTATTTCATCTATAGAGAACCTTCATCCGGCTTCTATTTCTCTGACCTTCATCCAGCTTCCATTTCACCTATAGCGAAACTTCATCCAGCTTCCATTTCATCTATAGAGAACCTTCATCCGGCTTCTATTTCATCTATAGAGAACCTTCATCCGGCTTCTATTTCATCTATAGAGAACCTTCATCCGGCTTCTATTTCATCTATAGAGAACCTTCATCCGGCTTCTATTTCATCTATAGAGAACCTTCATCCGGCTTCTATTTCATCTATAGAGAACCTTCATCCAGCTTCCATTTCACCTATAGCGAACCTTCATCCAGCGTGAAGGCGTATATTTTTGTCGTCACGATCATCCGGCTTCTATTTCATCTATAGAGAACCTTCATCCGGCTTCTATTTCTCTGACCTTCATCCAGCTTCCATTTCACCTATAGCGAAACTTCATCCAGCTTCCATTTCATCTATAGAGAACCTTCATCCGGCTTCTATTTCATCTATAGAGAACCTTCATCCGGCTTCTATTTCATCTATAGAGAACCTTCATCCGGCTTCTATTTCATCTATAGAGAACCTTCATCCGGCTTCTATTTCATCTATAGAGAACCTTCATCCGGCTTCTATTTCATCTATAGAGAACCTTCATCCAGCTTCCATTTCACCTATAGCGAACCTTCATCCAGCGTGAAGGCGTATATTTTTGTCGTCACGATCGATAGGCTGCGGCAAGTTCAGTTAGTAGTTAAGTTTAATTAAGATTACTGCATAACTTGTAAATGTAAAGCGCAGTGCGTCTTGCAGGCGTTTAATTAAAGAAAAGATATTATTATTATTAAGAGAGAGGTCTTGAACCTTACGCCACATGCTCTTGTTCATCTACTTTTAACAACCGTCTCTGACGATGTTGTGGTTATATTAAATGGTCATTCAAATACTGTTGCGCGCATGTGTCTGTTCGCGCTTTTGTCTTGCGCGCATATGTCGCTGCGCGCATTTGTCTGCGCGCTTTTGTCCTGCGCGCTTTTGACCGTGCACCATGCAGGCCTAAATGAGCCATGCAGCTTAGGCTAAACTGCACAACTTTGAGTAGGCCTAACGCTGTAGTCAAAAAGATTGCTTTTCAGATGGACCGTCCAACCCTAGTATCGTTCAATATGAAGATCGTCTTGAATGTTCAGCTGAAGGCAATCCAATCCCAACCTACAGGTGGACACATGTTGATGGGGAGAACTTCATTGAAGGACCTGTTCTCATATTGAATCACACGGTTACTTCCAAGAATAAACTCACTTTCCAATGCATAGCGACAAATTTATTTGGCAGTGAAGCGGTAAACTTCTCAACCACAGAAATATTCAGTAAGGTTATAAATGATTTGCTCTTTTTGCTGCTCTGCAGCCTATTAGATCCTTTAAAATCATAGGTAGACTACAGACACCAGATTATTCGTAGGTATTCAACTGCAAACAAAATCGACCAGACAGATAGGCCTGTTAATTGTATGGTCATGATTGGTCTATGTGATCATAAGGTTTAACATTTCAAGCAGTGTTGTGCATTATTAATCAATCCTTCTTGAATTAATAAAGCAACAGACTATTATACGCAATCTTTCCTGACGTCTTTCTAAATGAGTCGCTATAATATTATAGGCTAGTAATGGTATTTGCAAATAGCCTATTATTTGTAAATACAGTTGCGCAAACTTAATTTGGGAGTAGGTCGTTGATCCGGTCGGAGTTAATTACAAAGAAGTGGAACAATTTATGTAGAGCGAAACTGAGCGACGAAATAAATTGATCCGTCAGAATAATGATAAGGGCAATGGCGTTATTTCGACGAGTAGTCCTAGTTTTACACGAGTTGTTGAATTAAGCGACTAGCGAGGATTGGAAGGATATGTGTGACCTGTGTGCAGTGTGTGTGAGTGACAGAATAATTCTATATTTCAAGCCATTGGTGATTTTGAGAGAGAATTATGAGGAGGTGATGTTAGCTCTTAGCTGACTAGTGTCTAGTGATAATGTGATATCACTGGTGAAAGCATAATGATAATCATATGTGTAAGAAGTAAAATTTAATGCCTAGCTGTTGTGATTTTGAGTTTCAGCAAATAAGAAGTTCGTTTGGAGTTTGAACGCACTTGGATTGGTGCTACTAATCGCATTCCTTACTATGCTAGGAATCGTTCTCTTGGGCATTGGAATAAGGCTAACGAGGCTATCGAACAACTTTGATGAAGGTATGCTATCTGTCTTGATAGAAGCAACGATTGTATCTATAGAAACATCTTTTCTTACTTAACTGACAAAATCTGCCCTTCATGTTTTGCCACTACCAAATGTTTGACTAATAAAAGTTTTCAACCTCGAGCTAAAATTGCAAAGTAATATTGTCCCTAAATAAATCTTTCTTTCGTGTGTTAGATAAGGCGTCAGTCAAAAAGACATCTTTCCAGTCTAAGCCATCATCAAAGAGACTCTCTGCACCTCAAACAACTGAAGAAGCAACCGAGATGCACAGAGCAGATGTGAGTGACAACTACTGCGCCTTCACAGATCGATCAACCGCCTCTCAGCAGCCACAAGTCTACTGTGAACTTCGCTCATACGACCAACAGACAATCAAACCATCATCGTCGCAACAGAAGACGGAATACAAAGATCGCGATTTTGCTAACGTAGGACTACTTGAAACTCAGCTGTAATTATAAGCAAACGTTAACGTACGACTTCTAATGTCACTGACTTACTGCGCTGCAATGATCGAAAAGCCACGAAAGACGACTAAGCCTAAGCATGAGTTGTAGATAAAATATTAGGGAAAGCAAACTTACTTGTAAAAACAATGATAGCAACAATGAATAAAATTGTATTTGTTATATGGCATGTATTGTGCCTGGATGCGGTGTGACAATAAATGAATACAATAATTACATGTATAGGAACAATTCGAACAGCGCTTTCCTGTTTACACAAGCGGAAAACAGATATACTCCATATTGACCTGGAATTTAACTGGTGTAAGCTCTCCGATCTTCTTCTGATAATATTATGTAGGCTAGCCTAATAGGTCCGCTTCGGTAAACGGATATAGGCCTAACTATAATCATAATTGTGACGATGATGATTGTAGGCAAATTATTGAACTGCAATCAGCTTAGTTCATGCACAAGTGATAGAATCAAAGATAGAGTGGTTGATTGCTTTCAATTGCTTTTGGTCGCGTGTTGAATGACAAATTAGGATTCATGACAGTGTTAACTGAGAATTACAGAGTTTTAGACAGTGTCTAATGTAGAGGATTCTGGAACGCTGTAACTCTGCTAGCTTCCTGTTCAACAAAGAATCAAAGAACGGCAAAGAAACATTTTAATGTTTAAAACATTAAAATGTTGATCCGACAAGGTTTTGCAAAAACAGTCCCTCATTGCCAAGTATGCCAACAACTTCTCCTACAACCACGTCACGTGATTACCTTTCTGTGGTCTTAACTCAGATGAGAACACGCTTCTGCTGCTAGATCAAAACTTTGGGACTCTTCATGTGAACCATCCAGTGTCCATTGTGCGCTGTCGCTAATGTCATTTCTTTGTCAAGTCTGAACAGAGGATTGTATCTCAGATTTCATAATTATGTTCTACCGTGATTTACCTCTGTAATTATAATAAGGCAACTGATTTGATTTTAGACTGAATCACTGTTTCGTGTTAACTTGGGCGCGATAGTGTAGTCCATGCTTTTTGAATTAGACACTTGCATGATAGTATATAGGCCTAGTTCGTTACTAATTAAATAATAATCATCAATAGCAATTAGTAGCTTATGTAACTAGCAGAAAAATAGGACTAACTGGTCAGTGTAGCCTACACAATGAAGACTTTGTTATAAAGTCCGAAGAAAGATTAAGTGGTTGGTATACGGACGATTGGTCATAGGACCATCGGTCATAGGACTATTGGTCATGGGGTCTATATACTTGTCATGGGTATTTTGGTCATATGGACGATTGGTCATAGGGCATATTACAATTTGCAGCGATAAATTAGTCAAGTGGTCTATATAGAATAACCTACTGAAACACGATCAAGAATTTACTAGACCATTATTTTTGAATGCAAAATACTTAAATCTGTTAACTCTAAGACTCATAACAGCAACAGATCCATTATGTTGCCACTGCCACACGACATGATGACACGATATTTCAGAATGCTATACCGCTTGGGACTTGGTTGCTCAAGACCAGTAACACCCTGGAATAAGGTTGCTTTTGACTTGACCCAATCGCTCTAACAGCCAAGAGAGGAATTTCCAAATAGTTGGGTGACTGCGCTGGAACAGCGATTAAAGACCATACCAGTCTTCCACGCTGTTTGTCGTTGGGTCAATTATTAGCCTACGTTTACGGTAACGAATAAGTTGACGCCTTCAAATAATGTTATCTTAATCAGTTTCTTGATTGTCAGCAATTAGGCTATATCTGTCTAAAAACGCAGATTGTCCCTGTTTGATATCAACACGTATTTAGGCATTAGGCCTATACCTACTTAAAAAGGGTTTACAGATTTTTCAAACGGTTTATTTGTTTAAAAAGTTATTCCAATGGTTTGTTTGTTTAAAAATAAGATTGATGTCGTTTATTTGCGGCATATGAACGATCAGTGACGGCACTAGGGGGGGCTAAGCCTCCCTAAAAAAGGCATCCATTTTTTCCCCATGTAAAACTGAAATATTTGGACGATTTATCCCCTTTAGCCCCCCCCCCCCAAAGAGATTTGCCAGACAGTGAAAAGGACCGATTTACAAGCTCAGATTTTGGCCGATGACTAAAAAAAGGTCGTCAGAAATTTTGAGGAAACGGAAAATTTTCCCCCGAAAATCCAGCCCCCCAAAACGAAAATCCTGGCGCCGCCACTGTGAACGATCGTCTTATAACCAATCATCCATAATATTAATATGACTGATCAGCCTAGGAATCGTTCTTGATCCAAGGGCTGAACCCAAACTCTCCTTCAATTCCGACCCTGGTTGCAGTCCAAATACGAACGTTGTTATTATGACTACAACACAGAATCGTGTGATGAATCTCTAGATTGAGCAAGAAATAAAATGTTCCTAAGTGACTAAGCGATTAACTAGATTGGTCTGTGTGAACGTGCGGGTAAAGGAGGTCCAGAGACATCGATTGTGTGATCGATGCTGGCATACGTCTCAACCAGACTGAACATCGGAGGATTTTTTAAAGGAACTCTTGAATTTCGATCGGTGAACTTTTTCACTTCCGTGTATTGCGTTCCGTCCTCTCCTGTGTATGTCTGCAAAAGTACACAACGCAATTGTCTCTTAGCGAAAAAAATTCTCGACGTCCTTCGACCAGCTATAATAGGCATACTAGTAGCTATAATAAGCCTAAGGTTACGCTAGACTGTTGCTGCAAAAGTGATCAGGATATTATTGAGCGAAAATTATGCATCGACAAATGCATGGTTTGTTAATTGTGCATATTTATTTTTATGTCTTTTTTTATCATTATGCATTTATTAGGCGTCACAATTCAACAATCAAGCATCAATCGATGGCGATGAGCAATAATTGTGGGTGAATGAATGCTAAAGGTTGCTAAATAGTAAGCCTACGTAACCGTAACCGTCTCATCTAACCAGTGACCGTGGGTATAGTGAGAATCATCGTAGTGATTAGCTAGGTCTAAAATAACAGCAATAACAATCGTAGTAGTAGTAGTAGTAGTAGTAGTAGTAGTAGTAGTAGTAGTAGTAGTAGTAGTAGTGGTAGTAGTAGTAGTAGTAGTAGTAGTAGTAGTAGTAGTAGTGGTAGTAGTAGTAGTAGTAGTAGTGGTGGTGGTCGTGGTGGTGGTGGTGACATTGGTGGTGATGGTGGTGGTGGTGGTGGCGTTGGCGGTGGCGGCGGTGGTACCAGAGCAGAAGCAGCAAAAAATCTCACTTTCGACGGCTGGTGAATCTCAGTCTCCGCTCCACAATCCGTTTGATTATTTCCAAGCGATGATTTTGGTCCTGCAAGTAGAATTAACTGAAGCTTGCAGTTCATAGGCTACAAAAGTAATTGTTGTATAGGTCTATTCGCATAGCCGATATGCAGAAGCCTTTTAAAAGAAATCTCCATTTAGGAACCCCAGCTGCATTGTGCTTATTTTTTAAATCTGATGGCCATTGTAGCATGCCAATTGGCCTGAAACACGAAGCTTATGCTTATGTAGTTATGTAGGATCCCTATCTTCACAAGGGGTTCCTTCTACGTCCATTCTATCAACCAATGATTGTACAAGAGTCTTTAAAAACATTATAGGTTTTGTGTTTTCCAAGTCCAAACTGTAAGGCTTATGAAGTTATGACGTCTGTTACTGTTTAACCTGATTACGTTGTTTAGTACTGTAGGGCTAGTCATCAATATGGCACTCTTGTGCTTGTAACGTATATGGAAATTCCTGTTGCCGTTGTTCTAGTCGCTAAAAAGAGAGGTGGATATTTAGTTATGCTTACATGCATATACAAACTGCTTATAAATATTTTGGTGTGACAAAATTCAGTTTTAGATGTTGCTCTGCACTTTTCCTGCGTCTTACCATTATGATCTAGGGACTAGAGTCACTAGACAGTCATGTATACGAAATGATTGCGGGCGTGTAATATTAAGACAACGAAAGCAAACAAAACTGTTGGTCTATATTTCAGTATCAAGAGAGGCGAAATATTCCAAGATTAAATACAGAAATAGGTTTATGTTTTGTTCGTTTGTCATCCAGACTCAACATAGCGCCTCATAAGTTACTGTAGTCTGTGGTCCATACGACCTTGCATGGGTCAGTGTAGTGAAGTTGCTAGGTTCCCTCAGTGCAAAACAGTTCATCAACAAGCACACAGTGATGGAGTTACTAGTGCTGACTATAATTGGTAGGCATAAATATGAAACTTCGGCATATGAGCCGCAATTTAGCCAGTAGCAGGAAATGACGTTTAGAAAATGAAGCCAGTTACAGATCAGATAAGGTCGATAACGAGGTCTTCTCACTCTTCTGAGAAGACCTGCAGTCGAGTCGACTGGGCAAAACAGAAAGAAGTCAAAATTTGGGTTCGTTGTAACATGATTGCAATTGTTAAACACAATCAGTTGTTTGTTTACAATGGGGACTTGGCTATTGAACATTAAAATTTTATGTACAAGAGGGTGTATGCAAACAGAATAAATTCACAATATCCGCATTTAACCTAACAGGCCATGGATGTCTGAAAAAAGTCATGTAGAGAGAATGTTTTGGTTTCAAATAAGGCCTATACATAAATTATTTGATAATAGGCCTGGGTGTTAAATGCAAGAGGATCTGACTTAATTGGATGCTAGGCTCCTATTAAGTTAAATTGAACGCCATCTCGTGACACAAGAGAAAAATGGATTGAACTTTATAGAGACCAGCATCATTTAAACATTAACGATAATTTATTCTGCTACAGACCAATAGCTGAAGTCTAAACAAATTGTTTTATGTTGTTGTTCAGAATTAATTACTTAAAATGACTTCTCACTGATCTAGCTTCAAAAATCACATGCTTCCTTGCCATGCTAAAAAAATGACGGACTGAACAACTACGATGACATTGGCATGGACGCATTGGTCAGACATCTGGGTATGATAATTATAGTCATAACACAACAGATAATTCACACAAAAAACGTTGAAGCAATTCCATAATAGATAAAGAAATAAGTAAATAGTTATGGAAGGATCCTGTCAAATTTATTATTTGGATTGACTTACCATTCACTTTCATAACTTTTGCATAGGTAGGAGAATATCCTGGTTGAACTTGGCGAGCTGCAAAATACAATAAAAATTAAATTTCGTCGTAAAGAGCACAAATAACTAGCACAAGCAAGACCATGCAACAATTGAATTCTTTTTAAATATTCGTTTAGTCAAGTAAAACTGTGAAACCAGAGTATTACATTAGGCCCCATGAAAAAGTAATAATACATGAAAACAAGTTAAGCCAGAGACGATTTTACAATTTTATTATAGCCTGTTAGACGTGGATCAGTCCTACTGGTGCTCAGTGCAATAGACACCAATGGAATGGGATGGGAGGTTGAGTCAGTAGTCGTTTGTTCTTGTGTTCTTCGTGCCGGGGTAATAACATTCAAGCACCAATCATATTCATTTTAGAATGAGGAAAACTTAGTACATTAAATGTTTCTGTCTGAAACGCAGTACGGTAGGTATACGAGCGGCTCATATTGCACCTACTGTAATTTTTTATGTTAAACAGTGCATGGATGCATAGTAATGTGCAACATTATAATTTTATTTTGCACACAGTGTAGCCAACAATAGATAGGCCTAATTCAAGTCTTGAATTTCAAGAGGAAAAATCGCCAACAAACAATATTGGGCTACACATTATACGACACACATGAACTGTTAAACACTCAAGAAACTCAAATTAAAGTATTTTCAAATATTCCTGAAAGCTTCATAGGAATATTAAAGCAGATAAATCGCGTAATCTCATTTTCCACGATAAACCTAACTTAACTCAAGTGCAAATTAAAGTAGGTAAATCCAACTGCAGGCAAAATTTATACCTAGGCTTTATTTTGATATCTTACATAAAAATGTACAATTTTATCAAGGTAGTAAGTAGGCTTAACCTTTTAAATGTTGTCCATTCAAAACTTGACGCGCTCAAACCTACCAAATCAGTTTCTGATCTCATGTAGGCCATAAAAATATGATGGATTATTAACGAATTATAGCAAGTATAATGGGGTAGATTGACTAGCCGAACAATAATATTAGCCTAATTCAAATAAGAAGATTTGGACCTTTCCAGAGCGGAGGAATTGATTAGTGCATTTAAGAATCTTGGACAAATGGGTGAATTCATTTATTGCCATTTCTGGGCTTATGTAAAACAGGTTTAATGTAATAATAATATAGAGGTAAAAATTTTGTCTGAATAAAATATCTTCAAACTGTGTGACAGTAAACTATATTACTGCTGCTATAGGGCCTACGCCTATCTTATCTTATCTTATCTTATCTTATCTTATCTTATCTGACCATTTATAAACCGCTTCTCGCAGCACGAGCCTTTCAGAAGCGCTCCCAGTGCGTTTAACTCCGAGAAAAAAGACAAGTTTTTAGACGAGAGAAAGACGAGGATACACTACCAGAGAGTATGGCAGAGCGAACTGATGGGGGAAGCCCATTCCATAGGGAGGGACCAATGCAGGCGAATGATCTGGATTGAGCCATGGCGGTCCTGACTCGGGGGACAAAGAGGTCAAGCCGATCAGAGGACCTAAGAGGACGCAGTGAAGTAGCAGAAAGGGGGCGGTGTATCTGATCACACAGATACTTCGGAGCAAGACCCATTTGAGACTTAAGGACCAAAATCAGGACTTTAAATTGAATACGGGCTGAGAGTGGAAGCCAGTGAAGTTGTTCAGTCATGAATGTAGAAATGTGGGAGAATCGAGGAAGACGGGCAATGAGCCTAGCAGCGGCATTGAGTACAGATTGCAGAGGAGCTAGGCGAACCTTAGGCAGTCCAATAAGGACAGAGTTGCAATAGTCGATCCGGGAACATACAAAAGCATGCACAATTGAGGTAAAGATCGATGATGAGACAGATTTGCGAATAGCCCTGAGACGCCTTAGCTGGAAATAGGAAGAGCGAGTAAGATTGGCAATGTGCTCAGTGAAGGTAAGAGAACTATCAAGGGTGACACCTAGGTCTCGAACACTGGAGGAGAAGTTAAAGTGAGGAAAAGTTTGAGAGAGCAGTGAATAGTCGAGTTTTTGAAGCTGCTTAGGAGTGCCAAACCAAATCAACTGGGTTTTGGAAGAGTTCAAAGAAAGACGATTGGACGACATTTATCTAGCCTACATGTGCTTTCGGCTATAATGCATATTTTCGTTTAGTGGGCTTAAACTGGTGAACGTTTTACCCATCAAGCTTGAAATAAAATCCCAGGTTACATTTCAATGATGACATTCCAAAAATTATAATATTATCTGTCCGGGAAGATAATTTGAAAACTGGGACGATTCGACATGGCCGACTCCTCTTGCACTTTAAGCCTCACAGCCTAATCACAGTTCCCACTTTTAAAGGCTTATAAATTTCTCTTTCACAGCTATCTATCACTCACAGTTGAAAGTTGTACTTTTAAACTCATGTTCTAAATTTTGGCATTGTCTTCCGTTTTACCCTCATGCTAAATAAATTCGGTCCTCCATAATCGTTGTCCTCAGTGTCCTGCTAGTTTTGCTTCTGAGCTACTGCTAATGAACTGCAGTTTTAACATTTATTTTGTTCTCAGACTCAACCGGAATCATATAGCCTAGACTCCCGGAAACAAAACCGATAAATAGTTTCAATGGACCAGACGTTATGCAAATTTCTGACTACAATGAAATTTCCCGTTATATCTTCAGTAACATCTAGGCATTGAACACCTTAGAATCTTAGATCATGTTATGGCTATAATACTTATACAGCAGACCTAGGATATAATTGTAGTTTGAGAGAATACTGCTAAATAATTATGTTACCAAACTGATTGCCTAGTTTGTCGATTCTTCAATTTATTATTCTTGGATTTCGCCGTGCTATAATTATACAATGGCTAACCTTCTGGTAACCGCTTTGTTTCTGTTTTACGCTCCTCTGGTTGAGTGAATGTGACTTCTGCATATGTGGCTAAAGTAAATGACAAAACGCTTTTCGTAAATCAAACACTAATTGTTTACGTAATAAAACGTAGGAGATCGATAAAAAGAAAAGATCTAAGGAAATCGATTTTCACCTAACCCTGAACATTATTTTCGGACAGATAACCCTGACATCATCAATAAACGGAAAATACCTCACAGCTGCAGTAGGCTCCATTGTAGGGGTTTAAAACATGCCTACAAAATAGGGCAAGTATACAACTATATAACTTATTTAAAGGACTATGCATACAATGCCTGTAGGCATACAAATGTGGGAGCGCCTCTGAGTAGTGAGCTTGAAGGGGCGCTATAACAAGTGCACATACAAAAAAACAAGCATACATAGTACATACATACAATGTCATACATACAAACATACATACATACATACATACATACATGCATGCATGCATACATACATACATACATGCATGCATGCATACATACATACATACATACATACTATGTATGTATGTATGTATGCATGCATGCATGCATGTATGTATGTATGTATGCATGCATGCATGTATGTATGTATGTATGTATGTATGTATGTATGTATGTATGTATGCATTACATACATACATACATACATACATACATACATACATACATACATACATACATAGTATGTATGTATGTATGCATGTATGTATGTATGTATGCATGCATGCATGTATGTATGTATGTATGTATGTATGTATGTATGTATGTATGTATGTATGTATGTATGTATGTATGTATGTATGTATGTATGTATTACATACATAGATACATACACACATGCATGCATACATACATACATACATACATACATACATACATACATACACACAAACATACATATATGCGTACATACATGCATGCATACATACATACATACATACATGTATACAGAGCCTACATGCATAAACGTACGCACACACGCAAGCATAGGCCTACAGGCCCTACATCCGTGCATGCATACACACAAACACACATCCATTGAGATTAGCGACGATGAGTCGGATTTATGATTCACAGCGTCACGAGCTCATGTCATTTATCAGACTAAAACGTCAGAATAATTGACGCTAATAGCATACATGTAATTATGCGTCGCAAATAGCATAATTATGCGTCAGTACTTAGTACAGAAGTCATCTCAATAATTATAACAGGCTGCCAACGCTATGGTATTGGTCCTAATATAGGTCAAATGAAATGATGCAGTCGCCCACCGTATGAGCTCAGCTGTATGTTGGGAAATTCATGTTGTACGACGTCAGGTTTCACACGCTTTGGCACTGCAAATTAAATTAGACGAACGTTCATTATTATGTTCTACATACAAAGACCTCTAATAATTATTGTTGATGTGGCGAAATTCGCCTGAGCCGCCTCCGCGGTCTTGTTTACGCCGTCGATTGGCTTCGTGGGCGGTCGATTCGCGTCGTCGTTCGCTCGTGCCTAGAGGTCCCCTCCCCTCCTCCTTCGCCCCTCGCACCTGTCCGGACCTCTGACGGCGGATCTTTTGGCGCGAAGTCCCCTCTGTGGTGCGCATGCGCGGATCTTTTGGCGCGAAGTCCCCTCTGTGGTGCGCATGCGCGGATCTTTTGGCGCGAAGTCCCCTCTGTGGTGCGCATGCGCGGATCTTTTGGCGCGAAGTCCCCTCTGTAGTGCGCATGCGCGGATCTTTGCCCGCCAGGTCCCCTCGCACCTGTCCGGACCTCTGACGTCGGACCCCTTCTGGTGCGCATGCGCGGATCTTTTGGCGCCAAGTCCCCTGTCCCCTTGGACATGTATAAATAGGACCGCTGCCTGCGTGCATTAGCTCAGATGTCACCGGGAAGTCTGCGGGAGCTCCGTCCGTTTTAGAAGTTCGGTCCAGTCGAGCTCTGCCGTCAGTCGCCTGTGGGAGCTGCCGTCGCCGTCGCTGGGAATCGGTCGTTGGGGCTCGGCGTTGCCGCCGCCGCAGTTCGTCGCTGCCGCTGCCGTGTAGTTTCCGTGTTCGACGCAGTGGGGCGCTCTCGAAGTCCGCCATTGCGTGGGAGCCGCCATTTTGGGAAACGACCGTCCGCTACCAGGGTACGACTGTTGCGGGTATCACGTGGTTGCCTGTTGTGACGTGTGGAGTTGTGATCGACAATATATCGTCTGAAAACGTTTGTTGTCTTCGTGTCTTCGTGCGGTGGGGAGAACACTGTTAAGCCCTTCGAAAGACGACGGAGGCCGGACTTGCGCCCATCTGGAGCGACACGCAAGCCTTACCACCTGGTGGGAGAGATAGTCATCCACTCTCCCGTCAGCCGCCAGAGGGCGCGGGCGGTTTCCGTTACACTGGTACCAGAAGTGGGGTACGCAGTTGTTCCAGCCGACGAATAGACGAGTCTACCGAAGATGATGGACGACGACGAGGTAACGTTCCGGCAGCCGAGACTTTTCGAGTTCAGCACGCCTGCTGATGTCTCTCCGCCTGCTGTGGGAAGAACGACGATGGAGAAGCAGCCGAGCCGTGGCCGTCTGATCGAGCTCATTTCTGACGATGGTGAGGAGCTGGTGGAGACGAGTCCCCGTGTGAAGACGGAGACAACGGATTCGTCGAAGGAGTTGTTGGAGAACTTCGGAAGTCTCCTGCGGAACCGACCGACGCCAATGAAGCCGGGTCGATTCGACGGGACTGGGTCCCTGGAATCCTTTCTAGTACAATTCGAGGTATGCGCTCGTCACAATCGATGGACCGACGCGGACAAAGTGGATCATCTACGCTGCGCGCTAGAGAAGGCTGCGACGCAACTTCTTTGGGATTTCGGCGCGCAAGCTGACGTAAGTTACGCCCAACTGGTGGAGCGTCTCCGACAGAGATATGGGACGGACGGACAAGCTGAGACGTTCCGTAGTCAGCTGTATTTTCGACGTCAAGGGGCCGGAGAAAGTTTGAGCGACTTATTACACGAGATTCGCAGACTCGTTGTATTGGCCTATCCTGTCCCGTCCAACGAGACGACGCAGATTATCGCAAGAGACTCGTTCCTGGAAGCTTTGCGAGACAGGGAGCTTTCGTTGAAAGTCAGGGAGCGTGAGCCGAAGACTCTGGATGAGGCTTATCGGACCGCTCTACGCTTAGAGGCCTACCAGAGAGCCTCTGAGAACGACGATCATCGGAGACCGTCGAACCGTGTCCGTGGAACGCAAGAAGTCGAGCCGACCGACCAGCTCCAGTCGACCCTGGACCGCTTCTTGACGGCACAGCGTGACGATCAGCGTCGTTGGCAGCGAGAAATGGAGCGGAAGATGGACGAACAGTTCCGGGAGCTACGGAACCAGTCTACGATCGAAGACGAAGGGTCGAGACGAGATCAACGGCCTGGGGACCGCCGATTGGGAGATCGCCAGCCGGAGCTTACGAGGAGAACCGTGACCTGTTATGGATGCGGTAGAGCCGGTCACGTGGTCCGAGATTGCCGTCAGCCGCGCCGTTTCCGGAACCGGCCGAGTGACGAGGAAACGACAGGAGGAGACGCACTTGCGCCATCGACATCTGTGGTGGTGAACCACACGACACGTCCGAAGCTGCCCGACCGCGCCAGCAGTAATGCCGTTTACGTTCGTGGAAGGATTAACGACCGACTGCAGATGTCTCTCATCGACACCGGATCCGAAGTGAGCCTGGTTCCGTCTTCAGCCGTAGAAGGGTTAGAACTCCGTTCTTGTACACGCTTGTTGATGGCTGCTAATGGCTCGAATATTAATGTTTTGGGCGAGGTCCGGTTACCCCTTAGATTTTGGGATGGTTTTGAGGTCCATGCTAACTTTTTAGTCTCTGACCAGATTTCCGAACCGATGTTAGGAATGGATTTCTTGAGGGAACAGCGTTGTCGCTTGAGTTTTGGTAACGGGGCTCTGTTTATTGGTCGCAAACGTGTCCCCCTGGTTAGAGGGAATGGCTCAATGTGGTGCCGGCGTGTAATGGTCGCCGAGGAGGTAGAGCTACAGCCCAAATGCCAAAGTGAGGTGCCCGTGAAAACTGTATACGGAGATTTGACCTCGGTGGCTCCCGCGTGGATGACGGAGGCTCACGAGATCCGTCCTGGAGTTCACCTTGCCCGTGTAGTGTTAGGCGATGAGGCTAGCTCGCATGTGAGAATAGTGAACCTGAGTGATAGTCCGGTGGAAGATGAACCGATAGATGTAAGGAAGATTAGTGGGAATAAAGACGCTTCGCCTAGTGAGTTAATGTTAACAGAGGATGTGTCGCCTGAAATCCAGGAACGGATCGGAAGTTCGTTGGAAAAGACGTCGGTGAGCACCCATAAGATTGAGACAGATGCCCATCCGGTGAGACAAAGGTTAAGACGTGACCCGCTGCCGCATAAGATTGTTATTGATAACCAGTTGGACAGTATGCTTGCTGATGGAATTGTGGAACCAGTAGTTAAGCGAGAACAGTCTCTCAAGGTAGCACATACAGGTGTAACTGGCGGACATTTGGATGTGTGCCGGCCTAGGTGGCAGTTTAGACGCAGGACCTATTGGTTTGGTTGGTCGGGTGCCGTAGCGAGGTTTAGTCAGCGATGCTCTCCCTGCGCCCGATACCACCGAAGTCATCCGCCCTGGCAGGGTCCCTTGAAACCCTTACCCTGTGGGAAGCCTTGGGAGCGGTTTAGCATGGATGTTCCTGGTCCCCACCCGCGTGGTCGTAGAATTTTGACGGTGATGGACGGGTTCACTAAATTTGTAGAGGCCATTCCAATGGCTAACCAGGAGGCTACGTCCGTGGCTCGGGCCCTGGTGGAAAATGTAATTGTAAGATATGGGGTGCCACTCCAAATCCTGACCGATCAAGGGACGAATTTTGACGGGATCCTTTTTGGGGAGCTTTGTAGCCTGTTGGGGGTTGACAAGGTAAGGACTTCTCCCTATCATCCCAGCGGGAATGGCCTTATTGAGAGGTTCCACCGCACTATGAACGCCATGATAGGTAAGGTCATAAGCAGCCATCAAAGAGAGTGGGACGAGGTCTTACCCCATGTCCTCGCCGCTTATCGGGCTTCCTTGCACGAAGCTACCGGGTTCTCTCCGAATTATCTGATGTTCGGCCGTGAGACGAGAGCTCCGATTGATCTCGTCTATGGACGACCTCTGGAGACTAATCATCGCGCAACCAGCTACGCAGCCCACGCACAGGACTTGGCCGATCGAATGGAGGGCGCGTATCGCTTGGTACGGGAACAGCTACGAGTTTCCGCCGAACGGCGAAAGCAGACCTACGATCTGCGAGTTCGGCCCAGGGAGTTCTCTCCCGGTGATCGGGTGTGGTACTACACCCCTCGACGCTACCAGGGCCGCAGTCCGAAATGGTCGCGGATGTACACGGGCCCATTTCGTGTGATGGAACAGTGTGGCGACGTCAACTACAGACTACGAAAGACAAGGCACTCGCGGCCTTTCGTCGCTCATGTGGACAAACTGCGTCCGTGTTTGGACGAAAGTCTGGACGAAGAAAATGACATTGCCCCTCGTCCGCATAACGAGTCCGCTGATGTTGATGCTTCGTCGCCGGTGACTGTGAATTACCAGGATGGCCGACCAAAGCGTACGGTCCGTCGTCCGGCTCGCTACGAATAGACGTTTATTGTGAAAAGAGACTTGAACTCTGAGACTCTCTTTTTCGTGAAATGGACTATGGACATTTATGAACGCTCAAGTTGTTGCGTTGCTTAATTGTACGTTGCTATGTGTGGCCCGTTGGCCGTTTCTCGCTGTTGTAATGTGTATAACTCGTGCTTTTTCGTCAGTTTGGCCCGTTGGCCGTGTCTCGTTACCATGAAACTTAGAGTAAAGTGTTGTGGCTCGTTGGCCCATTTTTATGGACTCTTTGCATAATGAACGATGGACATTTCGTGGACGTTGGTCCTTTCTTTTGTTTGGTTCCGCTTCTGTTGTTACGACTTGCAAGTCGTTCGAGGGCAGACTTGTTGCCATTGGCCCGTTGGCCGGTTACTGTATAATGCGGACGGTCTAGGGGGTTCCTTGTTTCCGGGAGGGTGTGTGGGCCCTGACCCCTCGAAATAGGGACATTTCGAATCGTGGTGGGAGGAAGATGTGGCGAAATTCGCCTGAGCCGCCTCCGCGGTCTTGTTTACGCCGTCGATTGGCTTCGTGGGCGGTCGATTCGCGTCGTCGTTCGCTCGTGCCTAGAGGTCCCCTCCCCTCCTCCTTCGCCCCTCGCACCTGTCCGGACCTCTGACGGCGGATCTTTTGGCGCGAAGTCCCCTCTGTGGTGCGCATGCGCGGATCTTTTGGCGCGAAGTCCCCTCTGTGGTGCGCATGCGCGGATCTTTTGGCGCGAAGTCCCCTCTGTGGTGCGCATGCGCGGATCTTTTGGCGCGAAGTCCCCTCTGTAGTGCGCATGCGCGGATCTTTGCCCGCCAGGTCCCCTCGCACCTGTCCGGACCTCTGACGTCGGACCCCTTCTGGTGCGCATGCGCGGATCTTTTGGCGCCAAGTCCCCTGTCCCCTTGGACATGTATAAATAGGACCGCTGCCTGCGTGCATTAGCTCAGATGTCACCGGGAAGTCTGCGGGAGCTCCGTCCGTTTTAGAAGTTCGGTCCAGTCGAGCTCTGCCGTCAGTCGCCTGTGGGAGCTGCCGTCGCCGTCGCTGGGAATCGGTCGTTGGGGCTCGGCGTTGCCGCCGCCGCAGTTCGTCGCTGCCGCTGCCGTGTAGTTTCCGTGTTCGACGCAGTGGGGCGCTCTCGAAGTCCGCCATTGCGTGGGAGCCGCCATTTTGGGAAACGACCGTCCGCTACCAGGGTACGACTGTTGCGGGTATCACGTGGTTGCCTGTTGTGACGTGTGGAGTTGTGATCGACAATATATCGTCTGAAAACGTTTGTTGTCTTCGTGTCTTCGTGCGGTGGGGAGAACACTGTTAAGCCCTTCGAAAGACGACGGAGGCCGGACTTGCGCCCATCTGGAGCGACACGCAAGCCTTACCACCTGGTGGGAGAGATAGTCATCCACTCTCCCGTCAGCCGCCAGAGGGCGCGGGCGGTTTCCGTTACATTACTCATAATTAACCTTATATGCTGCGTCGTAATAAAACTTTATTAATGTTTAGGATGACGTGTATGATTAACAATAATTCTATTGTTATTATTTTTAGAGAATTTTCAACAATTTACCAATAATCACCTGCTACGATGCTTAAGACATCTTAACGTGAACCATGATGATGACGGTTGTGTTGGTAGTTATTATATTGATCACGCGGATTATGGTGCAGTGGTGGAGGTCACAGTGTTCGAAGCACACATTGCGCAAGTTCTAAAAATGGTGGTAGTGATGATGGCGATGATGAATATTACGATGATGATGATGATGATGTTGATGATGATGATGATGATGATGATGATCATCATCATCATCATGACGGCGATGGCGATGATGATGATGGCGATGATGACAGGTGGCATGATACTGTTGATGATACTGTTGAAGATGATGCTGATGACGACGACGACGATGATGATGATTGAGATTGTCCTGTTGTCGATGGTGTGATGACACAAAACCATGCAATGTGCGGGCGGTTGGTGATGAATTGATGATGATGCCGAAAATGAGGATAATGGTGATGATGGTGATGATGATCTTGATGATGATCAATATCATGTCGACCACAATAACTTACCAATGATTCTTTCCTTAAAGTGTACTACTAAGACAACGGCCAATATGGCCAGCAGGATTAAGAACACGGACAACCCAGCCACCAGCAATGCTAGAGAAATCAATCAACCAAAAATCTTACTGAATCCACATAATATTCATCATTATTGTATCGCATTCATCCTGCATGGTATGGCATGAGTTCGACACAAACATGTAGCTGCTATTTAATATTGATCAACAACGTCATACATTATAGCGACCTATTAGATAATATTGTAACAGATTGTGATTAAATCAAGATCAACGCCGCGGTGGAACTGGTAATTTTACATTTGTAAAGGTTGAAGTGTAGGTAACATAATATTATCTGCCCATTGGAAAAAGCACCGAGAGTCACCATTATCAGGGCTTTTTTTAACGTGCAGTTGTACACAAAATGTGCAGTTCTAAACGAATTTGTGCAGTTGTAGAAGCACTTATGTACAGTTAAAACTAGCAAAAAAGGGTCATTCTCCTTCATTTGGAAGTAATTTACTGTGGAGGATGGGAAAGAAAAGGAGTTGTGCAGTTCTAAAATTTCCTTAAAAACAGCCCTGACCATTATGCTGATGCGCAAGAAGCGCAACCCTCTGACTCTAGATTATAAGTAGGCTAAATTTCACACTGCAGCTGTAGACATAGTAGCCTATTGTATTGCGCAGGCTCTGACTCAATACCAGTTTTAAAACTCACGATAGCAGTCACCAACACTTTTTCGACCTGAGTTGAAGCATTTTTCTGTCACATGACAGCGTCATTTTTGGTTTGAAGCAATAAGTGGAATTGAAATGATATCGTGATCGCATGCGCAGTTAGTCGGGTCGAGTCTACCCGCGTAATATCTTGAGTTCATGAAGTTTCAAGATTCCGGCCAAATTGTCTTAATACATCAACAATTGAACGTTTTAGACCACCTATAGAACAGTGATGCTTCCCATGCTCGATCTAACAAGAAGACCACTTCCGGCAAACATGACCTGACCTATTCATCGATTATTAAGATATAGAAACGGGAAATAATCTTCAGATATGAACAGTTACTGGACATGAATTCTTGCATACTTATCGCAGTGCCGGCATGGAGATGGAAGGAGAGGGAGGGCAGGAGAGAGAGGAATTGATTACCATGATTTCGTGGGATGAAGTCGAAAAACTTCGGCCTACTCCTTTAAGCGCCCATAATTTATTTTGCAGGAGGAGTTAAAACAAAATTTGTTCTAACTCCTAATGCAAAATAAATTAAGGGTTAATTTTCCAGGGACGTCTCCGCTTGCCACTATGTGTTGTCGCTCAGGTTTGTTCCTTTTTCCGATGGTAATCCATTTTATTTTTTAGGAAGTGTTGCATTTCATTGTCATAATTTATTTGGAACTTAGTTAACTTGTTCTAAATTAAATTATGGTGATCTGGCACGAAATACGTAGGCTTAACTTACGCCAATCATCAGACGACGAAGTTGGTTCGTTCGCATCTGTAGGCCCATAAGTTCTTGACACCGACTGATTTGGTATTTCGACAGCTTCTGAATTCCATGTGTAATTATAGCTGGGTATGTTATTAACTGAATCATTCAAGGGGTTGCCATCATACTCGGTGAAATAAGTCTTGCATGAAAAGAACACACCTTTCATTGACCTATTGACTTTAGTGGTCAACGTGGAAATTACACATATGTTGGGTAATCGTAATATTTCAACTCCGTCAGTTAATGATCTTCCCATATCTCCATTTCCACTGTGTTGTCTCCATTCCATTGTTGGAGCCCAGAATCCTCTAAAGGAAACGTTGCAACGAAACCAGACGTAGTCTTCCTCCAATGATTTGTTACCATTCGCTGTAAGGTTTGTTTCACAAAATGGCCAAGATTCTAAAAATTAAAAAACTCAGACACTTTAAAACACAAAATTACAGGCAACGCAAGAACACGTCTGAATGCATGGATAGCTGTTCACATAGATCTACATGTAATTATTTCGTACAATTTCAGCCTACTTGCGATCCTTGCTCAAGGTAATAATTACCTTCGAAAGTTTCCAGAAACAGTAATAATTTTTTTTTGGCAACTTGCTTGTAAGTTGCTTTTAACCGGTGGCGTCGCAGTCTTTTCCAACTCAAAGTCTCATCCACCTTAGTCGCCTGACTAACTGCCTGCCTGATATCCGGATCTTGAACGCTGCCTATCGACTTTGTTTTGTCTGAGCACCTGCCAATAGCTGGCGCCGGAGACTTCGCTTTGTAGCGCTGTAGAAGTTCCGAGTTTATGAATGTTATACTGTCACATCTGGATTTTGTCGTGAACAATGCATATTATGGTTAACATAACTCTCACGTGGGGCTTGTTGTAAGTAGGTCTAATGCAGGAGTATTACAATTCACATAACAGCCTAAACCACGACGCTGACTTGGCCCTAAAACATACTCTTCAAAAGTAAACCTACATCATATTACACATATTTATATGTATTTACGTATGCATATATTAGGTTGATACAATAATCATCTATACAATTGCATACATTAATCAAACAACTTACACAATGTTCAGCTTTCGGTCAAGAACTATTTGAGTCGTGAGTAAGTTTGCACGAGTAAGTTATTGAAATCTTAGCTTAGGCTACATCTACTTAGTAGGCCTAACGATAGGTGCACTGCAGAAGTTGCATGGTTCGTACCTAATACTGTTAGCTGTGCAGTGACTCTAAATGTTGGGGCATCTGGACTTCTTCTGATTACACACGAATAGAGTCCAGCGTCACCTATCTTCGTCGAGTTGGTGTAAAGAATCCCAGATCCATTGGCATTCACCTGAGCACCAAAATGGGTGAATCCTGGACCATACGGGCTTGGATTTCCATGCGTATAAACGTTGATTGAATCTCCTTTTATAGTCTTTGACAGTTCCCATCTGCGAACTCGCGATTCTTCGTCTGTGCGACATTCCATCGACATAAAATCTCCTGCTACAACTGCTGCATTTCGAGGTGCAACAATCACACTCCCAACTGCTGTAAAAGGAAGTACAATCCATTTATTGTCTTACAGGACAGCAAAAGTTCTCATTCATCATTTGTAATTATAAGCTTAATGATTACTCATTATAGTATTAGGTCTATGTTCAAAGGCCTAAAGTTGTTCAATATCATAGTTCTCATTATGTGTATCAATATCCAGTGCTTAAACAGTAGAAAAAGAAGTGTCTGGACGTTCATCACTTCTCCATGCTCTGCAGCTGTCCAGATACATGTAAGTGGCAGGGCGGCGTTGATATTTGAAAATAAGTGACCAGACGCCGTCCATGACCGTCCAGCCACACTTTAAGCCCTGTCGATATCAATATCTTTCTCGTTATGCAACAATTATCATTATCGTTAGGTCTTTGGTGATCCATGATCGTTCATTGTAGACCTAAGATTGTCGCGATACACTGTCTTATTCATTAGTGCCAGTAGAAAAGCAGGTGAATGGAGGACTTCGTGATTCTATGGAAGCCAAAACGGTGTCGCTTAACATTGGAAGCTACTAGGTGTTTATAATATTTAGCTTAAATATGCAGAATTAGAGATTAACTAAATGTTAAAATGAATACTGAGCCATATTCACTCACTATGGTCCCTCTGACCATGACATAAACTTGGCACATTCAATCTGTCTTCACTTAATAGTTAATACAACCATAGTGCCATTTATTGCGTTGTTTTAATGAAAATTCAACCGGGTATCACATCGCTAACGTGTTTAGTTTCAGACCCTGCTTCACGATATGTATTCCATACTTTAAGTGTCATGTTATATTTAGATAGCCTAATATAATTTATAATAATGATGCGTCTCTTGCAGCATCGCAATTCAGGGGCGCTCCCTTAAGATTGTTGACCTAGATTCACCATGTGCATTGATGTTTCATACACTATAAATGATTGCAGACAATCTAGAGCCTTTGCATTATGCGCTTTTCGCTTTGATTATGCAATCCAGCTAATTTTAGCAATGTCACAGTCTAAAAGTATTTGCAAACACGTAAACCCTTACAGTAAGCCTACACCCAGACCTACATATATGGCAGACCAATGTTAATTGTGAATGATAAAGCCAATTAAAATTATTTAATCCAGATTATTTAAAAGATAGTTACCGCAGCCAATATGCAACATCAAGATTATCTCCTTTCGCATTTTGCAGTAAGCCGTTCACTAACAGTAGCGATAGCGAGAAAGGAAGTGACTGCAGAGACCTTTTAGAAACATACACTTAGCCTATTGGTTATGTTAAGCTACGTTCGGCTACCGTTGAAACTGTCAAGCATGTTATTCGCCAGTTAGGACCATTCTATATGGGCTACAATTAACAATGATTATGCAGTTAGTCATTGTAGAGACGATAATGATGCCTTCCAATTATACATTAGCCTAAAGTCAGAGTGTTCAGTATTGGTGGCAATTTGACTGCACGCAATAATTATACCAGGGGCAGAATGGGCAGATCCTAAAGCCGGATGGCCCGGCTTCATAATAACGATATCGTAGCTGACACAACAAGTAGGTGTACAACTGAAATTTTAGGGCTACAATTAACAATGATTATGCAGTTAGTCATTGTAGAGACGATAATGATGCCTTCCAATTATACATTAGCCTAAAGTCAGAGTGTTCAGTATTGGTGGCAATTTGACTGCACGCAATAATTATACCAGGGGCAGAATGGGCAGATCCTAAAGCCGGATGGCCCGGCTTCATAATAACGATATCGTAGCTGACACAACAAGTAGGTGTACAACTGAAATTTTAGGTCATAGACCATAGGCCTAAGTAGTGCCCAGCGTCCGTTATAACGGACGCTTAGAAAACCCGTTGCCAAAATAAGAGGCAACTGCATTATATGGTCATTGCTATTTTATTAAATTGGTGTGTCAATTGGCTATAGATTCCACTATTGTGATTGCCGGATTATATGCATTGGAAATATTTTATTGCTTGTGCAAATGTGTCTACTTTAGCATATCGAAAATCCTCGCTACCACTAGTAATTATATTTATGTTTGGTATTGAACGAGAAGGAATTTAGAGAAAGTGTAAATGTTGTTAATAGTAGCCATATGGGTCAATATGCTGACAAAATATTATCCCAATTACCGCAAGTTTTCCTTAGGAAATTTCGATTGCAATGTAAGCGTCCGTTATAACGGACGTCGGGCACTAGCCCAGAGATGACGTTTCCTATAGTAAGTCTCCAAGCGTCATTGGTCCATCAACTACCTCCGTCATTGCATCGCTTGTAATATGAAGTAAGCATCAGCCTGCAATTTATTCAGACTGGCGACTCACTATTTTGACATGCATCTGGTAGACTTGCTCTTCTGACATGAGTTTGGGTACGCGGTGCATTTACTTGAGGAACCTGTACTTGAGGAACCTGAACAGTGTAGGCCTATACACAGGTCAATTGACCTTGAAACTCATAGCAGCCAGGTGCAAAGAACTAGTATCATGCCTCAATATATACTGATGATATGATGGCGTGACCGCTGTGTTGTAAGAGGACTCCCCACTCCTCCCCGCGGGGAGACCGTACTCAATCTCTGACCTTCCTCTCCCAGGCCGACCATCCTCTCCCGACGTAGGCTTTGGCTCATTTCCTCTGTTTTGCACTTGGTTCAAGATGCTCCCACCCTGTATAGGATATAAACCCCAGTAGGCCTAAAATAGTTTCCAGTGCATGAACTTTTGGGATGGTGGACAAGGATCGTGTGAAAGGATAGTCACACATCCAGAAGAAAGCCATGTCTGTTTTGCAAACTTCCATGTTCCTGCTCTACATCAAGGCATGTGTGGTGGTGATAAGTAAGATCGGCGCTATGCTTGTTGCATGATATGAATCAGCCAACGGAAATTGTGATGTCCAATCAGTCTACCTGTTTGACAAAGCTTGGTATCTCTTGCAAAGTTTACTAAGGCATCAGAAGTTTGACTCCAGGCAACAGATGACTGTAAGTGTACACAAGTATCATGGCGTACCAACCAGGACTCAAGTGCTTGGCGTACCATACATCCATGGTCAACGTGCTGCTGCAATACTGTAAACCTGATGTACGATGGGATGGTAAAAATCATTGGAATGTACACAAGCAGCCATTGCAAGGCTTGAGAAATGTGATGGAAATCGTTATCCTGCCATGGGTGCCACAAGTGCTATCACAATCATGAAACGCTCGTAAATAAGCTGGTGCCCTGCACCTGGCATTAGATAAGTGGAGATTATAAGCTCATATAGTAAATCGATATTGCAAATCATCAAAAACATTCACCAATAATTGTATGAAATAAGAAGGATGCTTGATTCTGCAATGGTAACCTAAGCACTAGGCTAGTGCCCGACGTCCGTTATAACGGACAGTATGGAAAGTACTCATATTGTAGCAGGAATCAATAAATAAGTTCCCAGCCATGTTACTGCACCAAGTTGTTGAGATTACTGAAACTACAACTTAATTTGTTGGGTATTGCCACTTTGGGCACTAATGGGTTAAAATCCCTGTAATTAGGCTATATCCGCGCACGTTTGGTAACTTTTGGTGAAATTCTGCTGATGATGACGAATCGACGATCAGCTGATGCGGCTGATGCCAGTGAGAATTCCATAGGTCTGTGTTTGCGGCTTGTGTTGGTTCATTTGTAGGCTACTGTAAAGTGTAATTATTATCTTACATGACCTTTGCTTTGTCTGCTATGATAGATTAACTATCACGAGTCGAGTTTCCAAGTTCCGTTCTCAACTTTACCCTATGTGTAATTAGAAATCACATGATAAAATCTCTATAGGCCTATGCGTAGCCTAGGTCTACACATTATGCATACACAGTACAATCCAGATTTCAGTACATTATGCATACACAGTACACACCCTGACTTTACCTTTTCTTCTAGTGTTCGTGATCTGGGGGTCACACTTGACGGTGCTTTGACATTTACTGAACACCTGTCACTCTTGACCTGTTCCTGTTACTACCACTTGAGACGACTTAGGGCAATTAGGACATCTGTGTCCTCCAAGGTGTTTAGATAATGGTGCATTCCTTTACATGTATCTCCTCACGAATTGACTACTGTAACTCCCTACTATTTGTGGCTCCTAAGGTTCGCTTGTCATCTGTCCATTATGTCCTAAATTGTGCATCTAGACTTATCGCACGATTTCCTTGATACTCTACATACATAACTCATGACCTTCGCTGGTTTCCGATCTTTGCACGAATCAGATACAAGGTCTTGCTCCCAGTTATTAGGTCCTTGCAGGGCTTAGAGCCTAAATAGCATACCTCTTAATGTGCATTGTGCGAGCCTCTTTCAGTCTTTCTGCAAGATCTTCACGCCCTCTTGAAGAAGCGCTGCAATAGCAAATGCGAGAAATAATAATAATTGACTTTTGAAACATTAGGCCCCATCAGCAACGAAGGCTTGACTTTCCTTTCTGCTTTTGGAGAAAGCATAAGCACCGCAACTGGGAACGTCCGCGAAACGCCATGTTTGTTTCAACGCATTTCGGTAACGATTCAGCGCTTCAACTATGTCGCTTTTAGGGGTACTTTTTTCCATCTGAGACATTGACGAATAGTGTCCATTCCGGACAAATCTGATTTTATAAAAAAAATAATGATGACAATAATAATAATAATAGTATGATTGCAAACACACTACACATTTTTTAGCGTATCTCCATGACTACACAACGCTTCAACGCTCTTTTATTAAGCCCTTAATTGTCATGATTGTATGAGGGTGGTTGGACTCGCTAAAATTCAGACTGCCTTTGTTCGGTTTGTCTGTTTGGAGTATTTGTTTAAAATAACGATAGTAATAATAATTTACGCAAATGCACATAGCATAGGCTATACAGACGCATTTACAACCATTCATACTTATATGCAAATGCATAATATTATTGGGCTCAGTACACTAATTACTTGACGATATTTTATTTAATTATTATTATGGTTTGCCATAAATTGACTATAGCTGTTTTTAGCTAATCCCTTTGGACACAGAACTTTCAATAGACCCATGCCTGTCACTGCCGTCCCAGCTTCATATGCCTAGGTCTAGCATTGATATAAGTAGACTGCGAACTTAACAGAAGTAGCCTAGGCTTATACCGCAAGACTCTGGCTGACGGAGGCTGTCATTAGCTGAAAATGTTATTCCGGCATAGATCTTAAAATATCAGGAGTGGCGATCTGATAAAGTTGAAACTGAGGAGTGTGAGGACCCTCGAGAACTGCAATCCGTTTGGTCGAAGAATTGATTTAAAAATAAATGATTGCAGTTCGACTTTGACAATTTGTTATTGAAATTCGACAGCTTCTATTGTACGCATTTAGATCTTGATGCTCTCTTCAGTCTCTCACCAAGTTGATCACTTGTAGAAGAGATTTAATTTAATTGTGAGGTATTTTTATTAGAAGGTGTGTTTCAGTCATCTTGAAACAGGCCAGGGTTTAGAAAGCACGTTGTCCAATGTCCACGATTGAGTTCATTGAACGAGTAGGCTAATCATTATCGTAATCTATAAATTTCTAAAGCTCATCTCAAGAGTCAAGCGAAGGGCATCAACTTATTAACGATCGCTGAGTCTAATCAAAAGGGTTGCGTATAATTGCGAATATCTGTAGGCCTAAGGGCTGTGTCTGCAACCTCTAGCCTACAAGAAGCAAAACCCTTCGCAAAAGTTTTAGAATAGAGTCTGAAGGTTACAGAGAAAGCATCAACATAGCAAAAAATAGGCCACGCAGATATTCAGAAGATGTGAGTGTCAGACAGCATGAATTCGAACCATTTAAAATGTGTTTTTTTTCAAATCTAATCGCTAGAGGAACCGATGCTTAAATTCGCTTACTTGCATATTTATCCACATTTGCTTACACGCAATATTAGGCCTATAAATCACCAACACAGAGAGGTGGAAAAAAACCCACGGAAAATACGATCAAAAGCATAAAGGCGGCCCATAACCAATCAAACAATTAAAACTTATGCCAATTACAACTTCTGTGTTAAATAAAGTAGCCTAAGTATAAAACTATAGCCTAATGTTGACTATATATCCTGTCACAAATCCTACACAAAAATAGATCTAACTGGGTTTGTCAAGAAATGCTAAACATGAAAATAACGTGTACCAATATAAAAGTAATACAAAAAGAACATAAAACATAATATTAAAACCTTAACTATCTAGTGAGAAGCTGAATATTTGTCAAGAATAATACAAAAGTAGCAAAGGACACACCATTACACCAGATTCAAAATAATGAGCAGGACACAACAAAATGGTAGAAGTAGCCATTAACTAGGCCCACCGTATGTAGGTCCAATGTAATTGCTCATTGCTCAAACATTGAAGCAAGAAGTTTTTAAAAGTTTTAATAATATTGTCTATTCCGTCCGTGCTTAGGCTTTGAGCATAGTCTTTATGCCACGGTTCCGGGAATTTGGTGCTGATTAAACTGTTTCTCTCATTTTGTAGGCTATCGTTGGTTTTGACTTAAAATATATGTGCGGTGCCGGACTTTTGTTTGCAAATTTAGGCCTAAGTCTAAGTTTAGAAAGTATTTTCTAAGACAATTTAGCCTACTTTTAGCGTTTATTTTCATCCATCAATATTAGTATTGCCTTATCTGTCTTATTTGCCTTATCTTTTCAGGTTATTGAAATCCTGATCCTGGATGTCATAAAACCGCATGAGCCGTAACCCCCCCCCCTCTAAGACTTAACTCATCTGGTTTGGCTCGTCCAGCAGCTTCCAAAACAAGATGATATTATCGTCTCTCTATAAATGAAGTATCCACACTACACTTTTACAGCCTCAGTTCGGGATTTTTAGGGTCATCCTTGACCAGGAACTCACATTAATTTGCACGACACATTGACCTTCTCTGTCGCAGCTGTTACTACCAGCTTCGGCAGCTCAATGTTATTTTGCGCTCTTCGACTCCCAGCACAGCCTCAACGCATGTTCTTGCTTTTTGTAGTTTCCCGCTTGGACTACCGTAGCGCCATAAACGATGGACTTCCGGCCTGTGCAATGGGGTCTCCAGATGCCCTGCGCAGTGCGCACCGCTGCCCGCATACCCAGGTTTGGCCTAGCCTCTGAGTAGGCCTACATACATATAGAATGTAGGGCCTACATTGTAGGCACACTCCACTGCTTCCTAACTCGCACCGCACGGTTTGCATGAAATTGTGTCTTTTGTCCGACGCTGTATTGAGAGTTTTAACCCCTCTATACCTGCAGGAGCTCTGCTGCTCCATCACGCAGTCCAGCGCCGCTGCTTCCGCTCAACTTCACAGCGCCATGCCTTCTCCGTGGCTGACCCTGCGACCTGGAATGGACTCCATCCTACTCCACGTCAAATTGCTATGGTTTCTCTGCCTCATTTTTTACTGTTCTTAAGACGGTTCTCTTCGATCGGGGTTGGATGGGAGCGCTTCTGAGTAGTTAACTTTGAAGAGACGCTATATCAAGTTGCCTTAATAAATAAAGTAAGCTTAAAGATTAGGCCAGTGTAACATTATATGCATTCACATATAAATACATTGGTCTTCGTAATTGTTAACGAGTAGCACGTACATGTACACACAAGAGACACATGCACGTGCATGACTGTGTAATCCAAGTTACGGTGTATTATAACCATTGTGTACCTACACCACACATAATTATAAGCGCTGTTGATTTTGAGAAACAATATAAAAATAGAAATGCTTGATTAGTTTACAAAATAAATTGCGATCATGTGCATAACTACTGACATTGACGTATGAACTTGGCCCTAGTGTGTAGGTCTGAACACATAGCTGACTTGTAACGTGACCAGAATTATTAATTAGTAGGGATACAGCAATTCCAAAGTCATGTAGCTGGACTGAATGATAAATGCAGTTTCCTGCTTACAAGGTCGTAGACCATAATGGGGAAAACACCGAACGTGATGGCATTGCTCCATTGGAGTCCTGACGTGGAACAACAGACGGAAAGAAGAAGTTTCAGTTTTCATGCGTTCTATGGCGAAACATAGCTGGTGACATTGGGACAAATACGGTAGGACCATGAACCCAAGAATATCCAAATAGGCTATATAGCCTACCAGCGAAATATCAATTCTGATATTAAGCTTATTACCAAGTTTTCAGCAACTAAGTAGTAGGCTATCAGATAATGCGAGCAGTGCTTAAAATGTCCTTTCAGAAACAGAAGAGTAGACCCTATGTCGAAATTCAGGAGCAGCCTAACTATGCGATTTTCTATAAAAAAAAGCGCAGAGGCAAACTAACCATTGTCAGCGTATGTAATAACACAGCTGTCCATCTGGTGTCAGGAAACGTGGCTCCTCGGGTAGAAGGGAAGTAGCTATCACGCCAATATACAAATAGGCCTAGGCCTATATTAATCAGAATAAAATAAATTTATAAAATAAATTCAAATAATCCCCTTAGTTCTAAAGTGGCTCATCGTTGACTGTATTTATAAAGAAGGCAGATGAACCACTTTAGAACTAGAGGGTCCTATTCTAAACGAAGTTACGCAAATTCTGAGAGCATATGAATCAAGAAGGCTTAGACAGATAATTTATAAATGTTTGCTGGTCGGAACCATAAATCATGCACGTGAATAAGTTACTGAAAACATTCACTGATAAATTTATGAGAGAAGCGAAAATGACACTTCTGGTTCAATGTTCGTCATTGGCGCTTGGGAGGAAGAGGAGGAGGTGGAGCAATGGCCGTGTGATCTATGCTTGCGTAAGTATCGACCACGCTGAACATTGGAGGTTGTCTGGTCGGCCCTCTTGAAGTTTGATCACGTATCGAAGTCACATCCATATATTGTGTTCCATCACTGCCAGTATGAGTCTAAAATAACAAATGCAACCATAACCTCTTTCAAAATGTATCTATAATAGAGCATGATAGACTGGACTCAATCAGTCAGTTCGTTAGTCAGATTCACTAACTCACTCGCTCACTTGCTCGCTCACGCATTCGCTCGCTCGATAAGGCATGCAATCACCAACCAGCTAGTCATTCAGCTTAACCGAACGAAATGCTATTACCGTAAGAGGTCAACAGACTCTAATCTTCTAGATTGTTTCACTTTCATTTGCAGTTAGTGCTTAGTGCTATGTGAAACATTTTGTTTTGTTTTTAGTTTCCCGCAAACACCATGTGGCATTAATTTTAATTGCAGGCGTTATGAGGCAATGTTTACTGCCATCTATTATAGGCCTATAGTACTTAACCGCAGGCTGAAAGTAATATGAATTCTAATTGTAGTTTGATTAGAATTATAATAGTCAGGCAATTGTCATCATTTTTGCTTTACAGTCCTCAAAATAGTCTCTGGTCGCTGCTAACTACTCAGATTATTAACTAATGGCTTTAATAAGCTTAGACAATTATTGCGAATAATTATGTGACTAATAAATTGCAGACTGGGTTCGGAACTGTCATGTTAAAGTGTCATTATGCAGATCAGAATAAGTTCAACATGCATTGTGTTTCCGCGTTGAATAATCGTCGAGTGACTTTTGTTTTGATCCTGCCATAGTGGTCATAGACCTAGAGTGCATTGTCCAGTGCATGTAAGTCCAAGCACACGTAGTACATAGAGGAAACGGAAAAATCGTGTAGATCTTTTACGTGACAGTTCGTTGAATAAGTAAGACTTAGTAACTGTTGTCAAGATTTCAGTATCTATGTGTAACAGGTGCATAATTATTAGGCCTACTATTAATACCGGTTAAGAAAACGATAAAACAATGAAAGATAATGTGACAAATCACACCCTTGGTGGCAGCCGATACTCAGTGTTGGTTGTTTGAGCAGTTTCACGCGACCCGTCCAAATTATTTGACCCTGTAAGCAAGCAAATTACAAATAGGTCTAAATGAACAATGTCATGCAGCGTATATTGATCCCGCTGGGTGGTTGGTAAACCGGAGAAGCACTAGAGCTATTTTTAAACCACTGCCAGCATGGCTACGAGGAGCTCGTATTAATGGGACCCATGTTCCATATAAGGCCCTTATTCCATATATGATTATTATAGGACCCTATTTTGGAGCACTCTACGGTTTGCATCTAATTGCCCTGAAAATGTCCTCAGAGTCACGCTGACTTTAGGATCGACCTACTCTACTTCGGTTTCGATGCAATTGTGGCCATACATCGTCTACATTCTACAAAGTCCATTCTTCAATGGAAGTACATTATTATAGCCTACACTTTACGTTTTAGAAATATCAACTGTAAATATAACAGAATTTAAGAAGGAAATATCCTTTACCGCTGAAGGAGTAACTCAACTGCCCATGAAATCGGACGATCGACTCTCTCAAGCAATTCTAAGAAACTATAACCACGTACCCGAAATACGATCCCCCATCCTGCAATAGCGCCCCTAACCTCCGTGCGAGGGCTAGTGACATTGCACTACCAGTAAAATACAAACGTAGGCCTAACTTCTATACCACCTGAAGGCCTACTATGTTATTATTAGAACTCTTATTAATTATTATACTGCTGCAGTGTACATGTTGTCTCGAGAATGCCACTCCCCTGCAGTTTTTTTTATTAGTTGCGTCTATGTCACCTTATTATGATAAAATAAACAAGTATTGAGTAGGCTATGCGCCTATTGATTTAAAGTAATATTTTTAACATTAACCTTATAGTACAGTAATGTAGGCTACAACTATTTTGATGTTGCTCTACTTTAAAGACGACCATGCGACAGAACATTGATGGCGTAGAGCCGTAGAACAACTGTGAGTGAAGAAATTGTTTCTATAAAGACCTACATTAACCACATTGGACTACCAGGGCGGATCCAGGGGGGCCAATCCGGCCATGGCCCCCATTTAAAAATTGCATATGGGACGTGCCCCCCCCATTTGGTTTCAACAAGCCATTAAATAAATGTAGTGGGAGAGAAAAACAGGACATCAGGCCCCCCTATTAAAAAATCGTGCAGGGCGTGGCCTCCCGTAGATTTAACGGCGGATGAGATTGGTCGATGACTAAAAATAATTTAAAAAAATAAAAAAGGCATCATTTTTTTTGGCGGATGAAAAATTAATGGTATCTTTTCCCCGAAAAATTGGTCGATGACTAAAAAAAAAGGTCATCAGTTTTTTCGGCGGCACAACGAAATTTTTCCCCTGTCCCACCAGCAAGACCCAAAATTTTGGCCCCCCCTTTCGAAAATTTCTGTATCCGCCCTTGTCGGGCTAGACGTGAACCCAAACGATCCACGTTACTGGCCGAGTGTCCTAATTAATCGGTCAACATCGCCCACTTAGTCGAACAAAGTAACGTTAAAAAAGTTCTTTGGAACTAGCTTGACTGCGTCAAAATAGATAATTTTTAGCGCTCACTGAAATGGCTAACTTAAGTCGATAGGACCAATAATATTAAAACAAGAGAGCAAAATCCATTAACCCATAATCTTCTTGTTTATTCATAAAATAATCATGACGGATACGCTATTCACGCCTTTTTTTAACTGTCAACGGTTTCTGATCTAAGGTCAAAGAGATCGCTAAGTTGATGCATGCTAGCTGAAGTAAGTTCAGATCACAGATGAAAAATCACCGAAATATTGAAACCGAAGATGAAAGTTGCTGCTATTTGTTCTGAATCACAAACGCTTCTGCAATTGAGTCAATGAAAGACATTGATTCGCATCCTAGACCCACCGTTTCTGTTCTTCACCACTTCCGTGTAGACGGGCAAGTCTCGATGTCCTGGCAGATGTCCAATCCCACCCTCAACGGCAGAACACGATTCGTTGCCTTGGAAATAAAGCAATGGGCTATGTTTTAATATGACAGCTTTTTCAGCGCCTTTTGAACATCTTGCAGATTGCAGACATACAAATTATAGTAGGCCTACACAAACACGGAAACATGAAGATAAACTGCGATAAAGAAGTAGAAAATTGTGACACAGGCTTATGCAATGGACCCGGTTGCCAGAAGACCAGAACAGAAGGAGGAAATCACATGGGATTGCTAATGTGGCACAAGTAAAAAAAATTTGCCGATTGCTCAACTCGATCTTGTTATTCAGCGCAAATAGATGTAATTTATTTGCTTGTGAAATATGCACAGTATAAAGGTCAAAAAATATTGCCGACTCACGCCTAGCCATGAGAAGAAACAAGAGAAGGACGCATAAATTCATTGGACGCTGCACAGCAATATTAAACTTAACAAGAGATATCCTGCATTGATAATTTACTTTTTGTTTCAACTTACCATTTTCTTTTTTTCGAACTTCTGCGTAAAGTGGAAGAGGAATCCGTTGTTTTAAATTGCTGCCTGACACATCCGATAAAAGTTAAAATAACAACCAATTAGGCATAAAGTTTCTCCACTAAAAAAGAAAGTTTCATGAAGCTAATAATTACTATAGGCCTATTATTAGGCTATATTCCTGTTTTGCTTCGTGAGAGTAGAACATAATTAGCATACACATTGCACACTGATATCAACGATTACCAAAAAGAGATCGAGTAGTCTACTTGATCAAATCAATTGCATGGCTTTTATGGCACAGCATTGCTGCAGCTAGTCACTGGTTCTCTGACTCACATTAAATTTTATATGAATTGCATCTCTAACAAGATGACAGAGCGTTTTGTGGTGTCTCAATGGTTGTGCTCCTTCATAATCTGCCTGACATCTGGTGATCTATCTAGCCCAACTGTCGCACTCTGAGCTACTATAGCCTACTACTCGATTAAGGGAGACTTCTTGTAACCCGGACAAGTTCATCTCTCTGACAGCGAAGTGCTTTCTCTATTGTAGGTCCGTCCACCTAGCATGGGCTCTCACTTGAGCCTTCTTGCAGCAACGCAACAACACACCTGTTTTCTCTACTTAGCCGTGACTGGGTTCAGAGTGCCTCTGAGTAGTGCACTTTAAGCAGAGCTATATAAATTCTATGAACACATGAATGAGTGTGGGATTACCGCTGCAATCAATCGCAACATGTGATTTTAGTGATACGAACAAAATTAATTATTTATATAGGCCTACTTTTGCTTAAGTGACTATTGTTTTGCTTTCGTCATAACGTTGTCAAAAGTGAAGGTTCTTGCCTTCAGCTCCTGGTGAATGCACGATTTGCACAGTGCATAGTCGATCTGTTGGATGATCCTCCAATGACTCTAGGCCCACATTATCTGCAGAAATCATTTATATTCAAATAATTATTTTAAGCACCGTGAAATGATATTTAAACAACTAGGCTATATACCGGTAGAGTAAAAAACTTGACCTGACAATACTATTTTTGAGATAAACCTAAGAGTAGCCTACTGTTTCAAAGTTTGTCGCTTGAAAAAAATGCCAGAGTTTGTTTAATAGCTATATTAATTCGAAAAGATCCACAAAAATGAAAACATCCTATTGTCCATTTATAGTGATATCATCGGAATTGAAAACGAACAACTCAACATTCAGAAATTTTGTGCAAACTGGCTCAAAAATTAATATTGACGTATGCTGTACGCCTCTCCAGCCTGGTGGGGCTGCTGAGCGCGGAAGAAGTCGACCGCATCGAAAGGTTCCTGAGACGTGTCAGACGAGCTGGATTCCTCCCCTTAAACTCCCCAAAAGCAGACATTATGGCTGAGACTGCTGATGCTGCCCTCTTCAAAGCTATAGTTAAAGACAAAGATCATGTTCTTCATAAATTGTTCTCTTATAGACGTCCTGGCAAATACAGTCTGCGCCCTAGGCCGCATCCTTTTGAATTAACCAATAAAAACAATAAAAACTTCATAACACGGATGCTGTATAAAAACGTTTACTAGGCTTTTTTCGCTGCTCCTTTGTGCTTGTTAACTGTCGCGTTAGGCCTATGTCAACCGGTTATTCTTTTAATAAAACGAATATATATACGTAGGCCTACAATCCCCATATGTAACCTAGTTGTTTAAAGACGCTTTAGTGAATTCTTACAATATGGGTTGATTTGCGCTGACTGAAGAACATCGGGATCAGTACGTGCAATCCCTTAAACGAAAAGACAAAATTAATTTTCTATATCAGGAACAATTTTATTGCACGTATTTAAACTATAGACCTAAGTTGCATAGCAGTCTAGAAACATAGGCTAGCCTAGTCTACTACAGGTGCAATATTAATGGCCTCTTTCTATTTGTCATATCAAATAATGGAAAATTATTATCATTCATCTGTTATTATTGTTTTTGTCAGCATCGTTCTATTCTTTTTATGATCATAATATTATCTTGAGTAAACTAACGGCTGCAATAATGTGGAGTTGAAGATTTCCCTCTTCGAGTTGCTCACGATACGTAACAGGTACAGTAGGGTGATTCAGAAAAAATATTTTTTGAAATTTAATGAGCATAGTTGCTCATTTTGTTCCTTTTGGGTACAGATTAAATTATGTACAAGAAATTTCGAAATAAAATGCATTTTAGGTTATGCTCAATGAGCACAAAGTTTACATATAGTTGTATTCAAAGTTACAAATTGAGATAATGGCCATGTGATATAGCACACACTAAATAAAGTTGAATGATACAAATAATTGAGTTTTTAGTGACTCAAAGTGGAGATAAGCACTCAGATATTCATTCACTATTACAAATTAACTTAGAAAAGTCCACAATTCAACAAGAATCCTATGCTGCCTGATCGACTTGTAGCCTTGTACAACTACAAGTCATTCACTCACAGATCATTGAGAAGATGGTGGCGGGTCAGCTCACTGCGTACCTGGAGAGAAACAAATTACTTACACCTTTCCAATCCGGCTTCAGAAGGTTTCATTCCACCGAAACTCTGTTGCTCCAACTCCTATCTGACATCTATGGAGCCATCGACAGATCGGAACTGACCTTGCTCGCCCTTTTCGACGTCAGCGCAGCTTTTGATACTGTAGACCATGACATCCTACTTAAGCGGTTGAATGTTTCGTTTGGGTTGTCTGGTAATTTTCTGGAGTGGATCGGCTCTTTCCTGCATGGGCGCACTATAAGTGTGGTCCATGGCTCGACTAGGTCTCGGTGGGTCCCTGCCCCATATGGTTTGCCTCAGGGTTCAGTTCTTGGTCCACTCTTATACATAATTTATACCACTGGTCTCGACCTGCTTCTTGCAGAACATGGTGCCTTTAGCCAACTCTACGCTGATGACACACAGGCATACATGCACTGCCTCTCATCTAACGCTTCCTCTACAGTTAGGGCTTTGAGTCAGGTGCTCATTGCCCTGAGAGCATGGATGGCATCAAATCGTCTTAGGCTAAACCCTGCTAAGACTAAATTCATTTGGCTGGGCTCCAGGCAGCAGCTGTGTAAGCTTGATCTGATTCACCTCTCTGCTGAATTTCCCGACTATACTTTCTCCACCTCAGTCCGTGACCTTGGTGTTGTGCTAGACCAGGAACTTACTTTTGTACCTCACATTAATCGTCTCAGTCGCTCCTGTTTCTATCAGCTGCGCCAGCTTCGCACTGTCGCTCGCTCTCTCTCAACTGGTGCTGCAACTACGCTTGTACATTCCTTTGTCTCAGCTCGTCTTGACTATTGCCTATCCCTTTATGCTGGTTTACCATCTGGTCGATTATCTTCTCTTGAGCGTATTCTGCGCGCTGCAGCACGCCTCATTGGTCATCTGCCCAAATTTGGTCATGTTACAAATTACATGCTGGAGGTTCTGCATTGGCTCCCAGTCCGTCAGCGCATCGAATACAGAATTTCGTCCTTAATATGGCGCTGTCAGCTAGGTCTTGCTCCATCTTACCTACTCGACCTTTGTCGGCCTGTGTTAAGTGCTCGGACTGGTCGGTCCCTACGCTCGACTGTTAGGGAAGTACTCTTTGTCCCATTTGCTCGTACCTCCATCATGCAGAGTCGTGCTTTTTCTGTGGTTGGCCCAGTGGTATGGAATGCCCTCCCACTTGAGCTGCGCCTGTTCCCTAGATCACTCTCTGACACATTCTATAAGCACTTAAAAACTGTTCTGTTTGTCCGTACTGGAGTCGGGAGCGCCTCTGAGTAGTTTCCTTGAAGAGGCGCTATATAAATACTTGAATGAATGAATGAATGAATGCCACCGGACCAGCTATCACGTTTACACATGTA
The DNA here is from genome assembly GCA_949752735.1 of Lumbricus terrestris. Lineage (NCBI taxonomy): Eukaryota > Metazoa > Annelida > Clitellata > Crassiclitellata > Lumbricidae > Lumbricus > Lumbricus terrestris. Next base: position 7,742,890 of record OX457037.1, read on the forward strand.
GATCTTGAAAGTACATGAAATTCAGTGGAAATTCTTCTCTCAGAGTATGTCTGTCAATTGAGATTGATATCTGATACTACAAGTCCTGAAACAATAGGTGATTTTTGTCCTTCATGCAACCAGATGCACCTTTTTGCCTGAAATGATAAACTCCATCACCAGCTGTCTCTTCTTGAATCAGTAGGCACAATTCCGTCACATTCTTCTCTTGCTGACGATTGATGGCTTGCGATGATCAGTTGAAAATGATATAGAGCTTTCGTCTGCATTTTAACAATTTACCTAAATATGCAGTGGTAACTGCCAAGATAGTGAACTTCCTGTCTGGCAAGTTTATGTGATCCTGCTTTGAAGAATGAATGGCTTATCGTTGCTGTATCTTCCTGTTAACCTTGACTCTATGCAAAATGGCGACTTGTTGTTAGCCCATTCTGGATTGTCTCGGTTTTATCACAAATTTCTTCATATTTAATAAAGTCAACTATGCCGTTCTTTATATTTACACTCGACATCTAACTGAGAAAAGTATCTTTGATTTAAATCTGCGTAATCTGCATTGTAAAAATATAAAAAGAACGAATTGATCAAGGGAAGTTCGCGGGCTTTGGTTGTGTCTCGCTTCTATTATCGTCTCTTTTTGCCAAGCGATAACTGTTGTTCTCGATGCTTACGTGGATCATCTCATATAACAAAGGTACTCTGATTTAATCTCACTTAACGATGTCTCGGAAAAACTTAAAAACGGATGACCTGATGGAGGTGATGCAAGATGAGAAGGTGATGGCTTTATTAGTGGAGCGTCTCACCCCCGTTGTTGAGGCGGCTTTCAAAAAGCTATTAACAGAATTCAAATCCACTCTCCATGAACTCGTTGGATCGTTGGTAACCGATCAAGTAAACAAGGAACTTGAACCTACCAACTTAAGAATGAATATCCTGGAAAATGAAAATAAAGTTCTCCAACGCAAAATTGAGGATCTGGAAGTCCACAGTCGCTTAGACAATCTAGTATTTCATGGACTTGATGACTCACCTGAAGATAACGCCCATCAATCTGCTTACTCTTCCATTGCCTCATCTCGTCGTTTGCCAAGACCTACCAATCGTCAAAACGTCAACCTGGTTCTCGACTTCTGCCAGTCTCGGCTTGATCTAAAGTTGTCAGAATTCGACATTTCCACGGCACATCGCCTTCCCACAAAGGGCAAGGACCATTCACAGCCTTTAATTGTGAAATTCATCTCTCGCAACGTACGTGATTCTGTACTAGCTGCAAGGAAGATGCTGCGCCAGAAGTCTGACTACAATGATCCTAACAAATTCTTCATCAACGAACATCTCACAAGAGGGAACGCTCAAATCTTCGCCCAAGCGAGAAAATTGGTGAAAGAAAAGACCATTTCTTCGACCTGGACCAAAGGCGGTTTCACCTTCATCAAGAAATCTGAAGATCCCAATGACAAACCCAGGAAACTACTCAACTTGAAAGATCTTGACCCATTCCTTGTTTCCGATCCGGCCTCTTCTCTGTCTTGATCAACTCAGGTTATTTCTTGAATAACCTGTGTAATGTGTAACCAATAGCACTTGTATTTTCTATTTGCATCACATTTAATTTCAATATTTTCCATTAAAACCCGATCATAATCTTAGTTTTGCACTCAGTTCTTCCTTATCTCCAACCATCATATTTTTAGTCTAATTTCAGGTATGATTATGTTCTGTTTCTTTGAAGATGTGATCTGTATTTAATACTTGAATGTATTAGTACCTAGTTCCAATTTATAATGCCTATGATGTTTAATTCCACAATATTTTTCTACTCTATGCAATGAACTTTATGTTAAGAATTAGACCATCTCAATTTTATGGATCTGGTTACCCATGTAACTGAACTTTCTTACAAATTATAGTCAATTTTTTGGATTCATTTCTTAATCTCCGAGCTATTAATCAAAATTTGTGATTTGCTTGGATGTGACCTATCTATGTAATTCTTAATTTGATTCTAGTTAATGATGAGTAATTTGCACGTTGCTCAAAGATTTTTGCTTAATGTGTACAACTCTGCAGCTTAGGAAGTCACTAAGCTTCTGTTTATATAGATAGTTTGCACATGTTTCTGTTGACTTTGATCTCCTCAGTTTTTATTTTCTAATTTTATATTGTTATGTAAAGTCACTTCTTGTTGGCATTTAATTCTCATATTTTGTAATCAATTCTTGCATTTTCTGTTTAACTCCTAAGTTTCTCTTCATTGTGATTACTTTTTTTTATCATTCTGTATCAATTTGATGCCTTATTATTTCCTTACCAGGTTACAGTATGGTTATGTTATATGTTATTTGATTCTCAGTTTAGAATTTTGTGTCTTTGCATAAAACTTACCTTGTGTTACCGAGACATCCGGTAATGGTGTGTTTTAGTGTCGCTACTTAAGCTATCATGTCCATCCGCTTTAACTCCTGTTGAGTGTTGTGTGTGTTCTCATACTTTAATTGAGCAGCATAAGGCAGCCACATGTTCTCTTTGTGAACAGAACTATCATTTATCTTGCCTTTCTCTTACATCAAGGTGCTCAATCAGTTCCTCTTCATGGTATTGTCCCAATTGTCTAATGACCCTCTTTCCATTTAATCATATAATTAATGATGATGAATTTGCCCAATGTACGAGAGATTTGCCTAATGTTAATAACTCTATTTATGCCCTGAATAAAGGCCCAAGACTTGAAGTATTTACATATGTACAAGAAAATCGTCCTTTGACTCTTAATTATGATCTGGACCCTGATGATAACTTTTTTATCAACCGACCTAAGATTTCTAAGTATAGCACTCCTTCTGATCTAATGACTATTTGTGCTTCCAACGAATCTCTTACCTCCATTATGCATATCAACTGCAGAAGCATAATCTCCAAAACATCAGCCATCACTGATCTACTCTATCAACTGTCTATTGATATTCTTGCGATTACGGAAACATGGTTGGATGAAAGCTCGATTAATTCTGTGCATATACCAGGTTATAATCTTTTGCATAGAATTAGAAAAACTGGCCAGGGAGGAGGTGTTGGTTTTGCAATAAAGGACCATATTAAGTATGAGGAATTGGAAATCCCTTCTGACTGTCAGTCACATTGCTCCTATGAGGCTTTATTCTTACGCTTTCCTCAATCTGATCGGTCTTACTTTACTATTGGAGTTATATATAGGCCCCCTGGCCAGAATGTTCTTACTTTCAACGACGAATTTGCTCAGCTCTTGTCCTCACTCTCAACCAAACCTAAAGACATTTTTATTTTGGGTGACTTTAATATTGACTTGCTAAAGGTTCATAATCATAATCCGACTTCTAATTTCCTAGATGTTATGTCATCCTTCCACTTCCTACCAGCTATTACTCAACCTACACGAATTACTTGCACCTCCTCAACTCTTATTGATAATTTCTTTTCCAATAGAACTTCAAAAATTGTGGACTCATTTATTATTGCATCTGACATATCTGATCATCTTCCAATCCTTGTAAGACTTAAACTTATTCCTGCCAAAGAAGCAACTATTGACTACCAAACTACTCGTAATGTCAATCCAGCATCTTGTGAGCATTTTAGAACTTTATTATCTAACATTGATTGGTCTGAAGTTAGTCACTCCTGCGCTTGCAATGATCCTGATGGCTCCTATGCACTATTCTTATCTTTAATTAAAACTGCCTATAACACAGCATTTCCTCTCAAACGTAAACTTTTAAAACCATATAAGAAACTAAATCAACCATGGATGACTCCTGGCCTACTTAAGTCATGTAAATATAAGTCTAAACTACACCTAAAATTTGTCAAGAACCCTTCACCTGAAAATAAAACTAAATTCACTTCATATAGAAATAAATTTAAAACGATTCGAATCAAAGCTGAAAAGCAGTATTATGAATCTGAATTTCTAAAATATAATCATGATCTAAAAAAGACTTGGCAATTAATCAGAAATATTATAAACACAAAGGACAAGAATATTAGCATTACAAATCTTTGCATTAATGGTGAGAGTGTGACAGATGCTAGTATCATATCTGAGAAATTTAATAACTATTTTGCCAATGTTGCTCAAGATCTTGTCAATAAGATACCTGATTCCACGAATACGATCCATACATATCTCAATCCACCAATTCCAACATCTTTTGCCATCTACCCTACTTCTCCTACTGAACTGTTATCAATTAATCATAGTCTTAAAATTTCTCATTCTTCAGGTCTTGATGAGATAGACCCAACTATTATGAGTCCCTTATTAGAACTCGTTGCTGACCCTTTGGCTGAAATCATCAATTGCTCCCTGTCTACGGGCATTGTTCCATCTGCTCTAAAAATAGCCAAGGTTATACCCATATATAAACAAGGTAATAAAGAAGAACTTGTGAATTATAGACCTATTTCTATATTGCCTTTTTTTCCAAATTTATTGAAAAAGTTATGTATTCAAGATTATTTAATTACTTTACCAAAAAGAATATTCTACATGATTCTCAACATGGCTTCCAACCAGGTCACTCTACTTCCATGTCACTTCTCAATATCCAGGATAATATATCCTCTATAATTGATCGAGGTGAATTTGCATTGGGCATATTTATTGACATTGCAAAAGCTTTTGATTCTGTTAATCATGATATTTTAATTTCTAAATTGCTTAATATTGGAGTAAGAGGTATTGCCCTTGATTGGTTTAGAAGCTATCTTGAAAATAGAATGCAACAGGTCTCTTGCAATGGTTCATTATCCAAAATCAATTTGATCAAATTTGGTGTTCCACAAGGGTCTATTCTTGGACCCCTCCTTTTCTTACTTTTTATCAATGACCTTCCCAACGCCTCCCATTTACTGCGCTTTGTTCTATTTGCGGACGATACTAACATTTTTGCCTCCCATAAATCTTATGAATTACTTTTTCAAATGATGAATCATGAGCTCTCACACGTTGTTGATTGGTTCCGAGTTAATAAGCTCTCCTTGAATCTTAGTAAAACCAACTATATCTTATTTTGCTCCCATCGTAAACCAATTCCTGACATAAAATTAACAATTTCTATGGACAACTTCAATATACCTCAAGTAATATCAACTAAATTCTTGGGTGTCCATGTGGACCAATTTCTAACTTGGAAGGGGCATATTGAAAACATATCTAAAAAGATAGCTAAAAGTGTTGGTATCTTGACCCGTATTGCTTATATGCTACCACCTCGAATTAGACTTAACTTATATTACTCTATTATCCATCCATATCTTTCATATTGCAATATTGTTTGGGCTACTAACTACTCTTCTCGACTTATAAGACTAACCTCACTTCAAAACAGAGCTGCTAAAATTATTATGGGTCTCTCTCGCCGTTCTCATTCACATCTCCTCTTAGCTAAATTAAGAATACTTGCCATCGATCAGATAAGAATCATGCAAACGTCTGAACTTATGTTCAAACATATGCATAATCTTTTGCCTCATGCCTTTGCTGATTTCTTTACTCTAACCTCTGCTTTAGTTTCCTATAACTTGAGATCCTCACTTAATTACAGAAGGATTATCACTAGAACTAATACCCGCTTGTTCTCAATTAAAAGTGCGGGTCCTAGGACCTGGAATAACTTACCCTTGTCTATTCAGAATTCCCTCTGCTTCACCTTGTTTAAACGTAAACTTAAAAGTCATTTACTTTATGCTGTCTCCTGATAAATCTACCGATCACCATCTATGTTACTAAATATTTATATTCTTTTATTTTTAAAGACTTCGAAATTGACTCACTCAACATCACCTTTTTACGTTTTCCCAGGATGTAGTTAACTAGTTAAGTTAATAATTAATCTTTATACCTGGTACTTTATAATTTGCATAACCTGTTGCTGTTTATTTCAACTTGTATTTGGGAAACCCTGCCAGTGGGACAATAGTCCCTTAGGGGTTCTCTCCTTTTGCTTTCTGTTTGTTTATATATCCTTTTTATGTAATAAAGATGTTTTGTCAATTGTCATGTTAAGCAATAAAAACTGTGGTTATGGTTATGGTTAACCTTCAGGAAGAGTAGATTATTTTATATATGTTTTGTAGTACATTGAGATCTTGACATCTTTAACCATAATTATCAGTGTTCGTCATCGTCTTCGTCACTATCCTCTTCGTCATCATTCAAGTAACTGCTCTTGTAGTCTCTAGTTGCCTAGTTACTCGAACAAGATCCTTTAGCTGATTTTCTTATCATTTTTATCTTATACCTGGCTTTTATTGTCTCATCTTTTGCTCTGCAACTCTCTCATGACTCCTCATTGACAACAGTCATGCTCATTTTTCATGATTCTTGCTGATCTGCTAAAAAAAACTGCTTATACTTATCAATTTTTATAACTTGCTCACCTTACTTAATATAATATCAAAAACGAGATGTGCTTTCAACAAATACTTCTCACTTTTTTGTGACTCAGTCAGATTCGTTGCTTCTGTTATCTTTATCTCTAAACTCTTTCCTCTGACATTTCATAGACTGAACTGCTTTATGGATTCGTGCCTTATTCCAAATTCAGATTGGCTTGATTTTCAAGCTCTTTTACACAGCCTTCTTCAAAAATTGCATTAATATGGGAAGGGTAACTTTTGGTTTTCCAATCAACCAAAGTTCTGTTTTCAACCCTGTTGCAGTAGTGAAAAAGACTCTTCCACTTAACATTAAGAAAAATGGCATTTTCACAAAAAACACTCATGGAATGAAAATTGTAAAAAAACTTTAATTTAAGAATAGTGTATAAAAATGCATTTAGCTATCTTTCTCTCACTGCCAAGAACATTGCATACATTGCATAGACAGATAAAAAATATGCAGTTGCACTTTTCATAGACATCTGGAAACATATTCCTGCTTTATAACAATAATGTTGCAGCTCAGAATATATATAAAAATTCAACAGGTTTCTTTAAAATAAACAACAAAGCAAGACTTGGTTGTTTATGTATGGCCTTTGACTATGTACATAATTCTTACTTTCAGGATTGTAGCTTTATCTAATAAGAATTGCTGTATTCCAGGTCTCGTCAATGGCAGGTGCGTTGCTTTCTTCATGTATGTCCCATGTAATATTTCAGGGGCATTGAGCACCCAGTAAACATTAATATATTACAGTGAAATTTGGTTCCAGTGTTGAATAAGATCAAAGGAACAAAATTATCCACTATGTCAATCAAAAATCAAAAATAATTTTTTCCCCATTGTGACGTGAATCACCCTAAGGTACAGTGTAGTCCACTCTGGCAACAAGGTATCCTAAATTACATCATACCTAGGCACAGCGTACTCAACAGTACATCTTACCTAAGCACGAAGCACTCTTGAGTAGACCTACATCATAACTAGGCATAGCGTACTCTAGAGTAGCCTAAGTCCACATGTAATCTAGGCAAAACGTACCACAGACTAAATATTGCCTAGACACAACGTACTCTAGAGTAGCCTACATCATAATTATGATCATAACTAGTCAGAGCGTATTCTACAGTCTACTCTAGAGTACAATCATATTCACAACTTCACAACCTAAGCATAACGTACTATATAGAGGACATCGTAGCGCACAACGTACCGCACCACAGAGTTCATCATCTTGGCACACTGTCATAGTACCGCCTCTGACGGGCTTGTCCAGCTTCAAGCTCTAGTCTACACTAGACGACCATTGAAAACAGCACCTAAGCGAAGACATGAAACTTTGTTCCGAGCACTTGACACACCAGTAGTCCTAGATGTTCTTGTTTGTGTTTCGAGTCAGCGACGGGCGCGTTGCAGAGGAAAGTGGAACAGATCCAAATATCGCACTACTTCATACTGCAGGAGTAAGATGTTTTGGTCTGTTTCCACCTTCCTCTGCCTTCATGAAAGCCTCTTGATCGACCATTGACCTTTGCTCAATGTGGGTTTGTTTTGGTCACCTTTGAGTTCCATTCCTCTGCAAACGTCTGTTGTTCGTTAAGTTCTCAACCCCTCGGCTGGTTTCAACTTCTTACTTGCTGTGCTTTTCTCTTCAGCTCGTTGTATACGTTGGTCATCATCCATCCCAGCATCGCCTATCTCGGTCTTCTTCTCTTTCTCATTTCCACCGATCTCCCTTCTCATGATTTCTTCCAGGAGGGAGTCTACTCTTAATATATGTCCTATCCAGTTATTTTGTCTATTTATTAATGTTGTCACCAGTGATCTGTTTTCTCCTACTCTTTGCAGTACCTCTTCGTTCGTCATTTGCTAAGTCCAGTTCACCGCTTTCATCCTTCTCCATATTCACATCTCGGAAGCTTCCAATCTCGTGCTGGCTTCTTTCCTGATGGCCCATGTCTCCGACCCATACAGTCCCGCGCTCCATACCAGTAGGCCTACTTTGACAAGTCTCTTCTTTAGATCGTTGCTCAACCCTCCTCTCATCAGCTCTCCTCTTTTCGTAAGCGCATCTTTTCCCAATATTATTCTTCGTTTCATATCACTTTGACATAATTATTGCATCTGTTGTTATCACAATTCTTTAGCAGCAGAAACTCTTGACCTCTTCTACCTCCTCTCCGTTTATGGTTATTTTCATTGCTATCTCCTCCTCTGCATCACTTATCCTCATAATCTTTGCCTTTCTGATATTTATCTTCATGTTGTATTTTATTGAGGTCCGGTTTAGCTGATCCATCAATTTCTGCAGTCCCTCCTGTGTAGTCGCCAGCATTGCTTGATCGTCGGCAAATCTTAGGGCTATTATGAGTATTTCACCTACTTTTATACCCTCTCTTGTCTGTCCCACTGCCTCGTATTAATCATTCTATGTATAATTTTATATCTTAAGAGAAGTGATGATGGTGGGCACCCATTAGGCCTACCAGCTACATGACTGTTGTCAGTTGCAATCTCATTTTGGGGTGCTGTGTCGTGCAGAAATGAACTTTATAATGACCTCATCGAAGAATGTCGTCTTGCAATGGAGATGGCAGCCTTCAGGAAACTCAGAGAAGTAGTCAACAACAAGAAGATAACCTTTGTCATAATTATAGTGAATATATATTATGCCCACTCCAACCCTCCGTCAAGAGCTCTATGTGACAGGCAGCGGTGATAATGGTACGTGTAGCTGCTTCCGTTGATATGCGTGGCGTATTCTACAACGGGTCAATAATGTTCCCAATATCTCGAGTCATTCCTAGCAAAATCAACGCTGTCGTCCCACCATTAACAGCGGTTGTGCTAACGATCATGGCACTCGTACAGCTTCCATTCATCATTATTATAGTTCGGCATCCGTTTGGACAAATCGACCTTAACGCATGAACCGAAAACTTGCGCCAAGTAGGCCTATTTTAAAATACGTAAACTATATACGAGGAGACCATGTGACAGACGAAACAACTGGAACCAAAAACCAAAGACTGTTAGGCCTACGTCCAGCGAGAAAAACCCGCAACAGCACCAAAAGTGTGTTTCTAGAAGCTATAGAGGAATACCTTGATCGACAGTGTCGAAGGTCTCACTGACGTAAAGCAGGGCAAAAGGGTTTTAAAAATGCCTCTGATCAGCACCCGCAAAACATGCATAGGCCTAGTTACATGCAAAAAAGATTCATCATCATATTGTTCTCTGCCCGTTCACAGGTTCGTACGTCCAAAGGCATCATTCTCCTCGTTGTTGAGACTTCTCTTAGCTGTTGATCCCGTGTCGCAAACCCTATTTAAAGAGTTTTTACATAACCCAGAGGTCGATGGGTTTGAACTGATTATAGATTATTGAATTGACCTGTAACAAAGAACACGCTGTATTGTTGATTATGAATATGAAAAATAACCATGTAAAGAAATATTAATAGTCTAAGCGGTACACAAAAGTAAACTGCACTTTTTGAACACGGGTTGCCGCTTGGCACAGTTGTAGTTGGGACCCAAGAGAACATTTTAAGATGGGGAGGCATCCGAAATTTCCCTTAGAATTCAAGATGGCGGCTTTTTTCAAAATGGCGGTATGAGGCTAGGAAATTCTTATAAATCATCGTATCATCTCGTGTCTGGTGTCGTTTCTATATATTTCTGACTAGAATAACATGAATCTAAGGTCAAAATGAACATTAGACATCAAAATTAAGCCAAAAGAAGTATTTTTACATTAAAAACAGCAAAATTGCTATTAAAATTTATCAAATAGTTCTTCATTTCCATTGCTTGTTTTCCAACTTTTTTGGGGCATATTACTTCATAGCTATGGATGTTTTCTCACAGTTTTGATTATTAGGCATCGGAACCATTGAGAATTATCCTTAGAACTCAAAATGGCGGCTTCTTAAAAATGGCGTCCTGCGTCAAAGACATTCATACAAATTGTCAAGACATGTCACGTCTAGTGTCGTTTACATATATGATTTTTGACTCGAAGAACACCGATCTAAGGTCAAAATCATCATAGGACATCAATATAAAACTAATAATGATCAATGTTTTGCAAAACAGCAAAACTATTTTTATAAAAACAAATATTTCTTGTTTTGTTTTCGTTGCTTTTCTTTGGTTTTTCGCGGCATCCTTCCTCATGTATCTGGGTGGTTCTTGCAATTCTATTTATAATTATTATAATTTATAATTATACTAAATAGCTAAAACCTAATAATCGTAGTTTTTCATATTTCCACCCGGATAGGGAAAACACCCGCGCAGCAGTTATGACCAACAGTACAACGATTATGACGACGACGATTATGATGATGACGACAACGACGACGTCATTATCCGATCCGTCTCCTTTGGCAACAGCGTCCAGTCCTGCGCATTTACGGATGAGTGATTCGTTGATGACGAGGTAGAAGAAGGTTCGCGCCTGACGAACAGTTGGACCGTGATCACGGACCTTGACCTCCACGAACAACGTCAGATTGGTCGATTTAGACATGCTGGTGGGGGTGGGGGTGGTAGTTTTGATGGAGATGACACCTGTTCTCTGGTCGATCTGAAGGAGGTGGTGGTGATGGTAAGCGGCGTCTACAGGATGCTGGGATATGTAATAGGAGAGACGGGCATTGTCTTCTGCAACAGCATCTCTTGCAATGACTGTCATCAGTCGACCATGATGATCCCCTACCTGCGTTCCAGGCTGGTTTTCAGGACACCGAAGCTGTAGCTGAACTCAGTGAACCGTCGAATCTCGTCGTCAATGTCCTTGATGGTCAACAAAGACAGTGCTGATGATGCTAGAGATGGTGTCCCAAGGTCAAATTTGCCAGGATGGGTATGCGTTGACCTTGGGCGTCATCTCCCGATCGAGACTGGCCTTAGCCGTGACGATGCCTTTCGAAGGGTGGACATCGAAGATTTCCTTCAACTGTGTGTCAATTGCGTATCGAATGACTTCACTCAGTCCTTCGTCACGGTCCACTGCCTCAACAAGAGCCATATGTTGACCAGGGTAGATGTTCTCAATGGTCTCGTAGGTATCGCTCGTAAAAGACGGAGGATTACCGTTTTTGTCAACAACCGTGACAGTCAGTTCCACCATGGTTGACGGAATTGGATACCCAAGATCAGTACAGACAAGTCAGACGGTGCTCAGCTGTTGCTTCAAGGTTCACTGACCTCAATGCTGCTGTAGTCGTTTTGTACTGATCGTAGTAGAATGGGTCCAACAGTGAGACCCCATAACCGTCCAGTGAACACGTCGTCTGTCCGTTTAGCCCGTCATCCGGATCGTTGACTCTGAGATGAGTGACGAAGGTTCCATTGAGATCATCCTCAGACACCTCGGCCACTCCAGACTATGCCAGGACAGTCACAACAGGTCCATTGCCATTGACGTCGGTGACGTGTACAATGACGCTTGCTTCGTCAGTCAATCGGACGTCATGTCTGAATTGACCAATCTGACATTGTTCGTGGAGGTCAAGGTCCGTGATCACGGTCCAACTGTTCGTCAGGCGCGAACCTTCTTCCATCTCGTCATCAACGAATCACTCATCCGTAACGGTGCAGAACCGGACGCTGTTGCCAAGGGAGACGGATCGGATAATGACGTCGTCGTTGTCGTCATCATCATAATCGTCGTCGTCATCGTCATAATCGTTGTACTGTTGGTCATAACTGCTGTGTTTTCCCTATCCGGGCGGAAATATGAAAAACTACGATTATTAGGTTTTAGCTCTTTAGTATAATTATAAATTATAATAATTATAAATAGAATTGCAAGAACCACCCAGATACATGAGGAAGGATGCCGCGAAAAACCAAAGAAAAGCAACGAAAACAAAACAAGAAATATTTGTTTTTATAAAAATAGTTTTGCTGTTTTGCAAAACATTGATCATTATTAGTTTTATATTGATGTCCTATGATGATTTTGACCTTAGATCGGTGTTCTTCGAGTCAAAAATCATATATGTAAACGACACTAGACGTGACATGTCTTGACAATTTGTATGAATGTCTTTGACGCAGGACGCCATTTTTAAGAAGCCGCCATTTTGAGTTCTAAGGATAATTCTCAATGGTTCCGATGCCTAATAATCAAAACTGTGAGAAAACATCCATAGCTATGAAGTAATATGCCCCAAAAAAGTTGGAAAACAAGCAATGGAAATGAAGAACTATTTGATAAATTTTAATAGCAATTTTGCTGTTTTTAATGTAAAAATACTTCTTTTGGCTTAATTTTGATGTCTAATGTTCATTTTGACCTTAGATTCATGTTATTCTAGTCAGAAATATATAGAAACGACACCAGACACGAGATGATACGATGATTTATAAGAATTTCCTAGCCTCATACCGCCATTTTGAAAAAAGCCGCCATCTTGAATTCTAAGGGAAATTTCGGATGCCTCCCCATCTTAAAATGTTCTCTTGGGTCCCAACTACAACTGTGCCAAGCGGCAACCCGTGTTCAAAAAGTGCAGTTTACTAACCAGAATCTTACTTGTACCGCTTAGACTATAATGCAATGAATAAACCTAGCTACCTAATGTGGCGTATTCATTAAATTAGATAATATTATTATTATTTGTGCTTATCTCTCTTCAAACGAGTCTTCTTTTCACTGGCATGAAGAGGAGTTCATCTTTCGTGTTTTCTCGTCGTGAATTCTTCCAAGTCACAGGGAATGTGGATCGGAGGAAGTGGAGAAGATCAGGTCAGTTTTCTCCGGCACCCTTCGTCACGAATTCACCACTGTACTTGATTTCTTGCAGAAAGCGATGCGTTTCGATTCGCCTTCTAAGTTGCTGTCCGCTCGAATCTTTACCGCAGCCGATTCGATAATGTCTCTCTACACAATCCTTCGTAACTTGTTCGCAAACACAGTTCGAAACAACTTGATTGACGATTCGCAAAGTTCGCAATCCCAGTTCGTAACAACTCAATTGACGATTATCAAAGTTCGCAAACTTTCGTAACGTCCCACAACAAATCGCTGGAATGTTCGATTAGAAATCTGTCTGGAGATCGCGCATCGATCCCCAAAACCTACGATCTCTTCTTGAAGCTCACGCCCACAACTTGGCTGACTTTTCTCCTTCACAAATCACCAACGCCGGTTGAATTTTAACTTTGCACGCAACATTCGCAAATGTCCGTGTCTCACTTTCAACCATCTTGGCCTGGATCGCCGTCGTCTTCTTCGATTCGTTCGTTTCCGTAAATGTTTACGTCATGTGTCGTCTGCTCGCTTACGTAGCGCCGATCGCTATCAGGCAATATTGATTGCGGTCTTTTATAGCTCCAGTATATTTGTCATATACTCATTTTATATTGCTATGCCACATTTTACTATTAATTAACTAGAATACGCCAGTTTAATTGTATAGCTTAATTTCTACTTATAATTAAATATTAATCAGTTTATCAGTTGATTTGTTTAAGCAGCATTTAAGCGCTACAAATACCCCTCCTTCAGACTGTTCACAGGCTTTAAAACATTAAAATACTTAACAAATCAATCTTATAACTACCTTTTTCTTTCTTACACTGCATAGCAAAATTACTGTTCTACTACACTCACTTATTTACAACACATCATTCATCTTAGTTCATCATATTACACTAAACCTCTACTCAGGTAATCTGACATTACATTGTTAGATCCCTTTATGTATCTTATGCTGAAGGAATAATTCTGAAGTGCCAAACTCCACCTCATGACCCTCGCATTTTTCATTCGACCCTCTTTCATGTACTGCAATCCACAATGTTCTGTCTCAACAATAAATCTCTTTCCACATAGGTACCGATCGAATCTGCTGATACCCCACATGATTGCTAAACACTCTCGTTCTTCGACTGAGTATCTTCTTTCTCGCTCCAATAATTTTATGCTGGCATATGCAATGGGATGGTTCACCCCCTCATAGTAGGGTGTCCCAGGAAAAAAAATTGGGGAAAATTTTTATGCAGTCCCTCTAAAAAGTTTCCATATGGTCCCATTATAACACCTATAAAATTTTATGACGATACAAAAATATTTAGGGGTCGCTCAAGGCAAACACATTTCCCCCAAATTACCATAATTTGGGCTCGATGTGTTCAATTTCTAAATGCTTTTAGACGCATACCTTTTATCCTATGATGACATGTTTAATACCATTGGAAAGGTCTGAAATAGTAGTATCTAACAGTATATAACTTTATTAGATACAATTCGATACATGGGTCTGTTCTACACCATCAAATAATGCAGAAATCGTATAAAATCACAATATCAGTTATTAGTACTGATCGGTTACCGTCATTAATACAAATTCCAAATTACAGCAAGTCAAGGTTTCTGGTTCTCCATAACCTGCATTCATTGGCTTGTTCTCCTCACTGCTCAGTGCTCATAATGACGCACATCCTAGGCCTACTTACTGTCGAATTCTACATTCTAGGCCTACATGTTTGCAAGATCATCGCGATTGCATTTAGGAAAATCCTGCCTGTGTTTTTCCACAACTTGCAGAAGGAACTGTTTTTGTTCTTCATTCTTAGTTATTGTTGGATTAAAATTCTGCATTAGAGCTACACCACGTTCGGCGAGGTCATTCACACAGGCCAAGTTATTTACAAAATCATATGCAATCTGATAGGATTGGTTATCCTTCCACTCGTCAACTGGAATATCAAGAAAGCTGTCGTCAATGGCAGCGGTTCGGAAAAAGCTTCGAGAAATTGATAAGTCCGATATTGTACTGGGAAGAGACTTAATCAGGTGCAATCCTCGATTTATTTTTCATTGTAGAGATAATCTGTGCTTTCTGTTCAGAAGACAGAAGCTGAGAGAACAGAGCAATGGTTGCTATCTCTTGGCTTAGGTACCAAGAATGACGCTGCATCATCTTTAGACCTGTCGTCCGCAGAGCAGAATCGTCATAGTCCTGCAACCTTTGGATCAGCTGAATGTCATTGATGGGTGCGTCAGCAGCGACTGGACATGAAAACCACGACTGAATGTAGATGTTGACTATAAACCTGTTAAATCGTTTTATGCCTCGAAATTCACCTGCAGTCAGATGGATCACGTTTTCGTTTCCATCATAAAGCAATTCAATCTTCATTGAGTATATTGCTTTCGCCATCCAACGCGCTCTGTGAAGGGCACCAGGCTTGCGAACCGCTAGTGAACTGTTCAATCCAACCATGGCTGCAGCGAGGTGGAGAAATTCTCGATAATCATCTCGAGGGTGGCCACGCTGAAGCTGTTCACTAATAAATTCCTTCAATTTGTCAGATGCAGAGATCAGTGGCATTGGTCGAGGCTTTGGTTGGCGGTGAGCTAGGTCAGACCATTTATCTCTAAATCGCTTGAATAGCAGAATGTCAGGACCAGTCGATGGACATATTTTGCCAAGGCACACTGTGAATGCATCCGACAACAAGACTTCAAACATATGATGTCGACAGGCCATCCAAAGCAGATTACGACCAATTGCCTTCTCTAGAAGGGTGCAAGCTCCATTTATCCTACCGGTATTTGAGGCTGTTGTGTCAAAGCACATGCCGATTACAAATGTATCGCACTGCCATGACTTCAAAAGATCCAGAACAGCCACCGCTACTGCCTGTCCTGAGCCAGCGGCCAACTTTGGCACACCCAGAAGTTTAGTACTTCCATCAACCAGAGAAGAAGTCAGGACAGACAGTCTGTCTACTTTGCCAATTTTTACTCCAGTGATGTCGGGTAGCAGCTTGCCATCCCAGTGCACGACAGATTTGCAGGCTCTAAAGTTATCCTTGCTTTGCTTGGCAGTTTCACTGCGAAAATGCTGTCGTTGACGATGAATACTACTCTTCGAAAGCACTGCTGAAGATGTTGAGCTGGATATTTCGTTGACTAGAGAAGCTAAGATCATCGTTGACGTACGAATACTTGTGTTTGTTCTATCTAATATGGCAGATACTTTTTGAGTCATCACATTCCTGCGCTTAGCATCGTTACTCAGTTTATTCACGCTGCTACTCGGACGTTTGACAATGAATTCTTCTGTAGATTCTTTGTCTTCATCATCAGAGGAACTGATGGTTGACAGCCACGCATTCGATTCCGATGCATCCGGTTCACCCTCTTCAACCCCTATGGCTGCAGCGGCTTGTCGTTTGAGAAATTTTTCTTTGCGCGCAGCTGATCGTTTTTCACGATGAAATGTTTTTCTGTCAACAGACCCAATGCATCCAGTTCTAGATGCTTGCTGCAGTTTTAGAAACTGACGGTCTTCCTCATTCTTTATCAGCTTATCAGAGTTAGCATGACTGATGTCAAAAAGACTATCCAGTTTTTCGGTATACTCCTTTTGGTTCTGCTGATCCTTGGCATTATTCCTTGAGCGATTTTTCCTCAAAACTGCATGCTGGCAGTAGAGGTCTTTAATCTTCTCAATAATGTCTGGTTTGTGTCGTACGGTCAGTCTTGACTTATTCCAGAATGGTAGCAGCTGATCATAAACTTGCTGTGCACTCTGTGGAACTGTGAATTTCTGCTTGCGGTGAAAGTACAGAAAGTTTCTCATAACATCACGAGCGGATGGGAGGCGAGCCCCTGTCATAGTGTTACGGGGATGTCCAATCAACCAAACAAGGTCAGTACTACGCGTCGAGGTAAACTTTGACATTGCCGCGAAAATAATAACAAGCAGTGCTGCAGCGTAATTGAGTTGGCCCATAACAAAGTGGGACTATTGCTATGAAGAATGTAAGAAATGTATTAGCCTATACCACAATATTCATAATTAAGCATGATCTTTCTACAACAACAAAAATCAGCAGGTACCCGCAATTCAAACATCAATAACCAAGATAGCTATTTACTAGCAGACTGCCTGGCCACGTGTCAAGGTTACAACTATTTCTCAAACGTCAAACTGTAGGCCCTAATAATAAAAATGTTATTGGAATCGTTGTGTGGAACTATTGCAAAATGCGCAGTGAGGTCAAGCAATCTTGATTCTGCTGTTTTCTGTCTTATTCTTGCTCAAAACATTATTCACATATGAAATAAGATCACATGTTCGTAGATTCTACTATTTGATAGTATTCTTACACAGCTAAGCGTGTTATTACGAAACCAAAGTGCGGCTTTCCGAAAATTTTCAAACTTATATATTTCATGCTCAATATAAAAGAAATTACATTAATTCTGTGACCTTGAGCGACCTCTAAATCATTCAGGAATCTCATAAAATTTGGAGGGTGTTCTTATGGGACCATAAAGAAACTTTTTAGAGGGACTGCATCAAAAGTTTCATCAAAACTTTTCCCCCCATGCTTTCGTGGGACACACTACCTCATAGTGCTGCATTATCACGCATCCTATCCCGTTTCCGCTAGCATCCGTCTGTAGGATAAATTCTTTATCCAAATTAGG
The DNA here is from genome assembly GCA_949752735.1 of Lumbricus terrestris. NCBI lineage: Eukaryota > Metazoa > Annelida > Clitellata > Crassiclitellata > Lumbricidae > Lumbricus > Lumbricus terrestris. The sequence continues at coordinate 7,760,774 of OX457037.1, forward strand.
TAGTTTCAGAATTGGTGCCTTCGCCAATTCGTTCTTTAACTGCGTGAAACTACTCTCCAACTCTTCATTCCGCTCAACTACTCCAGGTGCTGTTTTCTTTGTCAAATCACTGAGCGGTGCCATTATCTCCGCACAATGTGGTATGAACTTACGATAATAATTTATCGCTCCAAGGAAACTCCTGACTTGCTTTTTAGTCTTTGGTCGTGGCATGTCAACTATCTTGTCCACTGACTTCACCTTTGGACTGATATCATCATTATTTAATGTGTGTCCCAAGAAGTCGATTCGTTCATATCCTAGGGAACACTTCTTCGGTTTCAACGTCAAGTTCGCTTGCCTCACTCGTTCAAAAAATATCTCCAGTGTATCCAAATGTTCCATCCATCCTTTGTTGTGCGCCAGAATATCATCTACATAACTCTCGAGATTTTCTGTTCCATAGAGTATCTTCCTGATCAATTTATTGTAACTCGAAGCACTATTGACTAGTCCGAATGGCATGACGTTAAACTTATACATACCATTGGCACAAATGAATGTAGTGTAATCCTTAGATTCTGGGCTCATTGGAATCTGCCAATAACCTTTACAGAAGTCGAACTTGCTGTAAATCTTACTACCACTCAACTTGTTAAAGATGTCCTCATTCGACATCATGGGCTCAGGGTCAAACACTGTGATTTTATTCAGCTGTTTGTAATTACAACAAAGCCTATTGCTACCGTCCGATTTCTTTACTACTACAAGTGGTGCAGCATAAGCCGCCTCTGATCTTTCTATTATGTTGTCATCCAACATTGTCTATTTCCTTTTGTAAGTGGTAAGGCGTCGGATACGCTCTTTGTCGTACTGGTTCTTCACTTGTTAAACGGATCTCATGTCTCACTAAGTCTGTTCTTCCAGGCTTGTCTGTGAAAATATCTTTGTACTTCTTCAACAGTTCTCTCAATTCATTTTTCTGATTTTCCTCCAAGTTAGGATTTATATCCACATCTTCATAAGTTTCAGTTTGCTTACTGACATATAAGTCCAGTATCTCTTCCTCCTCATCTTCTCCTTCTTTTCCGTCATGTACTACTGCCGAAATGTACGCCACTGTCTCGACATTTTGTATTTCAACATAGGCCTATTGCATTTCTTCATTTTCTCTCTTGTGATACTTCTTCAGTTTATTAATGTGATAAGTCTTTATCTTGCCCTTCTCAATCTCAATTCTGTAGTCGTAATCTCCAACCTTTTCTCTCACAACAAATGGTCCCTGCCATTTCACCAACATCTTGTTTTTACAACTCGGCAATAACAACAATACCTTCTCGCCTATTTCCAGTTTCCGGTATCTTGCTTTCCTGTCGTAATATTTATTGTTTTTAGCATTCGCCTTGTGTATCGCCTTCTGTGCCATATCACAAGTCTCCTCAATCCTTTCTCTTAAATCCACCATGTATGTGTATACATCTTTTACTTCTTCTTCGACTGTTTCGTTGGTCCACAACTCCTTCAGTATTTGTATTGGTCCTCTGCAAGACCTCCCAAATATTAATTCAAATGGTGTGAAACCATGACTCTCGTGTACCGTGTCTCTCAATGCAAACAATAACGGTGCTAAATAACGATCCCATTCTTTCACTTGTTCACCAATCAACTTTCTTAACGTTGCTTTGATGGTTCCATTGAGTCTTTCTACACACCCGTTACCCATTGCATGGTAAGGACTCGTTAACGTATGCTTTATCAGTAGCATCTTGTTTACTTCCGCCATAAGTTCAGAAGTGAATTGACTTCCTCGGTCAGTATGGATTTTCTGCGCCACACCCATTCGACAATAAAATCCAAATAAAGCTTCTGCAACTTCTTCAGTACTTATTCCCTTCAACGGAATAGCTTCCGGATACCTTGTACTCAAATCTATGATTGTCAAAATGTATCGGTAACCCCTTGCTGACATAGGGTTAACTTCTCCGATTATGTCTATGCATATGTGTTTGAATGGTACATCTAACACTGGTAGATGACCCGTGGGCGCTTTGTAGTTAACTTTCTTGTCAACTGATTTCTGACAAATGTCACAACTCAAAACGTATCTTCGTATGTCTTGACCAATTCCAGGCCAATAAAATTCATTGAGAATCTTGTCATGCGTTTTCCTTATCCCTAGATGAGCTGACAACAATGAATTATGTGCCACTGCAACACTTTTCTCTCAACTGTCTAGGCACCATCAGTTGCCATTTCACATCATCCTTCAGTGCTTCCTTGCTTCTTTTATATAATAAACCATTCTTCATCACGTATGGTTTATCTTCAATTTCATCATCTGTGTCATCCCACTCTATCGCTCTTTCCATCTGTTTCGCCATAGTTTCATCTTTAATCTGTAATTCCTGTATTTCTTTCACAGTCACTTTTAAGTCCGGCATTTCCGCAACTTTCAATGGTTTGTACTTTGCTACCTTTCTCACTTCTGCTCTGGTTTCTACTGCTGCTGCTGTCACTTCTTCATCTTCATTCTCCTTTACATCATCAGAGAACCTTACTGATTTCTTCACACGTAAAGGTCTCTCCTCAAGTTCTGTTCTACTGACTAAAATACTTTTGCTTTTCACTTCAGCGTTATTCTCAATTGTTTCTTTTGATTCATCATTGGTTACATTCTCAGTTCTTTCATTTTTAACCATGAATCTCAAACCTTTAATCTTTCCAATAATCACCGGCTTCACTGGTTGTTACATGACCATGATTCGCCCTCGAACCGTCGACCCTGTCGTCGGTGTCGGATCGTCATCTCCATCAGCTCCATCTCCTCGTGATTCAGCTGGGGTGGCTCGTCGTGACACATGCCATCTGGTCCGACCAGTTCTGCAGCGGCACGCTTTCCAACCGGCTCGTCAACTCCGATGCGCTACACTCAATGTCCGCTCTCTTGCGAGCAAGGTGGACGTGGTCAGTCAGTGCTGGTTGGACGCCGGATTGGACGTCCTCGGTCTCACCGAGACCTGGCATGAGGACGCCGAAGATGTCGCGCTCCGGCGCATCAGATCCACCGGACTTCAGCTGCTTGAGCGGAGTGGATGTGATCGCATCGTCCGCCGTCAGACTGCAGAAGGTCACGGCACCTTTCGAGCCAGTCACCTTTGAACATCTGATCGCCAAGGTGACCGTTTCCGGTGGCTCGTTCGTTTTCGTGGTGGTCTATCGCCCTGGTTCAGCCGCGGTAACCACCGCTTTCCTCGATGAGTTCCGCCGGCTGCTGGAAACCCTGTCATCATTCGCCATGCCGTACGTCATCACCGGCGATCTCAACGTTCACTTCCATCGTCCTGATGATCCGATGACGCTACGCACGACCGAGCTGTTGGAAATGTATGATGCAGTGCAGTGTGTGACAAGCGTGACACACAATCGAGGGGGCATCCTGGACGTCGTCATCACTCGCACTGATGTGAGACCGTCGGCGGTTGATGTCATCGATGTGCCAGGGAGTGCATCCGACCACCGACTGGTTACATGGCCGTTCCACGTCTCTCCGACTACTACGCCCGTCTACAAAACCCAGTCTCGCAGATCGTGGCGGAAATTCGACATGGACCAATTCAGGTCTGACCTCGCTGCCTCCTGTCTCTGCGATGACACTTCGGGTTCCCTTCCGGACGACGACGCTTCCACGATGGCTCAGCGGTTCGACCAGGTCATCGTGGCCCTGCTTGACGCTCACGCGCCAATGGTCGAATCCACATGTCGGGTGAGATCATCATCTGACAAGTGGTTTGACTCGGAGTGTCGCTCGGCGAAGCGTCAGGCCAGACGGCTAGAGCGCCGGTTCAAAAGGACTCATACCGGAGAGGCGTGTGGACAATGGAAGGAAGCGTTGGGGTCAATGCATCGTCTCGTTCGGTCGCGAAGGGGTCGTTACTGGAAATCGAGAATTGACGCTCGACGTGATCCGGCTTCACTCTGGCGCACAATAAATGATGGACTGGGCAGAGGAGAGAATGGCGCTTCGAATTCGGCTCCGGGACTCTCCGCTGAGGCCTTTGCCGATTTCTTTGATCGGAGAGTCTCTGATGTGAGATCAGCCACTGACGGAGCGCCACCACCCGTGTTTCGTGACATCTCGACAGCTGACCGGTTCTCCTCCTTCACGCCTATTACGTCCGCCGTTGTGTGCCAGATGGTCAAAGATGCCGTGGACAAGTATTCCATGAAAGACCCTATGCCAACGTGGCTGCTCAAGTCCTGCATCGACCTTCTCGCTCCATACATCGCTTCAGCCTTCAACTTGTCGCTGTCCTCCGGTGCTTTCCCGACGAGCTAGAAGGACGCGTACGTCACTCCACGCCTCAAGAAGCCGACGCTTCCTCGCTGCGATCTCTCGAGCTACCGACCGATCTCAAACCTGTCGCTCTTGTCAAAGCTTCTCGAACGCGTAGCCAGCATCCAGCTGACCGAGTACCTGTCGTCGACCGGTCTTCTACCAGCCAATCAGTCGGCCTATCGGAGTTGTCATTCAACCGAGACCGCACTACTGAAGGTAGTCAATGACATCATCGTGGCGATCGACGCAGGTAACCACGCTCTGCTCGGTCTGCTGAACCTTTCAGCCGCGTTCGATACCGTCGACCACGACATCTTGGTTGAGCGCTTATCAAGAACATTCGGGATCCGATCGGTCGCGCTCGACTGGTTCCGCTCCTACCTCAGTGGTCGCCAACAGTCAGTGCTCTTCGACGGGGTTCTTTCATCCGTCCGCTCCCTCGTCTGTGGAGTCCCTCAGGGCTCCGTGCTCGGTCCGCTGCTTTTCCTACTCTACACGGCCGACGTGGGAGAGCTTGCCACGAGTCTCGGCCTGTCATCACACTTCCATGCCGACGACACGCAGTTCTACACGTCAGAACCTCCATCAACGGCTGTACACCAGCGGCAGCGAATGTAGCTTGGTATTGAGCGGATCGCAGAGTGGATGAGATCGAACAGACTGCGGCTCAACCCCGAGAAGACAGACTTTATGTGGTGCGCAACCAGTAGACGGTGCCTTCATCTTGACACCAGTGCGCTCAGCGTCTGCGGGGCTTCGATCACGCCTTCGACCTCGGTGCGTGATCTGGGCGTTGTGCTGGAGTCTGACTTGTCCATGAGGCGCCATGTGGCTAGGACGGTCAGCAGCTGTTTTCGCCAGCTCCGTCTCATCAGGAGCTGTATCAAGTCCTTGCCTTTCGAGGCCGCTAGAGCAGCCGTCACTGCTTTCGTCATCTCTCAAGTGGACCGCTGTAACAGTCTGCTGGCCGGAGCGCCTGCGTGTCATCTGGACGGACTTCAGTCGGTGCTCAATGCCGCGGCCAAGCTCATTTGTAATAGGAGAAAATATGATCATGTTACACCACTCCTACGCGACGTCTTGCATTGGCTGCCTGTCCCGTTCCGAATTGAGTTCAAGCTCAGTTTGCTGGTCTACAAATCGCTTCATGGTACTGCGCCTGAATACATCCGCAACTACTGTTCTGAGACCCATTCATCCGCTTCCGGGTTGCGACTCAGGTCGCTTGGGAAGACCGACCTCCGTGTACGGAGGATGAGGACACGTTTCGGCGACCGCGCATTCTCGGTTGCTGGTCCCAGATGCTGGAACAGTCTTCCACCGGACATTAGATTGGCCGCCTCAGTGGACTCTTTCAAAACAAAGCTTAAGACTTATCTGTTTGCTAAGGCGTATCCCGCAGTTGGCCGTTTGTGAGGCGCCCTTGTAGCGGTATGGCCGCGTTACGGCGCCATATAAATTGTCGTTATTATTATTATTATTATTATTATTATTATTATTATTATTATTATTATTATTATTATTATTATTATTATTATTATTATTATTATTATTATTATTATTATTATTATTATTATTATTATTATTATTATTATTATTATTATTATTATTAGTATTAGTATTAGTATTATTATTATGGCTTGCACTTCACCATTAAAGTGTTCACTCTCTATATGTACTTTTGCAAGTGGAAAGCACCTCAAGCTTCCATCAACCAACACACAATGAGTTTCTTCTCCCGTCAGATCTTTGTCATCTATCAACGACCTCTTTACTATACAACAGCTCACTCCAGAGTCATAAAGACATCCCGCGTTGATTCCGTTAACTATCACCTGATGCTCACTTTTATCTTCTAAGCTGATACATCCATCATTATCACTGGTTATCATGGTACTAGCTGCCATGTACATTGGTGGTATTCTGTTGTGTTCAACTGATTCATTAGGTTGTTCTTTCCTAACAACTTCTCTGACTCTATGTATTTCCTCTTCTTGTCTAGCCCTGTATGATCTATTCTCATACACTTGAACTGCTGCAGCGGTATGTTTAAATGCTCCTCTGTTTTTCCGTGGACATTGATATGCCTTATGATTTTGTTCTCCACACGAGAAACAGGTTATCTTATGTTCAGCAGCATGTTCACGTTCCCTGCATGTGTGCACCTTGATTCGTTCTCACATCATTTTCTTCCCCTGCTCAAATTATTGCCAAACTGCTCTTTGGACTTATGTTCAAACGGCCTGTTCGATCTGTCGCTATGTAATTTTACATCTGGTTTTGCAGACGGCTCACTGTATTTATAACTGTGCGCTTCGATGTACGATTCCGCACACACCAACATATCCTTCAGACGCATCTTACCTTTCTCTTTTATAAACATGCGCAGTTCATTACTGCATGTTAGATAAAACTGGTCCTTCAATAAAAGATCTTCTACTCCTTCGTACGTTCTTTCGAATCCCGCTTGTGTTAGCCACTGCTGCATGTACCTTCTCAATCGATGTACAAAATTTGAAGGCGTTTCTCCATACTCCATTTTACTAGTCTTGAATCGGTTTCGATAACCACCTTCGGTCAGTTGAAATCTTTTCAACAGCTGCATTTTCAAACACTCATAATCCTGCGCTTCTTCTGCCGATAATCTTTGGTAAACTTCAAGTGCTTTGCCTTCCAAATGCCTCGCTAACGTCAACGACCAAACTTCTCTCTTAACTTCATATGCAACACAGGTTCGCTCAAATCTCAACAAGTATGCATCCAAACAATCCTTTGACTCGTTGAATATGGGAAATTTGATGTTTCTGAATCCCTTATTGTTTCCTCGGTAATCTCCCTGTTGTTGATCATCACCGATCCTCGTGTAGACATTCTCACGGTCTTGATTTTGTTCCCCTCTTGAATCAATTTCACGCATTCTCACCCGTGCTTCAAATTTCTTCATTTCCAATTGAAGTTCACGTTGTTCTCTGGCTTCTATTGCCAAGCGATTTTCTCTCGCTTCTGTCTCAGCTGCTTCACGGTTTAATCTGGCTTCTGATTCAGCACTCCTAATCGCTTCTAATTCTACTTCAGCCTTTTTCGCTTGCATCTCAGCTCTTCTCGTTTCTGCCTCAGCTTCAGCTCTTCTCGTTTCTGCAGCTGTCTCAGCAGCTATCTCAGCTTTTCTCATTTCTGCAGCTACTTCAGCTCTTTTAGCTTCTGCTTCTATTTCAAGTCTCTTGACTTCTGCTGCTGTTTTAGCCAACTTAGTTTCTTTAGCAATTTCTCTCTCTATTGCTCTCTCTTGTCTCAATTCCGCCTGTCTTTCCTTGACAAAGGCTCGCAATTCATCCCCCTCCATTTTCATCTGCTTAGCCACCTCTAACCAGGCATCAAAATCACTGACAGACATGCTTACTGTCTCACTTATTGCTTACCAATCTGTAAGTAATAAAAATATAGGCAACACTATGCGCTATATAAATTTCTGTCAAACAGAAAATATTCAATTCCACAAATCTAATAGTTCACACAGTATACTGTGTACTCTTCTAAATATATAATCTGCGGTCTCTACAGACAGAGTTATATATTGCATAATCGCACCAATCTGTGTACTACTGAGCACGTGCGTTTCAAAATATAAGCTACCATTGTTCAATGTTATTTCAACAGTCTATAATTCTCAAAAGGTTTAATCTAGTCGACTAAATATCCCGGACGTGGGCAACCACGATGGGGATATTTATGCTATATTTATCCCGGACGTGGGCCTCCACGATTGTCGCAAACCCTATTTAAAGAGTTTTTACATAACCCAGAGGTCGATGGGTTTGAACTGATTATAGATTATTGAATTGACCTGTAACAAAGAACACGCTGTATTGTTGATTATGAATATGAAAAATAACCATGTAAAGAAATATTATTGCAATGAATAAACCTAGCTACCTAATGTGGCGTATTCATTAAATTAGATAATAGTATTATTTGTGCTTAGGCCTATCTCTCTTCAAACGAGTCTTCTTTTCACTGGCATGAAGAGGAGTTCATCTTTCGTGTTTTCTCGTCGTGAATTCTTCCAAGTCACAGGGAATGTGGATCGGAGGAAGTGGAGAAGATCAGGTCAGTTTTCTCCGGCACCCTTCGTCACGAATTCACCACTGTACTTGATTTCTTGCAGAAAGCGATGCGTTTCGATTCGCCTTCTAAGTTGCTGTCCGCTCGAATCTTTACCGCAGCCGATTCGATAATGTCTCTCTACACAATCCTTCGTAACTTGTTCGCAAACACAGTTCGAAACAACTTGATTGACGATTCGCAAAGTTCGCAATCCCAGTTCGTAACAACTCAATTGACGATTATCAAAGTTCGCAAACTTTCGTAACGTCCCACAACAAATCGCTGGAATGTTCGATTAGAAATCTGTCTGGAGATCGCGCATCGATCCCCAAAACCTACGATCTCTTCTTGAAGCTCACGCCCACAACTTGGCTGACTTTTCTCCTTCACAAATCACCAGCGCCGGTTGAATTTTAACTTTGCACGCAACATTCGCAAATGTCCGTGTCTCACTTTCAACCGTCTTGGCCTGGATCGCCGTCGTCTTCTTCGATTCGTTCGTTTCCGTAAATATTTACGTCATGTGTCGTCTGCTCGCTTACGTAGCGCCGATCGCTATCAGGCAATATTGATTGCGGTCTTTTATGGCTCCAGTATATTTGTCATATACTCATTTTATATTGCTATGCCACATATTACTATTAATTAACTAGAATACGCCAGTTTAATTGTATAGCTTAATTTCTACTTATAATTAAATATTAATCAGTTTATCAGTTGATTTGTTTAAGCAGCATTTAAACGCTACATCCAGCATCATCCAGTCCAGAAGCTTATCGTAATTCATTATTTGTAACATCATTTGTAACATGGGAACTTTAAAATTAATAGGTGGCTTCTCGTTGCCTTCCTCTCTGTGTTTGTGCCGAGACACCATCTCTGAGCGTCGATGTCATCCACCATCCGTCCGTCCTTCAGCTTCTTGTATAATAAGAACTCGTTTATTCCAGCGAGGATCCGGTCGTCCATCACGCACTTAGTTAACACAGGGTGACCGCGTGAAGGGGTCGTGGTGGGCCGTTGGATAGCAGAGGCTTTTGGAGACGCATGCTATCTCATTTTTCTAAACAATTAGGCTACCGATTGGCAAAGTGGCTGACGTCGTGTCGTTAGCATGGAAGCTTAGGTATTAGGCTATATTAAACTGCGCACAAATTCCGCATAAAACGCAAACTCTTACTTATTTTCCTGGAAATGCGTTGATGGAACATAAGATTATAAAAGTAGGCCTAAGCACTGCATACTGCATAGCATAAGTAAATAAATATTGATATCCAGAGAATAAGCTGAAATTTTTTTGGGTTGAAAAACTGCTAACCTTTTTTGTAAGGGCATCGATTGTTGCAAAGATAGAATGTCAATGCTAAGCTGATCAACGCTCCAACAGTAATTATTGTGATTATGATGGAGTGCTCAGTAGGAATTTGCGATACCCCTGTTACATGAAAAATATAAAAAAAACATTATAATTTACTTGTTTTTTCGTTTGGACATTCTTGTTTGAGGTGAATATTCTATATAGGCCATATAAAGAAGAATGTGTATGTGGATATGTGTTCAGGTGTGTATATAGTATTATGTTTGTCCAGAATACACGCCAACAGTTTCGCAGCATTGATCTGAAATCTTTCCCCTAGACAGAGGGCCATCAGGATAAAAAAAAATGGGGCAGAGCTTGTGGGAGCGAAATAACTCAAATTTCACTATTTCCACACATTCGCCACAGTTGTGCAGCTGTTCGCCTGAAACATTGCAGCTAGACAGAGAGCCAATAGAACCACTCCGACCCGTCCAACACAATCCCCGATTGCAGGGGCGGTGTCATTATCGGGTAAGGTGTGGTAAACCAGATCAACACAGGTGAGAACAAATAAATTGTCAGGTAATGTCTATTATGGCGTTCGCTGCTATTCACCTCGAACTTTGTGGAGGGTTGGAGGAGTGAGAACCAAAATTCCCGGGCAACGCCGGTTGCTTCAGGGGGTGGAGGTTGAGCGGGATAGGCCGGGGGTTAGTGTGGAGACGGGCGTAGCGATCGGAGGCAGGGTGGGGATGTTCGAAATTCACAGGCAGGTACCCATATAGTGTTTCGAAAATATAATTTATGACCTTGTATTAAGATCATGATAGTGGGTGATTAATTAATTATAATAATAATAATTATAATAATAATAATAATAATAATAATAATAATAATAATAATAATAATAATAATTATTATTATTATTATTATTATTATTATTATAATAATAATAATATTTACAAAAAAAATAATGTTAATAATAATAATAATAATAATAATAATAATAATAATAATAATAATAATAATAATAATAATAATAATAACCCGTCCACATGGCAGATGCTCCTCACTTTTGGGGCTGCGATCTTAGATCAACCAAGAAGAGGAGGCCGCCGCCACAATCTGTCATCAACCATCAAGAAAAGGGTAGATGACTTCCAGACATCCTGGAAGCTTAAGAGGGATGAAATCTTCGCTGAGCTCCCGATCAATGACAGCCATGGTGGAAGATATAAAGCAGATGTCGGCCAGTCGGTTGCTTCAGCTGTTGCATCCAAACTAGAGGATGGCAACATCAGAGCGGCAATCCGAATTCTGTGCTCTAACGACAGACCCGTTTCGGCTGACCTTGACACCCTGACGGAGCTACGCTCAAAACACCCTTCGCCTCCAATCGACCGGCCTCGCATCACGGCAAAAAACACAGCGGCGCCCTTTCAGACAACAGAAGATGAGGTGCTTGGCCGGATCCGCTCTTTCCCGCAGGGTTCTTCGGGCGGACCAGACGGTCTTCGACCCCAGCATCTTTCGGACCTTGTGAATTGCACTGAAGTTGGATCAGAGCTGATTTCCGCTATAACTGGTCTGGTCAACCTTCTTCTGAGAGGCGAATGCCCTGAACTCATTAGACCCTTACTCTTTGGAGGAACTCTCATTGCTCTACGAAAAGAATCTGGAGGTCTGCGCCCGATTGTAATAGGCTATTGCTGGCGCAGGCTCGCATCCAAATGTGCAAATACCTACGCGGTCTCAACGGCAACTGACTATCTCGCACCGAGGCAAGTGGGTGTTGGTGTTCCGGGTGGAGCAGAGGCGGCGGTTCATTCAGCGAGACGCTTTCTGGAAGCAATGCCAACAGGATCCATCTTGGTAAAGCTGGACTTTAAGAATGCCTTCAATAGCCTCTTCAGAGACAGGATGCTCTCTTCGATTGATGATGTCCTTCCGGAACTGGCTCCATTCTGTCACCTGGCATACGCAGAACCTTCACAGCTTCTGTTCGGTCAGTATACCATCTTATCACAAGTCGGACCTCAACAAGGAGACCCGCTCGGTCCTTTGCTCTTTTGCCTTCCACTACAGCCAATTCTGCAGGATTTGACATCACCGCTGGTCCTGGGATACATGGATGATGTATCTCTAGGAGGAGAAGCAGCCATTGTGGAGGAAGACGTGAAACTACTGAAGCAGCGATGCGAGCAACTAGGACTGGAACTCAATCAAGAAAAGTGTGAAATCATATATCACAATGACATGCAGTACTCCGACAGTGTCTTCCGAAATTTCACCGTCACGACACCAGAGAGAGTCTGTTTGCTAGGTGCACCATTGTCCACCAGTGAAGCATTGACGAAATGTCTGGAGGACAGATGCACGGAGTTGGAGTTGGCAATAAGTAGACTAGAGTCCATTTCCAAACATGATGCTCTGACCCTCCTCAGATTCTCACTCAGCTCTCAGAGACTGGTATATACATTAAGGTGCAGCCCGTGTACAGGTCACGTTTTGTTGGACAGATTCGACGGTATTCTTCGATATGGTTTAAGCACAGTCTTCAACATCGCCTTATCGAATGATCAATGGCTACAGGCCTCTTTACCCGTGAAGATGGGTGGACTGGGAATTCGTCGGGTAGCTTCGCTTGCACTCCCTGCCTTTTTGGCTTCTGCTGCAGGCACCCGCGACCTCCAATCCTCCATGCTTGGATTCAATAACACTGTCATCGACTTATGTGTGGAAGAGTTGACGCGACGTTGGTGCGACGAGAGCCACATCACACCACCAGACGAGAGTGTAGCCCACAAACAGTCACACTGGGACAGACCGCTTGTCATCAAGGTGGTAGAGTCACTGGACACCACCCACACTGACGCTTACCACCAAGCACACCTTAAAGCAGTTGCTGCGCCTCACAGTGGCGACTGGCTGTTTGCACTTCCAATATCGTCATGTGGTTTGAGGCTGGACGATGAGGCTATAAGAATTGCAGTAAGCCTCCGTCTTGGTGTGGGCATATGCGAGCCACACGCATGTCCCTGTGGAGCAGTGGTTACAGCAGATGGCTCGCATGGTCTGTCGTGTGGTCTCGGTCCTGGAAGGATTGCCAGACACGCCGTACTGAACGACCTGTTCAGCCGCAGCCTGACTCGTGCAGGCGTTCCCAACACCAAAGAGCCTACCGGTTTGTTGAGGACGGACGGAAAGCGTCCCGATGGGATGACTCTCATTCCATGGCGTGGTGGCCGCAGTCTTGTTTGGGATGTGACAGTGACGGACACCGTGGCTCCCTCCTACCTTAATTCAACGTCGGTTGCAGCTGGACGGCGGCTGAGATGGCAGCCACCAGAAAGAATTCAAAGTACAGTGAGCTGTCCAAAACCCACCAATTTGTGCCGCTGGCCTTCGAGACCCTGGGTCCCATCAACGAAGACGGTCTTGATTTTATTAAAGATCTAGGAAGACGTCTTTCCCAACTTTCCGGAGACTCTAGAGAAACTTGCTATCTCTTCCAGCGCTTATCAGTCACCATCCAGCGCTTTAATTCCGTGGCCTTCCGCGGTTCTTTTGTCCAACCAGATTTTGTCGAATAATAATAATAATAATAATAATAATAATAATAATAATAATAATAATAATAATAATAATAATAATAATAATAATAATAATAATAATAATAACGACATCATATGGCGCGCCTTAAGAAGAGCGAATATTCCATCCCAGAAGGAACCGTTAGGGCTCACCAGGGAGGACGGAAAGCGGCCTGACGGCGTGACCCTTATTCCCTGGTCATGTGGGAGATGTCTCACTTGGGATGTGACAGTGTCAGACACCTATGCAGCATCGCATCTGACAGCAACATCAGCAGGAGCCGGTGAGGCCGCAAACCAGGCAGCCGTCGCCAAAAGATCAAAGTACGCCGCAGTCACTCGGACACATGCCTTTGTGGCGGTGGCATTGGAGTCCGGCGGTTCTTGGAGCTCGGAGGGACTGGACTTTGTTTTAGACCTGGGACGAAGGTTGACCGAGGCGACTCAGGACAGACTCGAGACGAGTTACCTTCTTCAAAGAATCTCGGTGGCAGTCCAGCGGGGGAACGCCATCTGTTTTTCTTCCACATTGCCTTTGTAACAATGATATAATCCGACAGTTATAATAATAATAATAATAAAAATAATAATAATAATAATAATAATAATAATAATAATAATAATAATAATAATAATAATAATAATAATACCTCGGGTAAAAAAAAAAAATAAAAAAATAAAAAAAAAAAATAATAATAATAATTGTCTGAAGCTGGCAACTTCCGCCTTTTTGGCATCAGCCGCTGGCACGCGAAGCCTTCAAGACAAAATTCTATACGATGTCGCTGTGTCGCTTATGGACCCATTAGTTGAGGAGGCTTTCAATTCGTGGTCATTGAGATCGAACGCACTTCCTCCAACAGAGCTGAAGGCTCGTGCACAAAGAGAATGGGACAGTGCAATTATCACGCATGCACTTGAAGCTGAAAGAACTACTGATTCTTCGACCAAGGCCCGCTTGTTAGCCGTGCAATCGCCACACTCAGGAGACTGGCTTCATGCACTTCCGATAACAGCAGCCGGACTACGAATGTCGGGAGACGCGTTACGGATAGCAGCCGGCATTCGACTTGGCACTGCGTTGTGCGAAACGCACACATGCAATTGTGGTGTCGTTGTCGAACAGAATGGTCTGCATGGATTATCTTGCAACAAAGGAGCTGGAAGGCAGCAACGTCATGGGATGATCAATGACGTTCTTTGGCGCGCATTCGTAAGAGCCAAAATACCAGCCATAAAGGATCCTAATAGTCTTTCCCGATCTGATGGCAAAAGGCCAGATGGAGTAACCATTATTCCCTGGCACAGAGGTCTTTGCTTGGCGTGGGATGTCACGGTACCAGATACTTTCGCAACATCGTACAGGCATTTAACCTCAGAAAATGCAGGTGCTGCGGCAGAAAAAGCAGCCCGTAACAAGGAAATCAAATATGCAGACATTGCAAGATCGCTTCATTTCGTCCCTATTGCAGTCGAAACTGGAGGAAGCTGGGATGAAGATTCTCCTCAATTTGTACAAGAACTAGGACGAAAGATCTCAGCAGCCAAAGGTGACTAGCGTGAGACCAGCCATCTGCTCCAGCGTATATCAGTCGCCCTGCAAATCGGAAACTCTGTGTCGATTTTGGGAACAACTGACTCAAACAGTCAAGACACCTGGAAGTCTTGGTCTGAATGACTACGTTACCTAATGTTCAAAGGAGCATAGACATTAGCCTGTAAATGACTTTGTCATTGTCTTTGGAAAAAAATAAATGTGTTTTATAATAATAACTAGATGTGTAACCCGGCGTTGCCCGGGAAATTTAGGGTTTTAAACACTACTCCCCTATGGTACCCAACGCTGACCGCTAAATTTCGGGTTTTCACCAACCCTCTACCCCACACCGCTTCCCCAAAAAGCCAAACGTAACACGCCCCTGCGGGGCGTTAAGGAAATTATTACTGGGCTTGTATGACGTCATTCGGGCTGTAGACTCTTTTACTAAAGCTCGATACTGTTTACCAAAGTATGAGCGATGAAATCTGTATTAACAACGCTTCTGTCTTAAAACGCTAATAACTCGAGTTCTAAAGTGAAATTTAGGGTTCTAAACACTACTCCACTCTGGTACCCATCGTTGACTGCTAAACTTCGGGTTTTCGCCAACCCTCCACCCAACCTCGCTTCCCCAAAAAGCTAAACTTGACCCACCCCTGCGGGGCGCTGCGGAAATTATTCCTGGGTGGGTATGACGTCATGCGGGATTAGACTCTTCACTTAACGCTGACGTTATCAATTAATGATGAAATCTGTCTTAAAACGCTAATAATTCTTGTTTTAAATTGAATTAAAACCTGAAAATAGTTGCGATGACCTTATAATTTGGGTAAGAATCGATTGCAATAATTTTTCTAAACCGACGCTGTTTCATTTCCGAGCCTATTCTGCAAGGGAGAGTCAAAAGCGTACAAACAAACATAACGAAAGTGTTTCTGCCTTATAATATAGATAATAATAATAATAATAATAATAATAATAATAATAATAATAATAATAATAATAATAATAACGTTAATCATTGTAATAATAAGAGCAGTTACAGTAGTAGTCGTAGTTATGGTGTTAGTAGTAGCAGTATATGGAGTAGTAGTAGTAGTAGTAGTAGTATTAATAGTAGTAGTAGTAGTAGTAGTAGTAGTAGTAGTAGTCGAAGTAGTAGTAGTAGTAGTAGTAGTAGTAGTAGTAGTAGCAGTAGCAGTAGCAGTAGCAGTAGTAGTAGTAGTAGTAGTAGTAGTAGTAGTAGGCCTAGCAGTAGACCTAGTAGTAGTAGTAGTGGTAGTAGCAGTAAGACTACTATTTCCACTATTACTACTGCTACTGCTTCTGCTATTGCTGCTGCTGCTACTTGAGTTGGTGTCGGAGGCCTTTAATATGAATTCAGTGACAGAGGGTTCAGGATCAGGAGATTTGAGGTCATCCCATGAGGTCATCCCCTGGGCGGAGATTTAGAGCGCAGTGGGGGATGGTTCCACCAAAATTTTCAGTGGTGGAACGATGATACTAGACTTGTATCCCTCAATATTTCAGAAATGTTCTTACAAATATCATTTCAAATTTCTGCCGTTTTATCGACGGTTTATCCATCATTCATCAATTTTGTAAGATGACAGCCTAAAAGTTAAGATTACGATGTGTAAATCCAACAAATTATAAGCAATTGGGAGGTGACCCATTGAAGTCTTAGACTTTGGCTACCAGCAAATTATGAGAAATTGGGAGGTGACCCATTGAAGTTTTAAACTACATGTATGACTACCAGCATTGAAAATTTTAACGAACAATTTCATTAGAAAGTTTAGAATCCTATCAACACAGTATGGAAATTAAAAAACAAAAAATGACGAGGAGATATTTATTGAACTCTTAAACCACGTCTTCTGTATGCCTAATAAAATATTATTATGAGAAATTTCTTTTGAAATGACAGCCCAAAATACTACCATCAGGGCCGGATTAAGACATGTTCTACATGTTCGGCCGAATAAGGGCCCCATGCACACTTTAGGGAGCCAACACACATGCAATAAGAATATTTTTCGTCAGTGTTAATAATTATAATAACAAAAATGAGTTTAGAATCTCTGAGCAAATACTCTGATTATTCTAAAATTGTTTATTTTAACATGTAGGCCTACAACTTTTGCACACATTTGTGGGGGCCCTATTTGCAGTTTCAGTTAGGCTACCAGACAGGTTGATCTTGAAATCAGCCAGAAATGCAAGTTAGAGCTATAAGTTTATTGCTTATCTAAATACTTGATCGGAACTCAAGTGCTATGCGAGAATGGGATAAATTATGAAATAACGTCATAATAATTATTGTGTAGGGCCGTAGGCCTACTGTACCGTAGGCGAATTCGTAGAACATACATTGATACGGGTCCAAGGCTTTGACGACCCAATAGGAAAGCGATTTATAAATAGCGTGACCTGATTTGCAACTTTCGTACGTGAGTAAGTAAATATAACTATTCTAATAGTTGTCGGTCGCAAACAACAATTATTGATGAAAAGAATTCTCGCAAAATGAAAGTCGGATTCATACAGACTCATTGTAACCTAAATGGAAGCTGGATTGATGAAAATGGTCTTGCTTAAATTGGAACTGGATTGATTAAAATGTTCTAACTCGCATTGGACATGGATTGACGAAAAATAATAATTTTTTTAAACATAAGTTGGATTGACAACAAATTTATTTCAAATAGAAGCTGGACTGATGAGACGAACTTTTTCATGAATGGAATCTGGATTGATGAAAAGTAAAAATGAATACTCCAATACTTGAGAAATAAAGCCTGGATAAAGGTTCTTTTACAGGTGAAATAGAAGCTGGATTTGTGAACTGAACGCTTCCTAAATGGAAGCTGGATGAAAGGTCTTTATAGGTGAAATGGAAGTTGGAGGGAGGCACTTTACAGGTGAAACAGAAGCCGGATTAATGAATTGAACGCATAAGAAATGGAAGCTGGATGATGGATATAATAGGTTAAATCAAAGCTGGATTAACGAAGAACACGCTTGGAAAATGAAAGCAGAATAAAGGACAGTAAATAATAAATACTGTCCTTTATTCTGCTTTCATTTTCCAAGCGTGTTCTTCGTTAATCCAGCTTTGAATAATGTGACCTTAGAATTACACGGTTGTAACTAACATTTTTGTCAAATCGGAGATTTCAATGAGACGGAGTTCTAACTGCACCCCTTTACCATAGTAATAGACGCTTGTACTGAATTGGATTCATATTGACCAGTATTTGACAGAATTACAAAGTTCTAAGTACGAAAATAAATTTCTGCCAGTATTACAAGGTTCTAAGTACAGAGCCAATAGGCATCTGCAATTTTCACACGTGACCTATAGATAAACAGGCTTGTAGTTCTATGTTTACTCTAATTATAAGAAGTAACGAAGATGGCGGACGGAGACGATAAGCGAAATATCGTGAGTGTTATAAATCGATATAAAACTATTAAATATAAAGATATAGCTGGGATGCTGGAGGGGTTAAGTGACGATGGGCATTTGACGGAGGAAGGATCGGAATCCGGCGACGACCCAACGTACGACCCACGTATGGATCTGGCTAATGTTTGCGACAAGGACATCGCCTGCGCGGCTGTGACAGTCGGGTAAGATTATTACTGTCGTTGGTGTCTCCCATAATATCTTCCCTCATGCGTCCCTGGTTGTCCGATTTGTCCCAAATTTGGTCAGAACGTATAGCTTGGGCATAAAAAATCTTTGGCCAAGAGTTTCAAAACTGTAGGACTTAAACTTTTACTATTTAGAAATAAAGAGTGTGAAATTGTGAAAAAATGAGTAGGCTAGAATATTCTATTCTATATTGCATTCTCACATAAAATAATTGTTTAGTTTCTTAGCGTTATTTCAGTCATTTTGCTATTTTCAAACAATCTATAATCTCCACTGATAATTTGTAATTCATAATATTACGACTGCAGGCACGCGAGACACTACGTTAAATATAATAATACGTCGGCCTATTAATTATTTTCATGATCTTTTTAATTGCTTGCTGTGCACAGGATGGATACCAGAAAACGGAAAAGAAATCCTACAGAGGCTAACATAACATCAAGGAACGACAACACGACTACAATAGCTGTGACAACGCTTACGGTAGCTGAATCGAGCAACAAACAGAGTGTCAGAAAACGGAAAATAAATCCTACAGAGGCTAACATAACATCAAGGAACGACAACACGACTACAATAGCTGTGACAACGCTTACCGTAGCTGAATCGAGCAACAAACAGAGTGTCAGAAAACGGAAAATAAATCCTACAGAGGCTAACACAACATCAAGGAACGACAACACGACTACAGTTACTGTAGCTGCGACCACGGTTACCGTAGGTGAATCGAGCAACAAACAGAGTGTCAGAAAACGGAAAAGAAATCCTACAGAATGGAAAGCTAACAAGCGTAAAAGCCTCTGTCAGGCTGGAAAAGAATACTTAAGTCGTAGAGGGAAGTTAGTTCCAGCAAAAACTGTGGGAAAAAGTAAAAACAAAAGTAACTGTAACAGTAAGAGTTGTCTGACAAAGTGTCGTTTCTTTTGTGAGAAAAAGATTAGCGAGTCAGAGAGGGAATCAATTTTTAATCGTTATTACAAATTACAGCAGACAGAGAAGTACCAGTTTTATGGAAAGACGACGGAAAGATTCGAAAAGACTCGATGTACTGTGACGAAAGGACCTGGTGAAGGAAAAGATTCTAGGAGACGATACACATTCCAATACTACCTAGACATTGGAAATGATAGACATCGTGTATGTAAAGACTACTATCTTGGTACATTGGCCATCAGTCAGAAACCTATATACAATTTTCACAACAACAAGAAAGATCCAGTAACTGGAGTACCATCTCCAGACAAGCGTGGGAAACATACTAAGAAAGTGATATCAACTCAGCAAAAGATAAAAGTAAGAAATCACATCGAATCCTTTCCAGCAGTTGAATCGCACTACACTCGTTCATCTTCAAAGAAGCAGTATCTAGAGGCTACTTTAAGCATATCGAAAATGTATCAGTTGTACCTTGAGTCTTTAGAGGTAGATGAGGTACCGGTCAAAGAATCGTACTATAGATATATGTTTGTAACAGAGTTTAACCTAGACTTTCATATGCCAAAGTCAGATAGGTGTGATTTGTGTGAAGAATTTAAAGTACTGAAATTGAGCAGGGAAGTCATTGGAACTGAAATTAGTGTGAAATATGATAGGCACATTGCACAGAAGGATGCAATGCGTGAAGAGCGTAAGGCTGACAAGCAGTCTAAGAAAATGGTAGTTTGTTTTGATCTTGAGAATGTTACCACCTTGCCTAAGGCAGGAACTAGTAATTTCTTTTACAAAAGGAAATTGAATTTGTACAATTTAACTGCTCACGCTTCTTCTGGTCAGGACTATTGTGCTATTTGGCCAGAAACACTTTCTGGTAGGGCAGGTATTGATATAGCAAGTGCCATAGTCAAAATTCTCACAGCAGTCGTGCGTGATCACCCAGATATTTCTGAAATTATTACATGGAGTGATAGCTGTGTGCCTCAGAATCGCAACTCCATCATGGCTTATGCTATGGGAGACTTTTTGCAAAGACATAGTCACGTTACAAGTTTAACAATGAAGTATTCTGTTCCAGGACATTCATGTATTCAAGAAGTAGATAACATGCATAGCCAGATTGAGAAGGCTATGCAAGTTGCCGAATTTTTTTCACCAGTGTCTTTTCTGAGAGTTCTATTAAATGTTAATCGAAGTAAACCGTTTAAAGTTATTCAAATGAAGAACAATGACTTTAAACAATACAATGTACCAGCAAAATTCTTGGAATACCAAAAGATTCCTTTCAGTAAAGTAGTTGGGCTGAGGCTTACTAAGGTTGAACATGAAGTTTCATACAGAACTTCATGGTCCGAGCCATGGATAATTGAAAATATTAGATATGTGAGCAAGAGCCGGAAAGGAAGCAAAAAAGATGGACAAGTCTTAGATAAAGGCTTAAATACTTTGAAAGTGAGTAAGTTTGTGTGCAAAATAACTGCAGAGAAGAAGAAGAATTTAGCTAGTATGCTGAAGTGGCTACCACTTGAAGACAGGCAGTTTTATGAAAAGACTGTGTTATTAAAGTGAATATCATAAATATATTATTATTAATGAGTAGCTTTAATTTTGTGTTTAGGACGAAGACAGACTTAGTCTAGACTAAGACTTAGTGTCTAACCCGTGTTAACACGGATATAACTTCATGATAGACGTTAAAACGAAGTTATTTCTTATTTTATATACATAGGCTATTGTATTGTGAAATGATGGCAAATATCATTGTTTTAAATGTCAATTTGTGTTGTCCTTAATGTTTTGTAGCTCCAGCCAAAGCACTTTAGTTAGAACCTTGTAGTCCTTTACTATATTTCCAGCTTCAGAATAACAAGGTTCTAACTAATTTTATAGTGTAGTTATTTACATAAAACTATGATACACTATAGTTTATAAAGTATGCTAAATGATGCAGTATTGTGATACTTTTGCTTTGTTAAGATTTCGAGAAAAAGTAGCTGCTAATTTCATGCTAAAGTACTTTTAAACTTTCAACACGAATTTTCTCCATAAACACTTCTATGCACATAGAACCGTGTAATTCTAAGGTCTGGTGTTTTTATACCTGACAAAGAAACTGGATTGATGACAATAACACATTAGAAATGGAAGCATGGTGAATGTATGTTATATCTGAAATAGAACCTGGATTGACGAAAATAACGTATGAGAAATGGAAGCTGGATTAATGAAAAACGCTTGAGTAATGGAAGCTGGATCAAGGTATATTTATATCTGAAATGGAAGCTGGATTAAGGTCTTTTTATATCTGAAATGGAAGCTGGCTTAAGGTATTTTATATATGAAGTGGAAGCTGAAGCTGGATTATTGAAAAACGCTTGAGTAATGGAAGCTGGATTAAGGTATTTTTTATCTGCGTAATGATAAAACTGAGAGGTGGAGGCTGAATTAAGATATTTTATATGTGAAATGGAAGCTGGATTAATAAAAACGCTTGAAAAATGGAAGCTGAATTAAGGTTCTTAAAGGTGAAATAGAAGCTGGATTGACGAATATAACGCTTGACAAATGGAAACTGGACTGTTGATTTTTATTCATGTATTTCAAGATGTATCCAGCTTCTATTTAAGCTGGAAAGCCGTCTATCCAGCTTTCTTTTATCAAGCGTCCATCAATCAAGAATTTTTCATCGATCCATCTACTGTTTCAGATATAAATTTACTTTCATACAGCTTCCATTGAAGATATAAAAATATCTTATTCCAGCTTCAATTACTCAAGCGTTTTCTCATTAATCCGGCTTCTATTGAAGATATAAAATTACCTTGATCCAGCTTCCATTTAAGATATAAAAATCCAGTTTCATTTCACAAGCGTTTTATCATTAGTCCGGCTTCCATTTCTCAAGCGTTATTTTCGTTTATCCAGCTTCTATTTCACCTATAAGGAATCCATCGATTAGGCCAACAATGAACCTTCTTCGCAGCGCGTATTTCTGATTTAAATCAATCAATCGTAATTTATATAGCACCCCTTCAAGGTACCTACACTGAGGCGCTCCCGACCGAGATCAAGTAATGAAAAAACAAAAAGCCAAAAAAACAGTCTTCAACAGTTTCTGAAATTGAGAACAGCTTGGGAGTTACTTGTCATACTTGAATAATTATTAGGATTAATTACTAAAATTCTAAACGCGCTCCGTTTGTATCTATTTCATCAAAAATTTGCGCCACTGAAATATAATAATAATTTATTATTACTAAACCAATTGCATTTAATGAGGCTGTTTGTGAAGACTACCTTGTGAAATACAATTATTGGTTCACTATTAGAATATATTTACTTACTCACGTACGAAAGTTACAAATCAGGTCACGCTATTTATAACTCGCTTTCCTATTGGATCGTCGAGGCCTTGGACCCGTATCAATGTATGTTCTACGAATTCGCGCTCATCAGGCCTATACACGAGTTCAATCAATCACTCGCAAAGATTTATATAGTGCCCCTTAAACATCTATACTCAAAAACTTTATCAACCCAGGCAGCCTGATCAAAAACAAAAGCGTACAGAAGTAGAAAGAGCCAGAGATAGGAAAGCCACTGGAAGGTTGTTTCAGATTGCTGGACCCACTACCGAGAATGGTCTTCGCGCCATGTTCACAGAATGATAAAAAGTACAAGGGATTCACCACGGGTAGCTAAGCGCAGTGAATGCAGCCCAGAGAGACGGAAGCCGGGATGAAAAGCTCAAATAGGCAGGATGGAGGTACTAGAGCAGTGGTTCCCAACCTTTTGTGACTCTCGGGCCACTTTTTATAGGTTGAAGGACACGAGGGCCACTTTTTCCTAGTTGAAGGACATTAGGGGGCCACAAGTCTAACATTTAATTAACTAAAGGCGTATAAAATTGCTATAATTGAATCAAAATAGAATGTTTGATGCGATTTATCAATGTCAAAATAAAATAATTTGTAATAGAAAAGAATTATATATTCTATCATGCCCAAATTGTAAGTTTTTACATATATTTTTCTTAATTCATTGAGATGCTGCGGGCCATTTTGTAGGCCAGGCGGGCCACTTTTGGCCCGCGGGCCACTGGTTGGGAACCGCTGTACTAGAGTGTAACCGCAAAAATATATGCTAGCTTGTAATCAATCAGACTGAGTGGCGGCGATACAGCAGGGCAAATCGTAGCAAGCACCCTTGTAAAAACTCTTTGCCGTTGCTCTGCCGAAAGACTGCCAGATATTTTCCCTATCAAGAATTTATACGTTTTGTGTGTCATTTTGTAAGGCTAGGCCCACATTTTTACTGAACAGGACCCCACATAGTTAATCCGGCCCTGGCTACCATCACAGACTCACAGTGTGGATTTTTAAAATTAAGTAATAGGAAAGGACTTTTTTCAAGTCTTAAACCACGACTAGCAGCACTGAAAATGATTATTAATTTCGTTAAAATGACAGGCTAAACTGGGGTACCCGGCGTTGAACTTAGCCTAAATTCTTATAAATGTTGCAACTCACTTTAGTAGGCTATGCCAGTGTTCGCTATGACTTTTTATATTAGTTCATCAGTAAATAGAACTAAACATCTTCTTCCAGTATTATTTTAGGCTCCATTGTGATAAATGCTTGTCTGAGAGGTGTAGTAATAGTTTACCTGTGACCGTGAATTTGACCGTCTCTTCTGTACAGTCAGCCACCCTGTTACACGCTGTACATTTGAAACTATATTCCTGATATGAATTCATGTGGTCACCGATAGTTAGAACAGGTCCAGAAATATTCCTGTTTGTCTCAATATCCATCCATCTGTAGTCGGGATGTGGATTACCATCCGCCCAGCACTCTAGCCGATCGGCAAACTCGTATACGCTTTTCTTGTCTACTATGGTTAGATTTCTTGGTGCATCTTAGAAAAAAGAGAGAGTCACAGGTAAAAGTTGCAAAAGAAAGAAGTAGGCCTATTAGCCAATAAATAAATAAGTAGGTACAATAATCGTGTATCCTTCGAGCAAGACCTTATAATTTCACATTACCGTTTAAAACACATTGGCCGCCTACTACGAGTTAACTCGTAGTACAGCCAGTCATTTAACATGGCGTGTAGGCGGTGAATGTGTTAAAGCTCATTCTTCAGTAGTCTAATTACGCACTCTTGATACACACATTATTTTACCGATATTTCATCCTGCGTTTTGACTGTATCCACAGAGCCTTGAACAATATTGCGCCTTTAAGTTGCCTCTGTGTCTGCTTGTAAGTTGTATCGATGTCCTTAACCTTTGCTAGGAACAATAGCGTTTGTTTTGTTAAACAAGCTTACCCACAATTTGGAATAACATCTCTGACTCCACGTAGGAGCCAAATTTACCAAAAACCTCATCTAACTGGCCTAATTGTCTAGTGCTTTTTTGTGCTTCTTTTAGTGCTCTTTGCAACATTCTGTCAGACATAATTAGTAGGGTCGAGCGAAAAACATAAAATTTCTAGAATCTGAACGGCTGGGTGTTAATTCGTTGCCTTTTGGTGTAGTTAGTTATCATTCAGAATATTTCTTTAAAATTCGTTCTCAAAGATGTGCCCTAAAGAGCTTTAACATTTAAAAATTAATCCCTAAAATTAAAATTTAAAAAAATTCAATTTTTTGAAACGGTTACAGGTCAGTTGCATTAGTGTTTTAAATAAATTAAATGATTTTATGTCGACAATATTAAGCAGCAAACACTGAACTAAACAATAAACACACGAATCTCAGGAGTTCAACAATAAGCCTATAGGCTACTCATTATAGTGGGTATAGTTTGAAATAGGCCTACTGGGATTCAAGTGTTTATTGTTTAGTTGAGTGTTTGCTGCCTAATATTGTCGACATACAAACATTTAATTCACCCGACTGAAAGAAGTAACATCAACTCCTGACAGCTGGCGAATATCACGCAGCAGTCCTAGTGTTCACCATAGTCTTTGAAGTAACACAAATTTCACGGGTGGCGCACCTGTGGAGGTCGGAGTGCAGTGTGGTGCGGTGGGTCGGGGGTGGTGGGTGGGGTGGGGTTAGGTGAAGTGGTGAGGGGTGGGGGTGGGGTGGGGGTGGGAGGATAGAGTGAGTGGGGGATGGGTGGGGTGGGTGGGGGTGTGGGGGAGTGAGGTGGGGAGGGGTGGGGTGGAGTGGTGGGCGGGGTGGGTGGGGTGGGTGGGGTGGGAGTGTGGGGAGTTGGGGGTGGGGTTGGGAGGGAGAGGAGTGGGGTGGGTGGAGAGTGGGGGTGAGTGGGGGTGGGGTGGGGAGGTGGGGTGGGGATGGGGTGGGGTGGGTGTGGGTGGAGTGAGGTGGGGAAGGGTGGGGTGGTGGGCGGGGTGGGGTGGGTGGGTGTGGGTGTGGGGAGTTTATTAGAAATAGTTCTTCATTTCCATTTTCCTGTTTTCCAATTTTCTTGTGACATTATCCTTCATAATTCTGGATTTTTTCTCACAGTTTTGATTATTACGCATTGTAACCATTGGAAATTGTCCTTAGAACTCAAAATGGCGGCTTCTTAAAAATGGCGTCCTGCGTCAAGGACATTCATACAAATTGTCAAGACATGTCGCATCTAGTGCCGTTTACATATATGATTTTTGACTCGAAGAACACCAATCTAAGGTCAAAATCATCTTAGGACATCAATATAAAGCCAATAATATTAGTCAATGTTTTGCAAAACAGCAAAACTGTTTTTATAAAAGCGAATATTTCTTTTGTTTTCGTTGCTTTTCTTCGGTTTTTTGTGGCATACTTCCTCATGTATCTTGGTGGTTCTTGCAATTCTATTTATAATTATTGTAATTTGTATGAATGTCCTTGACGCAGGACGCCATTTTGAAGAAGACGCCATTTTGAGTCCTAAGGACAATTCCCAATGGTTCCAATGGGTGATAATCAAAACTATGAGAAAAAATCCAGAGTTATGAAGGAATATGTCACAAGAAAATTGGAAAACAGGAAAATGGAAATGAAGAACTATTTGACAATTTTAATAGCAATTTTGCTGTTTTTTAATGAAAACATTCTTCTTTTGGCTTAATTTTGATGGCTAATGTTGATTTTGACCAAAGATTCATGTTATGCGAGTCAGAAATATATAGAAACGACACCAGACACGAGATGATACGATGATTTATAAGAATTTCTTAGCCTGAGACCGCCATTTTGAAAAAAGCCGTCATCTTGAATTCTAAGGAAAATTCTAAGGGTGGGGTGGGAGTGTGGGGGAGCGGGGGTGGGGTTTGGAGGGAGAGGGGTGAGGTAGGGAGTGGGGGATGGGGTGGTGGGTGCCTTGTGGGAGTGGGGTGGGGAGGGAGAGGGGTGGGTGGGGAGTGAGGGTGATTGGGAGTGGGCTTGGCGTTGAGGGAGAAGGTGGGGAGGGGTGTGGGGTATGGGGATTGGGGTGGGGGTAGGAAAATTTTTCCGAAAATCCAAATTTCACGAGTGGCGTACCGGTGGAGGTCGGAGTGTGGTGGGGTTTTGTGGGGTGGGTGAGTGATGCGGTGGAGTGTGGTGTGGTTGTGGCCGGGAGCGGGTCGTATCTTAAATTTCCCGGGTAACGCCGGGTACCCCAGCAAGCAATTAATATTTATTAGTACCAATTTTAAGCAAAATGTGCAAAATATAATTGAGTACACATCTATGGTCTTTGCCTCTGATTAGATTTTAATTGCGCTATGTCGATCAGCATGAACTTATAATGTGGACTTATGTATACAATTTAAATTTGAAAAGATTTCAATACCTTTAATTTGTCTGAATTTCTTATAAACCAAAGTCATAAGAAAAAATAACTGTGGTAGATTAATGTTACTTATACTGAGTTATTTTGGCCTAATAATGAAGTTGTGCAATTTGCAGATTAAGATAAAATTGCATAAGCAAGGTTTTTGAACTTTGAATGAAGTTTCAGATGTAGCAAAGGCAAATTATTTTCTTTTATTTATCGTTTTTTGCCGTTTTTATATTATTTTTAAAACTACGTTTTTTTTTCTTTTTTAAATATCATTTTAATAGTTTTTTAATCTATGGATTAAAATGCTGCTACATGATAGATGTTCCACTGCAATCATAAATACAAAATGGAGTCGGTATTAAGCAAATTTAGAGATTTGTTGGAATTACAATTAAAATTAAAATCTTATCGTAAAAATATTGACTGCAGCACACGTCGGAATAAATATAAATATTTACACAGTACATTGGCCGTGAAATTCCAGAAGTAATGGTAACGAGGAACGTTAGTTGCAGAAGTTTCGCCGCCTCTTGTAGTTTTATTAAGTGTGTCAAATGACTTGAAGCTCGTCTTGCACGTGAATGAAACCCCATTGTCACTCGAATTTAGTTGTCTTGTTAAAGATGATGTTACTGTCATTGATTTAGTAGAGAAGAAGATACTGGATTCAAGAGGTTCTCCGTTTTTTCCAATCCATCTCATATCTGGAATCCAGTTTCCGCCATGATTGACTGCGCACCTCATTTGAACATGGTCACCCTCCACGATGCTATTGTCAATGTCCATGGCACTTGCATTTGTATTGCAGACAGGATCAGAAGCTGCAAGTTTTTACGGACTGGCATTACCTTTCCACCGTAGGTCTATTTGAGATTTAAATGAGCAAACCAAATAATTAAGGATCAAAATAGGCCTAACTCTTCTAGCCTTCATCACTGCTAATGCATCCTTCAGACTATCATAAGTTGTTAAATCTGCGGAATTTAATATAGCCTAGTAATTGTTCAGCAATTGCGATAAATTATCATTTACTAGAAATGTTTGGACAAAACTGCAAAAATTACAGAATCCCTATAATATATATTCTTTCATAGATGTGGAATGATTTCCCTCTCTCCGATCGATCTACGATTATATGACTAGAGGTGCCACTGCAGATATATCCGCGTCATCGGTCTGGTTTTTTTCCCATTTTAACTCAGCACGCACCCGGATTTTACCTAATGGACCATGATTGTGAGCGCTTACAGTTAACAGAGAGAGGATGCTGCACATGACGTCGACAGGCCGATGAGATCACGAAGTTATTTGGGCGCCAGGCCAGAGCAAGACTGGTAAATAAATGTATGAACCTTAATCTGGATTCGAGCTGTGAGAAGCAGGCAGTGAAGGTTATCAAGCATGAAAGAGAGATGTGAGATGAGCGAGGAAGTCGTTCTTTTTGTCTTGCGGCTGCATTTGTAACGGACTGGAGAGCAGAGTCGAACTTTTGGAAGGCCGACCAAAAGGTAGTTGCAATAATCAATTCGGGAGCAGACAAAGGCATGGATTATCGGGGGGAAAGACAGAGAAGGAAACAGAGCGCATGATTGCTCTAAGCCGTCTCAGGCGAAAGAATGAAGCACGAGCAAAATTGATAATGTGCTGAAAAGAGCTGAACTAGCTACCGATAATGACGCCATGGTCATGCGCACTGAAGTGGAAGGCGAAAGACGGAAGTCCGACAAGGAGAAATTCGAGTGCCAAACCATGAGAGCTGCATGCATCGTGCTGGAAATCAGTGAGAGGCGGTTAGAATACATCTAGAGATGCAGATCCCGAGAGTACATAAATGCGCGCAGGATGGGCAGTTGGGCAGAGAGTACCTTGGACAGACGCATGCATATCTTCAACATTGAGGCGACTGGTTGAGAAGTGTTTGGAGAATGTGTCTAGCATGTCAGCTGTATAGTTTGAACAGGAGGTAGAGGAGAGGACTTAAACCCGAACCATATAGCTCAGCAAATTTGACCCTAATCCAGACTTGCAGAGGATTGTAGTATCTCCACAGATAATCGTTAACTTGGGTGCGATCAGAGAGGTAAACTCGAGAAGAGTGGAACATCAGATGTCATGGTCAACCGGCTTGCACTTAAAAAATCCAAATACGATTTTTATGGTCATTTGAGATAAGATCGTACAAAAACTTTGGACTTGCCTCTTACAACTTCCGATCTCAGCAGGATGGCATTAAAACCTTAGTTTCCATTAATTTTGTTTAAGTTTTAGCCTACAGTAACTGTAGTGTGTAAAGCGTTAAAACAGGAATCGCCCAATGGGAAATTTGAAAAAATACTATCTTACATAGAACGATTAGCTCAGCTGAGTCCGATGCCGCGTTGTATGTTTCGATAAGAGGCGTACATCTGTATGTTCCGGCGTGAGCCAAGTCGACAGAATCTATGACGATATCATATCGTTTTTTCCCGTCTGTATCAATCTTGTACCTCGAAGTCAGACTTTCTGTTATATGCCCGACAGTGTAGATAAACACGAAATCATTTGAACCCGCTGATGCAAATTCCCATTCAACCGGAAGAGATGAATTATTGTTACTGCACTCCATCTTCACTCTCTTTCCCACAACGGCAACAGCATTCAATGGTCGTGTTAACTGTGCAGAACCAGTGAAGGAATTTTGTGCTGTCAAAATTGTCAGGATCAACACGTAGCCACATGTTGAGCGCATCTCTGAGCAAAAATATGGTGACAATTAATGATGATACTGTTCATGTACAGTGCACATGTACAATGTTGTACATGTATATTGTATTGTTGTATAGGGCCTACGTGATGTATATCCGCCTCTAGCTAAATATTATGCATAAGGAAATATAATTAGAGGGGTTTCAAATTTTCAAGTCTTCGCCTGTTTGATTAAGGCTAAACTTATGCTGAGGCGTAGACACCTTGGCAAGCTAGGCTGCATGCATCATCAATGCAAACACAATCTTTATTGCTATTGCATTGTATGTATGCATTTATATAGCGATTTCACATAATTACTGTTCATAGGCGCTCTCTGCACGATGAACTCCGAAGGCAAGAAATGCACTTAAAGAGTGAGATACAGATCATAAAAATCCAGTAATTAGCTCAGGCCATAGTGCGTGGAGGAAGGTCATTCCAAATGGAGGGATCAACCACATCAAACGCCCGATGTTGGTGAAGAGCAGGAACATACAGAGACAGACAGACACAGACAGACACAGACAGAGACAGACAGAGACAAAGACAAACACACATACAGACAGACAGAAACAGAAAGAAACAGAGAGACAGACGGAGAGACAGACAGAGAGGGATATAGAGATAGAGACATAAAAGAAGAAGACACACGCTGAGTGAGAGAGAGAGGGCGGGAGAGAGCGGGAGAGAGAGACACTGGGACTTCTATCCCTCCTAAGCAGCCGGGCTCAATCCATCTCCTCCCCCCTCTACCTGGGTCGGCCTTCCATCTCGGCAATAGTAGGGTGGAGTGAAAAAAAATCAGAAATTCGAAAAGTAATAGCAACCAAAAGTTGCCCAAAAGTTCGGTGACAGGACAATAATCGGCGACAGACAATTCGGCGACAGACAATTCGCGACAGACAATTCGGCGACTGACAATTCGGCGACAGACAGTTTGGGGACAGAAAATTCGGCGCCCAGACAATTCGGTGCCAGACAATTCGGCGATTCGGCACACAAAACCGCGATTCACAAAACCGCGCACGATCATTACCGCGCACGATTAGAACCGCATTCAAATATTTCAACATGCATCCAGCTTCTATTTTGTATCTAAAAATACCTTCATCCAGCTTCCATTTCTCATGCGTTATTTTCGTCAATCCAGCTTCTATTTTGTATCTAAAAATACCTTCATCCAGCTTCCATTTCTCATGCGCTATTTTCGTCAATCCAGCTTCTATTTTTTGATCTAAAAATACCTTCATCCAGCTTCCATTTCTTATGCGTTATTTTCGTCAATCCAGCTTCTATTTTGTATCCCAAAATACCTTCATCCAGCTTCCATTTCTCATGCGTTATTTTCGTCAATCCAGCTTTTATTTTGTATCCAAAAATACCTTCATCCAGCTTCCATTTCTCATGCGTTATTCTCGTCAATCCGGCTTCTATTTTGTATCCAAAAATACCTTCATCCAGCTTCCATTTCTCATGCGTTATTTTCGTCAATACAGCTTCTATTTTGTATCTAAAAATACCTTCATCCAGCTTCCATTTCTCATGCGTTATTTTCGTCAATCCAGCTTCTATTTTGTATCTAAAAATACCTTCATCCAGCTTCCATTTCTCATGTGCTATTTTCGTCAATCCAGCTTCTATTTTTTATATAAAAATACCTTCATCCAGCTTCCATTTCTTTTGCGTTATTTTCGTCAATCCAGCTTCTATTTTGTATCCCAAAATACCTTCATCCAGCTTCCATTTCTCATGCGTTATTTTCGTCAATCCAGCTTCTATTTTGTATCTAAAAATACCTTCATCCAGCTTCCATTTCTCATGCGCTATTTTTGTCAATCCAGCTTCTATTTTTTATCTAAAAATACCTTCATCCAGCTTCCATTTCTTATGCGTTATTTTCGTCAATCCAGCTTCTATTTTGTATCCCAAAATACCTTCATCCAGCTCCCATTTCTCATGCGTTATTTTCGTCAATCCAGCTTCTATTTTGTATCTAAAAATACCTTCATCCAGCTTCCATTTCTCATGCGCTATTTTTGTCAATCCAGCTTCTATTTTTTATCTAAAAATACCTTCATCCAGCTTCCATTTCTTATGCGTTATTTTCG
The DNA here is from genome assembly GCA_949752735.1 of Lumbricus terrestris. Taxonomy (NCBI): domain Eukaryota; kingdom Metazoa; phylum Annelida; class Clitellata; order Crassiclitellata; family Lumbricidae; genus Lumbricus; species Lumbricus terrestris. The sequence continues at coordinate 7,792,823 of OX457037.1, forward strand.
TCAATCCAGCTTCTATTTTGTATCCCAAAATACCTTCATCCAGCTTCCATTTCTCATGCGTTATTCTCGTCAATCCAGCTTCTATTTTGTATCCAAAAATACCTTCATCCAGCTTCCATTTCTCATGCGTTATTTTCGTCAATCCAGCTTCTATTTTGTATCTAAAAATACCTTCATCCAACTTCCATTTCTCATGCGTTATTTTCGCCAATCCAGCTTCCATTTCACCTGTAAAAGAACCTTCGTCCAGCCTCAATTTTTTTTGCGTTTTTAATCAATCATGGAACCAAAAGTTGGACTCTGCTCTCCAGTCCGTTATAATATCTTCTACAAATATGGGACTATTCTCAAACATAATACATCATTTTATTCAGTGTAAAGAGCTCTTTCCAACGGTATATTGAACGGCGGCCAATTATTTTACACTAAGAATATTTCATAAGAAAACCTGCAATTTTCTCAAAAAATGCAATTTTTTGGAACTTTGGCCCACTTATGCGGTCGGAAGACATTAATATTTTTGAAAACTTTTTCACATTTCTTGACCCCATGTCATTGGGCAACTTTTGGTTGCTATTACTTTTCGAATTTCTGATTTTGTTTTTTTTCACTCCACCCTAGTATCTAGTCCATTCCTCTGGTGAATGAAGGTCTCTGAGACGGGGAGGGATGCTCTCCTCCCCGTAAGAAATTTTTTCAATTTCCACATTGCAATTTCAGCATTTTAAGCTGTCGTTTTTATAACTACTATATTTCAGTGGAGGGATTGCTGAAAAGAGTGGTCTAGGATTTAATAAATAGGCCTATACTTAACAATAATATTTTTTGTAGTTTACACATTAGGGCGGAGTGAAAAAAATGAAATTGATATTTCAGAATCGGCTGGGTATGCAAAAGTTGTGTACTGGGCACAGTAGTTTGGGTGCAAAATATTATTGGATTTGGTTAGATTTTTGAGTTGCCCCAACGCCCCCCAAAAATTACGAAATGGCTCTATTTCGCATTTTCGTCTTAATTTTGTTTATATCAACAATATTTTATTTTTTGCTACTGGGATTTTATTTTGGTGATATCTTTAGCTAGTACTTTACATGTTGAAGGGATAACTCCAAGAATGGCAGCCAAAAAGTCGAAAACAAGACGATCCAGTAGGCATCCAGTCTTTGAGATTCGTACGGAATTGCATCAAACTGTGTTTCCACACGCGCTGACATGATGAAGTTCTTCCTGTTCATTCATGATGACAATAAATGGTAGAAATCCGTAAGGGATCCCGCAATGGCTGTTTTTGCAGTACTGGTGGCACATTTATTTGAAGGAGGGTGGATTATAGCCTACTGTAGAACGTCCATCCCAACGATATCTCACAAGCGAGAGTAGGCCTATGTGAAAATATTTAGACTGTTTCACGCCAAGTTCAGAAATCTGCTTTAACCATTTAAGGGCAGATGGCACCAATAAATGTTAATACTGGTAACGTGTAGGATCGAGGTGTTATTTGCTTGCTTGAAATATAAGTAAGGGAGTCCACTACAGTGGTTCTTTTGTCTGTTGCCTGCAAACAAATTGCCTCTGAGACATCTGCTATACAGAAACTCAATGGTGCAAGAGCACGGTCCTTGAGAGATTTCCTGTCCATTTCGTAAAGCAATCCAGGTATGTGAAAACATGCCCATAGTTCCCTTTACATCAATTGCAATTAACAACTATCCATGTGTTGATAAGGGCGCTCTAAGCACGGATCAAAAGTATTTGTTCGATACATGTCATACTGTGCCAGCCTAGGAATGCCCTGTACAAGTTCCTATAGCCTAATCCAAACACATGTTCAGCAATTCAATCAAGATAACCCACAACTGCTCAAAGAATTATATATGCTTCTAACTAGCATCATTGGAACCATCAGAGCAACGTGCCACACATATAAATTCATTATGAAGGCATTGGTCTGTGATCAAATGTTTTTCCACATAAGACCTGATCTTCGTGCACAAAGGTTTACAACATCTTCATCGAAGGATTGCATTTTCAAGATAGCCTACTTGTTCAAAGATAGGCCTATTATGAAGATTGTCATCCAGTTATACAAAAAATACCTTTTTCGGACATCCTGAGAATATTCTGCTTACATTGTTAAAACAAGGAAAGATATTATAAGCCTATTAAGAAATGTAGCATTCCAAAGGATACTATAGCTTCACGGAATCGAGGTAGGCAAAAATGAAAAGAAAAAAGTTTTGTTGAATGCTCCTAATCAAACTAACGTAAATTGCAGGACCTCAATTACTAAATGTGTTCTTTAGAATAATAATTGAAATAGTTTATTCTGCTCATATCAGCAACGTTACCGCTTATTATAGACTTTTTTGTTACATTGGAATCGGTTTTGAGAGTTGATGCATCTCCAAACATTATAGGCCTACTAGAGTAGAGGCACAATATTTTATCCTGGCACTACTATCATCTATGCACAAGTTATGCACCCTCCTGCAAATTATGAATTCTTCAAAAAATACATTGGCACATAACTTTCACTTCACCCTAATCAGCATATCGGCTGGTGTGGAAACACAGTTTGAAGCAACTCCGTAGGAATCTCAAAGGCTGGATGCCTACTGGTTCATCTTGTTTTCGACTTTTTGGCTGCCATTCTTGGAGTTATCCCTTCATTATGCAGATTACTATCTAAAGATATCACCATAATAAAATCACAGTAACAAAAAATAAAATATTGTTGATATAAACAAAATTAAGACGAAAATGCGAAATAGAGCCATTTCGTAATTTTTGGGGGGCGTTGGGGCAACTCAAAAATCTAACCAAATCCAATAATATTTTGCACCCAAATTACTGTGCCCAGTACACAACTTTTGCATACCCAGCCGATTCTGAAATATCAATTTCATTTTTTTCACTCCGCCCTATTACACATTGTAGGTCTAGACCTAATGGTACTAGCTGTTTACGATGTCATCCTAACAAAACTACTCTTATTTTTCAGTGCTGATAAAAGAGTGGTTTGAGATTTCGACAAATATAGGCCTACTTATAATTACGATAATTTCTTTATTTATCAAGTTAAGCAACTCATTTCTGCTGGTGATGAACTATAATAGGCTACGATAATGAATAATTGCTGAGGAGAGTAATTAGGCCCATCAAAAATTATAGCGGCTTATAGCTTATTTGTTGCAATTCAATCATCTTACGACCCATCTCTATTGCCCAAGACGGTCTTGAATTGCTGACCACGATACAATTAGCAGAAATTGTTACAAATGTTACACAAACCAGGCAAAACTGCCAAAATTGGGTCGCCATGCATTGTGCTTAGCGACTCTGATCAGTGTGCACTGCGAGAGGCGTGACATAAATTTTTGGATAGAGTACAATGCAATAGAATGAAAATGCAATGTAGGCATTCGTAATAATGATTGTTTTACTAGGCGTTCAAGGAACACAACATTTTGAAATTTGAGCCTGAAATTTGAAATATAACACTGGAAAAAGCCATCTAGTTGTACAAAAGTAGTATTTGTACAAGTGCATGTAGGCTTATTAGGCTAATATTAAATCTTATTCATTATAATAATTATGATTGTGTCATTTATTAAAATAGTAAATAATACTATTATAATCACATAATCGTAAATTTGATTATGGTATATAATAAACAGTCCTTGGGATGTAAAAATGTAGATAGTATAGCTAAAACTATTAGAATTCTGTCAAAGTTTTCTGTGGGGGAAGTAATTTCTGTGGAACTTCCTAGAGTAGAGATGCCTGTAGATTGAACACTGTTCTCCATGGCCGGTGTTTCCCCCTACCGACGTGAGTTTTGGCTATTTTCTGATTCCCCCTTATTTTTCACTGGGCTCAAGCTGCGCCCACCATGTTTAGGGATAGAAGCCCCTGGAGATACAGACGGAAGACACACCGAGAGAGAGAAAGACAGTGAGACATATAGAAAGAGAGAAGAAGAGCGGGAGAGAGAGACAGACAGAAAGAAAGAAAGAGAGAGAGAGAGTCCAGGTGAATTATCCAATTATTATTATTAAATTGACAAAGGTAAAGGTAGATTTGTGTTCGTAAACAAATCGGAATGGTCATTGAGATAGATATGTCAAAACACAAAGCTATGATCACAGCTAGATAATACTGAAAGAAGTACTTACCGCAAGAAAAGTCCATAGCACGTAAACCGAATTTGAAACGTCGCTAGGTCAAAATCACTGACAAACCTTTCCAGAAATGCCAAAACATAGATAACAATGTGTCCTTCGAAATCGTATGCTCTGACTGCATATTGCACAATGCGCATTATCAAAAACAGGATGCGTTGCAGCATAGCCTATATTTCCCTAGTGTTTTGGGGAGCATGAAAATCTGACGCCATAATTATCTACACATTCATATCAAAGTTCGTTTATGGCTGACGATTATAACCCTCGAATGCCCAAGGGGGGGTCCGACCGGACCCCAGGCCGGTTTTTCCCGGATAACTTTTTAACGGCTATGGATCTGCAAAAATGCTTTTAGGTATTCCTAGAGCAACCATTTGGGCATCGAATGGTATATTTTGCGTGAGTATTGTCCAGCCCCATACCCCACAACCACTGCATATACTAAGGGTACCGCACGATATGCGGCTATTTGCCATACATGCGTATGGTTACTGGCCAATAAGTAAATGGTCAGCGCACGTTATATGAAATAAAGATTCATATAAATTATTGTGATATAAGATACATCAATCGATTGCAAATTCATTTGGGATTACATAGAACTAAATTCTGTAACGATAGTCCAATACCTTCTCAAGATATTCACAAAAAACCCTGGGGTCCGCGCGGACACCCCCCCTTGGGCCTTCGTGTACCAAAAAATACCATGGGCACTCGAGTGTTAAATTAAATAACATGAAGCTAGAATTTAGGACACGTATTATTGACGCCTGCTATGACTATTAAAATAGGCCCATAGGCCAAGAAAATTCTCCACTATTATAGGGCACAGACCACATGTGCACAAAGGTCGAGGGAAAAGTCGAAAATGAAAGCGTTGTAATATAATTACAGCGCTCGTGAATTATAGGCTAAGCTCAGGATACGCGAATAAGATGGTGAGTGGCGTTTGGCATTTGATTGGCACTTAGTCTATTCGGAGATTGCTCAGATTGCGATTACGATGGACTGACGATAACCGCGACCAGTGTTGCCACTGAGGTTTCTGAAATAAACCCAGATTTGCTTCCGAAAAAACCCAGAAAAACCCAGACTATTCACATAAGCTATTTTAGACCCCCTTGTTCAAATTAAGTTGGGTTTTCGCTTGTTCGCATGAGGATTAACAACATGTTCGTCAAAAGAGTCGAATAAAATGTAATTACAACTTTAAAAGTATCAATTGTCAAAGTTGTCAGAGACTCGGGATCCATACTGACAATAAGCTTAATCGATATAGTCGTGTGCGCATGCACAGCGGGTCGAGTCTACCAGAATTGTAGCCTAAGCACAAAACACACGGGGCTTAAGTTTACAAAGTTTTAAAGTTGTCCAAGGTTTCCAGTCAAATTTTCTTAATACACAAACAATCCAACGTTTTAAACACCTTGAACATTAATACTCTGCAGCAACTTGGCTATGATACCACTATAGGATTTACCTGACCTACAGTGTATAACTGTATGCATGTTATAGATGTAATACAGCTTTACAAGGAAAGAGACGAGTGATCTGACCTATTTTGAAATGTCAAAATGATTTATTTTTGTGCAGAACTATTCTTCAGGTTATAAATTATTTGTGAATTGACAACATGAGATCTTGATTGTGGAGTTTAAAATTAAAATTAGTGGGAACATTATGTATCACAACCATTTTACATTGAATTTCACAGAATATTCATGTGTTGTAATTACAAAATGTCAACTCACCAAAATAAACCCAGATCTTGCCCAAAAAAAACTCAGAAACCCAGACGAAGGCCAAAAACCCAGATCTAGTGGAAAAAACCCAGCTGTGGCATCACTGACCGCGACAGTGCCACTTTAGGGATTGGTATTAGGTAGGGTAATCCCTAAATCACGAATTCACGGAGATCACGGAAACCGTGAATTTTGCCTTTTGCCGTGATTTTCCGTGATATTTCACACTTTCAGCACTGTTTTTAAAAAAACACGTTAAAATGGTTGCGAAATACGTAAAAAATTGCTTGATTACCAAAGACAGCGCTGAACTATTAAATTATTAACCGAAATTCTTATATTATAAGAATTTCTGTTTTGGGGAGTGAATGACGTCGCTATTTGCTCAGTGGCGTAGCTAGCTTTTCGTGGGCCCGTGTGCAGAGGTTCCGCATGGCCCCCTGCTTGACCTTGTAGGGTCGATATCTTCGCGTTCTTGCAATAATTAAGCTCAACAAAAACTAATCAATGGCGTGTTTGCTATTATACCTAACACCAGGGATTTTTAACGTGCAGTTGTACACAAAATGTGCGGTTCAAAATGGATTTGTGCTGTCGTAGAAGCAATTCTGTATGTACAGCTAAAACTGGCAAAAAGGGTCATTGTCCTCCGATTGGAAGTAATTTACCATGGATTATGGGAAAGGAAAGAAGGAGTTGTGCAGTTCTAAAAATTCCTTAAAAACAGCCCTGCCTAACACATGCAATAGGCCTACAAGTTCTCACAGAATGAACATGAATGCTGCACGAATGAGACAGATGAATTAGTGTTAAGCTTATAACTGCAGTGATTTCTCAGTCGAAATTTAAAATCTATCACGTTGCGTACTTATTCACTTATTATTAGTGGGCATACTTAAAACGGTGTCATGGCATCATAGCGTTTTCTTTCTAGCATTTTGCTCAGCAAAAAATGTCAATCATGTATCAATTCTGGCCCATGATTTGCAATTTGCACATCGAAAACGATACAATGATCATTTTGTCAAATAAGTTCAGCAATATTCCTTACAAGTGCAAAAATGGGGGCAAAATTTACCCCAATTATTTAATAAGTTATTTCTATGACCCTAATCCTGCTCAATTTTGGTGTCTCTCTCTCTCTCTCTCTCTCTCTCTCTCTCTCTCTCTCTCTCTCTCTCTCTCTCTCTCTCTCTCTCTCTCTCTCTCTCTCTCTCTCTCTCTCTCTCTCTCTCTCTCTCTCTCGCTCGCTCTCTCTCTCTCTCTCTCTCTCTCTCTCTCTCTCTCTGATTTTAGGGCAGGGCTTTTTTAACGTGCAGCTGTACACAAAATGTGCAGTTCTAAATGGATTTGTGCTGTTGTAGAAGCACTTCTGGACAGCTAAATCTAGCAAAAAAGTAATTTTTTCCGATTGGAAGTAATTTATCATGGAGGATTGGAAAAGAAAGAAGGAATTGTGCAGTTCTAAAAATTCCTTAAAACACCCCATGTTTTGGGATGAAAGCTGAAAGGAGTTGAGAGCAGTTTGAGAATTGTAGAAAAATAACTGGGGGTCAGGCTCTGTGTGATTCACATGGAGTTTGGTCGTGAAAAACTGAAAAGAAGACAACCATGTGAACCTCTGAAAGACTAGAGAGGGCTGAACCACTTCAAACCCTCGGAAATTCTCACCCTGGTTGGGGGAAATGTCAGGTCACTACCTTACCAAATCCAGCTGACAATAATTGACAAACTATACAGGGTGGGCCAAAAAGAATGACACCCCTTAGGTTTTTTGCCAATATCTTGGCCAAAAGTAAGAATTTCGAAATGAAATTTTACAGGTTTATAGACAATTCATATCTACATATGATGGCCAGATTTCATAAAAAATATTTCAAACAGAACAAAAGTTATATCACTTTTAGTGAGACCACCAACCGTTTTTTGACTTTTTTGAATCATCAAAAAACGTAGGGTGGCCTCACTAAAAGTGATATAACTATTGTTCTGTTTGAAATATTGTTTATGAAATCTGGCCATCATATGTAAATATGAATTGTCTATAAACCTGTAAAATTTCATTTCAAAAGTCTTACTTTTGGCCAAGATATTGGCAAAAACCTAATTTTTGTTGCGTTACGTTTTTGAATCGTCAAAAAACGGTGGGTGGCCTTCCTAAAAGTGGCATAAGTTTTGGTTTGTTTGAAATATTTTGATGAAATCTGGCCATCAAATGTAAATATGAATTGTCTTTAAGGCTGTAAAATTTCATGTCGAAATTCTTACTTTTGGTCAAGATATTGGCAAAAAACCTAGGGGGGTAATTTGTTTTGGCCCACCCTGTATATTAGGTAGTTATTTAAAAAAATCACGGGCAATCACTATAATTTCATTGATAACAGTACTGTGTCTGTGACCACTGTTTAGTTTGCAGTTAAAACTTTTTTAAATCAACATAATACAGAAATTGTGACTGGGAGCTGCACGGTGCCGTGAATATTTTTGATTTTTGCAAAAGTATGCCGTGATTTTTTCACTTTTTGACCGTGAATTAGCGATTACCCTAGTATTAGGCCTAGGTGAAATCTGAAGCAATATCTGGATAGAATAATACTCAGTAGAGAGGTGTGTTGGTTCTATATAAGCCACGCCCCCTCATTAATATGCATGAATCACAAGGGTAATAGGATTCTTAATTACCGTATTATAGGATCACCCGTCGATCGGCAATTAGATTCTAATGGCACACCAACAGATTGTTATCAACTTATCGCGTTACGTTCCTAAACCGTAATTAATTTCTAATCGCGCAGCTGTCTCCAATGCTGCTTTAATGTATTTTTCAGTGCATCTGAATAATTATAACACTTAAGATTGCCTTGGATGTGTGCAAGCAAGTTTGCGTCGTGCGTTTTTGCATGGTGAGTTTTTTGTCTTCCCATGAAAAAATATGCCGCAGAAATTCGCAGCAGCGTGGCAACCATAGCGTCGTGTGTCCCACTTCCTGTTCACTTGCAAATTGTAAGCAGATTTCGTGCAAAGGATGCAGACATTTTGATGGAAGTAGTGCACCAAAGTGCAGGGGCTTCTATCCCCCCTAAGCAACCGGGCGCAATCCGTTTTCTTCACCCCCCCCCTTTTCTGGACCGGCCTTCCTCTATGTATGCAATATAATGCAATCTAGCGCATGCTCTCCTCTAGTGTGGAAATGAAGGTTTGTTTGGAGAGGGGCCGTCCATAAAGTACGTCACGCTCCAGGAGGGAGGGGGTGTAAGAAAGTGTGACAGTTTGTGACAGGGGGAGGGGTAGGCCATGTGTGACGTCACACATTTATTTTTTTTAATATAATTTTTTTCTTAGTACCTAAAATCCGGCCCGGTCAGGCGTGTCTAAAACCCGGCCTGGCGGGATAAAAGTTGATTTCCCGTCACTATCAAAGCGTTTAGGGACACACGTCACTATCAGAGGGATTAGGGATAGTATCCTAGGGTTTAGAGGGTTAGGTAAATGGTTATGTTTTTAAATTTTTTGTTCGAAAGTGTGACGTACTTTAGGGGGGGTCCGAGATTTGTGACAGTTTGTGACAGGGAGGAGGGGGGTCAAAAATGGTCAAAAATAGCGTGACGTTCTTTATGGACAGCCCCAGAGGGACAAACGAGCATCCAGCAGACGATCGCCGAAGCATGTGTAGCGCCGAGAAGGGACCTGGTATGGGGAGGGAACGTGCTCCTCGCCATAAGAAATTTTTGCGATCTTCACATTGCAATTTCGGCATTTTAAGCTGTCCTCTTAGCAAAATTACTCTACTGTTTCAGTGGATGAATTGCTACCAAAATTGGGCAGCCATATGTTTTGCGCCTCTGATCAGTGTGCACTCGAGAGACGTCACATAAATGTTTAGAGCACAATGCAATACAATAAAATACAATGTAGGTCCTACATTGTAAACCCACGTAATAATGATGTTGCTTTACTAAGTGTTCAAGGACCAAATTTGACCGTCTGAAATTTGAAAGATAACATTGGAGAGAAGCCATTTAGTTGTGCAAAATAGTATTTGTATTAGCATTATTTTTTCAATCATAATATGATTGTATTATTTATTAAAATAGTAAAAACATAATTATAATCATGAGATAGGAAATTTTTTATAGTATATTATAGCTGTTATAGCAGTTCATGTAGGCCTAATTCAAAAATGCAGATAGTAGCCTAACTAAGAACTCAAAGTGTATAAAGTCTATAGCCTACAGTTTGCTAAAAACTATTAGGCCTACCATTTTGTCCAAATTTATATGGAGGGGAAGTATTTTCGGGAGGGATCTTCCTCCTAGTGATGCCTGGATTGAACGCTGCCCTCCATGTCCGACCTTCCCCCCCCCAACCGACGTGAATTTTGGCTGTCTTCTGATTCCCCTCTATTTTTCACTGGGCGCAAGCTGCGCCCGCCATGTATAGGGATAGAAGACCCTGCCAAAGTGAACCTCCCATCCGCGGTTCAATGGCTCATCATGATAGAATCTGGATTGATGAAAATAGTTGTCTAAATAGAAACTGGATTGATGAAAAAAATTCGTGATTAAACAGAAGTTTTATTTATCGCCATTAAATTTTGTCGGCCGTGGGTCTCTTATCGATTGATTTTTTTCTAGTCTTAAGCCTTAGAAATAGAAGTCAGCTATAATAGTATAATAGCCTATCAAGAAAGACTTGAAGACGTCCTGTAACTCTGCAGTATACACAATACACATCTCAGGAACTGACTAGAAGTGAACCTTTTGGGAGGGTTTTCGAGGTCCGTTTAGTTGAGTACAGTAATAAAAGTTGTCAAAACCAGAAGTCGTGTGTCAATCTTCACATAGACTACGAGAACCTAACCCTACTAAGGAAAATAAAGAAGAGATTTAGTTTTCGGATTGGCCTTCTTTGTAGCATTACTAATTGGCAACTGCCACGACATCAATAACAAAAATAAACGCTCAAGTAGATCAGTGACTTTATCTGTTAGCCTATATCGTTTTACTCAAAGTGTAAAAAATGGTGCACGGTCAAAAGCGCGCATGACAAAATCGCGCACGACAAATGCGCGCAGACAAATGCGCGCGATTAAGAACAAATAGACCCAATACATATAAATGTTTTAATGAACATATTAACATAATGAAACGCAGCAGAAATACAAATTGAACAATGATGATGATGATGATGATGATGATGATGACGATGATGATGACGATGACGATGATGATGATGATGATGATGATGACGATGATGATGATGATGATGATGATGATGATGATGATGATGATGATGATGATGATGATGATGATGATGATGATCAAGATGATGATGATGATGATGACGATGACGATGATGATGATGATGATGATGATGATGATGATGATGATGATGATGATGATGATGATGATGATGATGATGATGATGATGATGATGATGACGATGACGCCGAAAATCAGCATAACAAGTCGGACATAGGAAGAGCCTATGAAAACTTAGATGTACGAAACATAAATATTTTTAACTGTTCTCAAATTTCTTTTCCGTTGCGCGCTTTTTTGCGCGCTTTTTTGCGCGCATTTGTCTGCGCTCTTTTGACGGGGAAGGTCCCTGTTGCGCGCTTTGCGCGCTATTGTCTGCGCGGATTTGTCTGCGCGCATTTGTCTGCGCGCTTTTGTCATGCGCGCATTTGTTGCGGCGCCGTAAAAAATTAGTGAGCCGTGCGGGCCACTTAAAATCACCTCGCGGGCCGCATGCGGCTCGCGGGCCGCACGTTTGATAGCACTGCCTTACGGGTTTCTATAATGTCTTGTCATCATGAAGGAACAGGAAGAATTTCATCTTGTCAACACAATCATGTGGAAGCACAAAGGCAACTCTCACAGACTGGATAACTACTAGTTTGTCTTTTTTCGACTTTTTGGTTGCCATCCTTAGAGTTTTTCATTCAATATTGTAAAGTACTAGCTAAAGATATCACCATGAAAAATTCACAGTACTTAGCGAAAAGCAAACTATTGATAATAGGCCTAGGCCTAAAAACAAAAATTAAGACGAAAATGTGAAATTTGGCAATTTCTCACTGGGGGGGAGGGAGTTGGAACCTCAAGAAGTTAATTAAAATCCAATAATATTTTACACCCAGGTTACTGTGTCCAGTACACAACCTTTGCACACCTTGCCGAATTTGAAATGTCAAGTTCATTTTTTCACTCCACCCTCGTAATCGCAATCGTGATCTCCAAATTTCTAGAGCGCCACTCGAAAGCCAAGCGCAGGACACCAGCTTATTCACGAGCTTTGTCAGATCAGAAGGGTTGCCTAAAAGGGTAGTCCGAGATGGTCGTAGTACGGGCACCGAAGAATCAGAGGTAACAGAGTAGTGATGAACAGCCCAGTCTACGTGCACCAACAGCCGGGAATCCGCCTCCTCAATCCAGTTCAACAAGTCTGGTATCACTTCTCCACTACTTGACATTTCGGGAAGTGCTTCATCTCTTCAGAAGCAAGAGAGCTGGCGATGACTGTAACAGTGCCACAGGCTCGTTTGCTAGCAATCTATCTGCCCAGAAACTGCAGATTCAGCTTGTTTTCCAGTTATGCCCAGAACTTTTCAAGTTGATGAGGAATTGGCGTGTATCTGTTCATGTCTATAATTACGGTGCCTGATGTTGTGTCAACGCACCGCATGCGCTCCTCTTTTTATGTGGCATCTAGATGTAGGAGTTGAGTACCAGATGGACGAACTTCACATTTTTGCAAAAAGGATAAAGCTGAGGTTATGATAGCTTCGATGACACTTTCAATATATGGGGGAATTGTGTGAGAGGCATCTGCCGAATCCTGGACATGAAATCTACCACAACACGAGTGTCAAGATTAGACTCCTGACGTCACTGGTTGAAGTCCAGTCTAGGATCAATCTCTCCAACATGCAGCGACTTGTTGGTGTTAACTGGAATATCACCATCAAATAAAATAGACGCTAAGACCAACTTGTGAGAAGGTATCTGACTGATGTTCATACCCATTTTTTAGCATTGTCCATTTTCCTATGTGCCTATGCACTTCTGCCATGCCCGTGCATGGCCAATTTTTCATCTCCTTTTTCATTGCTGATGGTGTCTTCTGAGGTTGGTCAGTAAACCGTGGCAGTTTCGACTTCGATATGGTCTTGCTAATTTTCTCTGTATCCTCAACTAATTGATCCAATCAGTGCGAGTAATAAGTATTCTCACCATTCTCGAGAAAGTTGAACAGGCGTTTTTCCTGTTGGGTAAACAGCTCAATTTATGGGCAGATTGTGTGCAGGGCCGGATTAACAAATGTAGGGCCCTGTTCGGTAAAACTGTGGGGGCCCAAATTTTACAATAGCACGACAAAATGACTCACAAATCGTGCTATATAAAAAATTAACATTCGTATATTATCAATATACAATTCATTACTTCTATTTTAAGAATATCAACAGGTCTTTAATAGTGTCAAACAACCGATACATCTTTTACGGTAATTTTACGGCTCAACTTTCTTCCTGCCAACCAGAAGTCGTTGGATGACCTCTGTGGTCACGCTGATTCCTCCCTCTTCTCTTTTGTACTCTACAACCCAAGCCACGTCCTTGCTCCTCTATTACCTCCCATTAAAAATGCTACCTACTCACTCCAACAAACAAGGAAGTGCGCAAAAGAGTGAAAAACACCAGAAACATAATACAGCAAATAATGGAAAGGAAACTCAATTTTTTCGGCCATGTATGTAGAATGAACAACAACAGACTAGTAAAGCAGACCATATTCGGAATGATCGTCGGTACGGAAATTATAGGAAGACCAAGTAGAGAGTGGTTGGACGATGTCAGAGATTGGTGCGGTATATAATACACGTACTCAGCCTGATAGCACAAGAGAAGAGTGCATGGACACAAACAGTAGGGCGGAGTGAAAAAAATGAAATTGATATTTCAGAATCGGCTGGGTATGCAAAAGTTGTGTACTGGGCACAGTAGTTTGGGTGCAAAATATTATTGGATTTGGTTAGATTTTTGAGTTGCCCCAACGCCCCCCAAAAATTACGAAATGGCTCTATTTCGCATTTTCGTCTTAATTTTGTTTATATCAACAATATTTTATTTTTTGCTACTGGGATTTTATTTTGGTGATATCTTTAGCTAGTACTTTACATGTTGAATGGATAACTCCAAGAATGGCAGCCAAAAAGTCGAAAACAAGACGATCCAGTAGGCATCCAGTCTTTGAGATTCGTACGGAATTGCATCAAACTGTGTTTCCACACGCGCTGACATGATGAAGTTCTTCCTGTTCATTCATGATGACAAGAAATGGTAGAAATCCGTAAGGGATCCCGCAATGGCTGTTTTTGCAGTACTGGTGGCACATTTATTTGAAGGAGGGTGGATTATAGCCTACTGTAGAACGTCCATCCCAACGATATCTCACAAGCGAGAGTAGGCCTATGTGAAAATATTTAGACTGTTTCACGCCAAGTTCAGAAATCTGCTTTAACCATTTAAGGGCAGATGGCACCAATAAATGTTAATACTGGTAACGTGTAGGATCGAGGTGTTATTTGCTTGCTTGAAATATAAGTAAGGGAGTCCACTACAGTGGTTCTTTTGTCTGTTGCCTGCAAACAAATTGCCTCTGAGACATCTGCTATACAGAAACTCAATGGTGCAAGAGCACGGTCCTTGAGAGATTTCCTGTCCATTTCGTAAAGCAATCCAGGTATGTGAAAACATGCCCATAGTTCCCTTTACATCAATTGCAATTAACAACTATCCATGTGTTGATAAGGGCGCTCTAAGCACGGATCAAAAGTATTTGTTCGATACATGTCATACTGTGCCAGCCTAGGAATGCCCTGTACAAGTTCCTATAGCCTAATCCAAACACATGTTCAGCAATTCAATCAAGATAACCCACAACTGCTCAAAGAATTATATATGCTTCTAACTATAGCATCATTGGAACCATCAGAGCAACGTGCCACACATATAAATTCATTATGAAGGCATTGGTCTGTGATCAAATGTTTTTCCACATAAGACCTGATCTTCGTGCACAAAGGTTTACAACATCTTCATCGAAGGATTGCATTTTCAAGATAGCCTACTTGTTCAAAGATAGGCCTATTATGAAGATTGTCATCCAGTTATACAAAAAATACCTTTTTCGGACATCCTGAGAATATTCTGCTTACATTGTTAAAACAAGGAAAGATATTATAAGCCTATTAAGAAATGTAGCATTCCAAAGGATACTATAGCTTCACGGAATCGAGGTAGGCAAAAATGAAAAGAAAAAAGTTTTGTTGAATGCTCCTAATCAAACTAACGTAAATTGCAGGACCTCAATTACTAAATGTGTTCTTTAGAATAATAATTGAAATAGTTTATTCTGCTCATATCAGCAACGTTACCGCTTATTATAGACTTTTTTGTTACATTGGAATCGGTTTTGAGAGTTGATGCATCTCCAAACATTATAGGCCTACTAGAGTAGAGGCACAATATTTTATCCTGGCACTACTATCATCTATGCACAAGTTATGCACCCTCCTGCAAATTATGAATTCTTCAAAAAATACATTGGCACATAACTTTCACTTCACCCTAATCAGCATATCGGCTGGTGTGGAAACACAGTTTGAAGCAACTCCGTAGGAATCTCAAAGGCTGGATGCCTACTGGTTCATCTTGTTTTCGACTTTTTGGCTGCCATTCTTGGAGTTATCCCTTCATTATGCAGATTACTATCTAAAGATATCACCATAATAAAATCACAGTAACAAAAAATAAAATATTGTTGATATAAACAAAATTAAGACGAAAATGCGAAATAGAGCCATTTCGTAATTTTTGGGGGGCGTTGGGGCAACTCAAAAATCTAACCAAATCCAATAATATTTTGCACCCAAATTACTGTGCCCAGTACACAACTTTTGCATACCCAGCCGATTCTGAAATATCAATTTCATTTTTTTCACTCCGCCCTAACAAACAGTGAAACTTGCGATTGACACCAACGGGTGTTAAACCCACGGACGACGACGACGACGACGACGACGACGACGACGACGACGATGACGATGATGATGATGATGATGATGATGATGATGATGATGATGATGATGATGATGATGATGATGATGATGATGACCTACTCACTCCGTCCTCGTTCTCATAACCGTGTGATTCCTCATGCAGACGCACTAACCAGACGTGGCTTTATAACACGGATGCTATTCAAGTGACAATATATTTTTCCTGTCTAGCCTAAGTTCTCTCCTGTATAATAGTTCACAACATGTCTATTATGTAGTTGTATAATGTGTTTATTGAATTGCATATTTCTATTTGTCTGGATTGTACTTGCATTAATTATTCTGTTCTTGTCCATTGTTCCCGCAGTGCGTTTGCAGGCGGTTCAATAAAGTATATACTTACTTACTTACTTAAAAAATATTAAAGTGATTCGTGGTCAGTCATTCTCCTGACCAGCGCACAGTACTCGTACAAGCAAAGAGTGCAGAAGCGATTTCATGCCCTAAATAAATTCTTGGCTATGAACATTTCTGGTAGGCCTGGGGCAGAAAAACGGTCGGGACAAAATAATGGTCTTTACCAGGGCATTTGGCCAAATCGCGGTTATGCCAGTAGTAAACCCTGGCTCAAGCTCCATCCTGCTTATGTGAGCGTTCACCCCGGTGTCTGTCTCTCTGGACTGCCGTTCAATGCCCTCATCTGCCCGTGGAGTATTCCTTGTTCTTTTTTCGTGTGTTGTGACCATGCAACGACGAGCATTCTCGGTAGTAGGTGCAGTTATCTGGAATAGTCTCCCCGTGGTTCTCTCGCTTCCCGTGACTCTGCTGGCTCTTTCTCTCGTCTTCCTAAGCTTTTTCTTTTTGACAACACCTGCGTTTGGAGCGCCTTCGAGCAAAAATCTCAAAGGAATCTATGTAAATTTATGAGATTGATTGAATTCGTAAATATAGAGTGCGTAGGCCTACTGCATGTAGATCTACTCAATGTAATTATCAAGCCATCCCGTAATATAATGTATAATAATATATTTTCTTTAATTAAACGCCTGCAAGACGCACTGCGCTTTACATTTACAAGTTATGCAGAAATCTTAATTAAACTTAACTACCAACTGAACAGACAGCTTTGTAATTACACGGCGCCAATGGCAGCCTACAAAGCAAATCCGTCCAACGGGGGCTCGATCTCACTACCTCTCGCACTCTTGGCCAGCGTGTTAACCACTACTCTACTCATCTAATGCGTAGTATAGCACTTGAGTTCCCATCAGGTGATGTATTAAGTGTTTAAATAAACAATGAAACGTATAGCCTAACTCTTACCGCTACCATTTCTGACTGATTTTAAGATCAATCTGCCTGGAAATGAAAACTGCAATAAGGGCCCCACACATGTGCAAAAGTAGCAATAATTTTAAAGTTAGGGTCGTTGGATAACTTGACAATTTTTTTCATAGATTTTAAACTCATTTTTACTATTAAAATTAGCAATGATGAAAAATTCCTATTGCATGCGTGGGGTCCCTCTAAAGTGTGGGGCCCCTGCTCGCCCGAACATGTCGAACATGCCTTAATACGGCCCTGATTGTGTGGCTGAACAGACACATTGATTGTCACTGAGTATGATCCTGCCGCTCTAGCACTAAGTCTATGAGCTTCGACATGTTATGGTTAAATGTGAAACGGCGAGTGGTGCTCAAAGCAGGCTGCAGATGGTACTATGTGTGTGGCTTATGGGTTGATAGAATGTTGAGGAGGCTAATGATAGACCCGATCTCGTGGATCAGTAGTTCGAACTCTGCTACTGCAGTGCCATTGCGTGTGGCTCCTAAAACATGGTGGTCCCCAGTATCCTTTGACACTCGCTGTCTGCTCGACCTTCAAATTAGCACCGACTGCACAGAACCATCCTGGGCAATCTTGAGCCGCCTGTAAACGCACTGCGGGAACATCGATCAGTTATGAAAATCAGTGAATAATAGGCTATATACAGCTAGGTCTTGAAGTTCCACATCAAATTCATCGGATGGCAGGTTGTTTAAGGCTTCTGTGTCGAAGGAACGTTGCCCTGCTGTGCTGGCACCAAATAAAAGAACAAAGAAAATATCAGGGGTTCCTTTACTGCCTAATGGAACAGGTGAAGCACAAGCTTCAGCCGATTTAACTTGCTCGAAGAGTGGAATATAGCTGACCGCATACGATTTACATGTATGTCTTTTCACACTGGTCTTCAACCCATGTATTCTGCTGAAACACGAGTCTCAGATACGGTAGATATCCTCAGCTTGGTGATAGCGGGAGATAGTCTTCGATACTCTGATGACAAACTCCAGTGGACCTACGAAAACACTGCTTGAGATATTTGTATAAGGAAGTTGATACATTGCAATCTACCTCCTCCAACTCTGTTTCATCTGACTGTATTTGAGCTGCAGCCTCCGTGAGCACAATGTATTTGTTCTTCATGTAGATCTCAATGCATTGGTGCAATATCCAATGTCAGCAGCTCCTGGAATGACTTGGAACTATTGAAGCAGCTTATTGCTTACAAGACCGTTGCTGCAGCAGGAACAATTTGAGGTACCTGCGTGCAATTTTTGTTGGCCTGGTGTTGTTTGATGCGGCTGTTTCCGGTGACAGCGCGATTGCCATCGTCGAACGTCCGGGACACGATGAACATCTTCGACATATCAAAGTTCATGTGCAGCAAGTACCACTACCAGGGCTGATTTTTGCGGCTATAAACACTAAGAAACTGTTCATTGCACTAGTCATCATGTGGTGCTCTGCCAATTGGCAGGTTGGTACGTCCGGTGGCACCAAACCTCTCGTTGTTTAACGTCCTCTTTAGCTGCTGATATCCCTCCTGCATCATCCAGTCCAGAAATCTTCTGTCTATTCTTCCTTTATGTCCTCCATTCTTCGCTCTATTATTTCCCTCATAAAAGTGTTTCCTCTCAGTATGTGACCAATACAGTTTCTTTGTCTGTTCCTTATCGTGGTGATTATCGCTCTTTCCTCCCCCCGCCATCCGTAGCACCTCCTCGTTCATTAATTGCTCCGTTCAGCTAATAATTTCCGCCGTATCTACATTTCCCTAGCCTCTAATCGTTTGATGTCTTCCTTCCTCATGGTCCACGTTTCGGATCCACATAGGGTCACACTCCATAACATTGTCTTCCTTAGTCTTTTCTGGAGGTCTCTACTCATTTCTCCTCTTAACAGCTCTTTCGTCCTCGTGAACGCCTCCTTTCCCATCGCTATCCGCTTCCTGACTTCTCTGTGGCATCTCGCATCCTCTGTGATCAGGCACCCTAGATAGCAGAACTCCTTTACCTGCTCAACCAGAGATGCCACTCATACATGTAGCTTTTCCCACCTAGATCTAGGTATTTTCGGTCTTGTCTAGGTTTCTAGGTTTTTTTGGTAAGGATCTAGCCTTTTTTTCTCACGGCGGTTTTTTCGATTTTCACATACAAATTTATTTATATTTAACTGAAAATGCACAAAGGACGTGAAAAAAATCGAAAATTTTGTGAATTTGGACCAAAAATTGTAAATTTTGGAGCGAAAGACTAAAAAAAGAAGGTTATCAGAAATATTTCGGGAAGGAAAAGAGAGCAAATTTTAGTCATCAGACGACTAAAAAAAAGGTCGTCAGAAATTTCAAGCCGGAAAATTGGAAAAATCTATGTATTTTACAAGGAAATCGTCAATCTAGCCTTTTCTAGCCCTTTTTCCGACCGGATCTGACTTTTTTCAAAATCCAGAGTGGCACCCCTGTGCTCAACCTTCTCATCATTGATTAAATATGTTATCGTCATCGTTGCTCCCTCTTTTCTACTGAGCTTTATCACTTTGGTCTTTTTTATATTGATTCTCATTCTGTATTCCATAGAGACCGAGTTTAATCGCTCCATCGTCTTCTGAAGGTCATCTTCTTTTACCGCTAGCATTGCCTGATCGTCGGCAAATCTCAAAGCCTTCATCAATCTGCCACCCACTTTATTCCCGCTTCTGTGTCTTCTAATGCGTCTCTTATCAATTCCTCATTTTAAATTGCACTAGTCTGCGCTAGATATTCTTGCAAACTTCCTACAACTGCATCCAATCACATAGGGCAGCGGTTCTCAACCTGTGGGTCGCGATCCCCTACGGGGGTCGCCTGACGATTTGTCAGGGGTCGCCTAGAAGGCTTACAGCCTAACTCTCAGTGGCTCTACATACTACACGTCTTCTGCATGAACCAATTTAAGCCCTTATGTTTTCGCTATGTTGCGCTATTGCAATTTACAATTATACCATTGCCTCATTTGCGAATTGAGATTACGAAATGGTAAAGTAACAATAATTATTGTACTAGGGTCTACAGTGGGTATTGTATTTCTGCCATGGACCAGGTATTATGAGAGCTGAAACGCTTCTCAATAGTCCTTATTCAGTTGATTCGGTTGCTTCTCGGCTATCTCAAGATTAAGTAGGCCTAAACACCACCGACGCAAATACTGGCTACGGCATTTTCTCTGCAAAAAACCAGTAGATTTTGCCACCCAAATTTGTTGTTAGGAAGCCTCCCAAAGATGGAAGAGCACAAGTATTGAGGGAGATAACAATGGCTTTGAAAATATTTTCTGGTTAGTAGGCTATGTATAGTTCTGTTCAAAGCACGAGCAAACGCAAAAACATCCGTGTGAAAAGCAAAACCTAATTCATTTTTACATAATCACTAGCTGAATCACCCGGCGTTGCCCGGGAAATTTCGGTTATTAGTTCCCAGCCACGCCTGACCCCGCTCCCACGCCGCCCTTCTCACTTTGCCTTCCATCGGTCCCAACCCGTTCCGACCCTGGGGTGCCCGGCGTTGCCAGTGAAATTTAGTTTTTCAGTCCAACCCAGTTACAACCCGTCCGCATTTATGCGAAACCGCGTGCGAAAAGATCTGACCTCGGCGAAAAATGAGGTTAGGAATCTATTGGTTCGTTGAAAATCGATCGGCGAAAATTATTGCGTCTTAAATACTGATACATACGACATGGTTAAGATTAATTAAGATTAAGATTAATTAACGGCATAACGCTCTATAAGAATAAATCCAGCAATGACGTCATTAATGTATTGGTTTGAATCATCTATATATCATCGGTGGTTTCAAAGCAAATGGCGTGTTAATAAAGACAGGTGATCAACGTACATAGCTTTCGAATCGCGTGTGAAGTTAAAATGTTGACAGCACGGGCTATAAAATTAATTGACAGCTGAAAATAGTGGCGTTTAACTCCAAATGTGGGTAAGAATCGATTGCAAATTTTTTTTTAAACGAATCGCTGTAATTTCCGATTAGGCCTCCGGACAAAATTTATTTCCACACACACAGAAGGACAAACTTTGAGCTTTATATTTAAAGATACATCTCTGTGGATGGATGGATCCAGATTTGACGAGGGCTTATGGCAACAGAGGCCATTGCCCTCGAAAAAATTTGTCTGGCATTATACAGTTCTCAAATATACATCTCTATGAAAAGCAAGGCATAATTTAAACAATTCAAGCCTCTTGACACAACGCAGCGCTAGTGAATAAGCTGATGCCCGAGCTTGACTATCAGTTGGCGCTTTAGAAGTTTGGAGATTACGATTACGTTGCAAATATTAATTCAGTACAGACCTAACATACGCTTTTACCCTGCTTTTAAACTGATGCAAGGTGGGGACACTGGGGAGACAAGTGAGTGTAGTCCAGTGTGCTCGACAGTGTATTCCAGAGCCCTTGCCCATCATATCGGATATACACTGTGAGCCATAAAAAACCGGGCCACTTTATTTTTAGCTATATCTCGGTCGGTATTTTAACAATTTTTATAATTTTTGTGTCGTTTGAAAGAAAAATTAAATCTCTACGATTTACTTTTTTACTTGCGCAATGACGTCATATCCGTTTCGCAGCATAATGTAAATAAAGTTGATGGTTGAAAATTTGAGTTAAATTTTTAAAATGTTGAGCTTTGAGGATAAAATTTTAATTAAAAATCTGCGGGAATGCAAAAATTATTCTTCTAGACGATTAATTAAGGAGTTTCCGTACAAGAATTGGAAAAGAAAAACATTAGATGACTTTCTGCGAAAGTTGAGAACTACCGGTTCAGTTGAACGCGCTGCGGGAAGTGGTCGGCCAAAATCGTCGCGAACTGAAGACATTAGATGACTTTCTGCGAAAGTTGAGAACTACCGGTTCAGTTGAACGCGCTGCGGGAAGTGGTCGGCCAAAATCGTCGCGAACTGAAGATAATATCACCGCTGTCAATGAATTGGTTCAGAGCCATGAAGACAAGCCTAAAACACATCTTTCAACCAGACAAATCGCGAGAGAGCTGAATCTTACACAAACGACGGTCAGACGCATTATTCATAACGATTTGTAACTGAAATGCTTAAAAAGACGACGGGCTCAGGAATTGACCACCGCGAATCGTCAATCTCGTTCGGTACGAGCTAGACAATTGCTGCAGCGTTTCTCAGTATCGGATGTCGGTTTCATTTTCTTCACTGATGAAAAGTTATTTACAGTTGCTGCGCCGTCAAACACTCAAAACGATCGTCTTTATGTGCCTCGTTCAGTGTCTAAGAAACAGATTTCATCAGACCGTCTGTTGCATGTTTTTTAGTGTCTTCAGTTTCGCAAGACAAGTTTAACATACATGTAGGATGAAATCGATAATGTTTATTTCTGCTCTTTAGAGTATTGATTCATGTTTAAAATAATGCAAAAAGTGTAAAAATCGATAAAGAAATGACAGAGATATAGCTAAACATAAAGTGGCCCGGTTTTTTATGGCTCACAGTGTATATATGTAGAGCCAGCATAGGATCTATTTTGGCTAAATATCTTCATCTAGACCTGATACTTCCTGAAAGTATTCTGGTAGTGTCTGTGTCGAAAAATTAATGTAGGGCGATTTATTAATTATTAATTCCGAGAATATACATAGCACCTCGTCATGAAACGTACTTTGATGCTAAGTGTCACTACAAGCAAAAATATCTGTAGACAAGCTAGCAAGAAATGCACAGTATGCTGGAAGAGTAGTCTAACACACACACACACACACACACACACACACACACACACACACACACACACACACACACACACACACACACACACACACACACACACACACACACACACACACACACACACACACAGGTGAATCCAACCAGCGGATGTCGTAAAAAACTGACAGATAGCATGGATGGATGTTCAGAGACTCTAGATCACGGCGCCTCGATAGAGTAAGTCCTATACCGACAACAGGTAAGCCTATGACACGCACAATGTGAAGGTTGCTCGAATAGAACAGCCTCGTACCCAAAAATTTACGATGTGGGTACATTGTTTTAATACAACTGTGTTCTGAGTAGCCGATTAGTTTGTCTTTCGGTCTGCGTTCTGTACATTTTGTCTTTGACTTATTGAGCATAAGCTTGTGTCTTTATGCTTCGTTGTGTAAGCTTATCAGTGTGAGAAATTCCCTTGGTTTGATTTTACAGCCATCTTGAGCCTGCGAAAACAAAGCACATAAGAATTTCAATCCATGTATAAAACTATTGATAGCCTAAACTGTAATGACTAACATGTTATTCTGGATGTTTGAAGAAATGCGTACTGTGTACAAAAATAATACTAATAATGGCACATTGATATAAATCAAGGTGAGATACATTGGAGATTATTATCCTTCATCAAGTTCTGATGGGACCTAGTAAACACCGTATAATAATATTGGACTGCGACTAGGGGTCTGCGGGTATACCCGTACCCGCGGGTTTACCCGTACCCGCGGGTCGGGTACGGGTCGGGTACGGGTCGGGTACGCTTTTCACGGGTCGGGTCGGGTACGGGTAGGGTCGTCACGGGTACGGGTATACCCGGTTTTACCCGTACAAACTTGGCGTGGAGGTTGAAAAATGGCATCGTTCCATTTGAGGGCGAAGGCTTACTACTTAACCTACTATAGACAAATTGGCACATCTAAATCTAAGTACAACATACCTTCACGTGCTCCCTCTTCCTCTCCGTCTCCCTCACCGTCTCTCTCTCCCTCTTCCTCTCCGTCTCTCTCCCCGTCTCCCTCTCCCTCTTCCTCTCCGTCTCCCTCACCGTCTCCCTCTCCCTCTTCCTCTCCGTCTCCCTCACCGTCTCCCTCTCCCTCTTCCTCTCCGTCTCCCTCACCGTCTCCCTCTCCCTCTTCCTCTCCGTCTCTCTCCCCGTCTCCCTCTCCCTCTTCCTCTCCGTCTCCCTCACCGTCTCCCTCTCCCTCTTCCTCTCCGTCTCCCTCACCGTCTCCCTCTCCCTCTTCCTCTACGTCTCCCTCACCGTCTCCCTCTCCCTCTTCCTCTCCGTCTCTCTCCCCGTCTCCCTCTCCTTCCTTATCCACCTTCCTTATCCTCTTCTTCGTCCTCATTTTCTTCTTCTTCCTCCTCCTCCTCCTCCTCTGCCTCCCCTTCTTTGTCTTCATGATCATCTTCTTTATCCTACTGTTCATCGCGTCCACTTTTCCTCCTCCTTCTCCTTCTTTCCCATTTTCATATTCATTCCATCCTCTACCCCTTCTTCGTTGTCGTCTTCCTTCTCCTCCCTCTTCCTCCTCTTCCAGCTTCATCAGCTTCATCCTCCTCCTCCTCTCTCTCTCTCTCTCTCTCTCTCTCTCTCTCTCTCTCTCTCTGTCTCTCTCTGTCTCTCTCTCTCTGTCTCTGTCTCTGTCTCTGTCTCTGTCTCTGTCTCTCTCTCTCTCTCTCTCTCTCTCTCTCTCTCTCTCTCTCTCTCTCTCTCTCTCTCTCTCTCTCTCTCTCTCTCTCTCTCTCTTCCTGTTCCTAACTGACTACTTCTACTACTACAACTACTTTATTATTATTATTATTATTATTATTATTATTATTATTATTATTACTACTACTACTACTATTACTACTACTACTACTGCTACTGCTGCTGCTGCCGCTGCCGCTGCTGCTACTACTACTACTACTACTACTACTACTACTACTACTACTACTACTACTACTACTACTACTACTACTACAACTGCCTCATCTACAACAGCAACAACTGCTATTGCTACTACTGCTACTACGACTACTTCTGCTACACAACCACCACTACCATTAACAATACAACTACTACTACTGCTACTGCTACTACTACTGCTACCATCACTACTGCTAGTACACTACTTCTGCTACTACTTCTACTCCCACCACAACCACTACCACTATTACTACTACTACAACTACTACAACTGCTACTACTACGACCACCACTTTGATTATGACAACAGCTACAACTACTCTCACCACCATCACCGCCACACTACTATCTCTATTACTACAACAACAACTACTGCTACTATCAACACCATTATCAGCCTGTTTATTATTTTCACTGACAATGTACTGCATGCCGTGTTGTAAAGATTGCCGCCTGTAAGGCCCAGCATTGTACACAGGAAGGCGTGCTGATGACGTCGCGGGTACGATACGGGTACGGGTATACCCGCGGGTACGGGTCGGGTCGGGTAGTAATTTTGGGGACGGGTCGGGTACGGGTACGGGTAGCAGTTCTACTTCACGGGTACGGGTCGGGTAGCAAAATGCTCTACCCGCAGCCCCCTAACTGCGACTCATAATTTGATTTCTTCAATCGTAATAATTAGACTATAATTATGCAGCACAGATTGAGCCACAAAATTTAATGGGCTTAGTCTCTATGGCTATCTTATTAAAGTACTAGCCTGTAGGCCTACATTGTTTGCCTACGGGCGTTGAGCCCACGGTTCATGATGATGATGTACATTGTTGTACAATCATGTCAAATTTAGAGCTACATGATTTCCTTGTGTTTCAAAACTGCATGCCTACTAGTTAAGAACACAAACGTTTGAGTCTGATGTCGACTAGGGCGGATATACTTTGTTTTCATACTAATGGAAACATAAAATTACTCATGCTATGTTGCAACAGAACGTTCTGCAAGAAACACTAAATAATTTGCTGGACGTCAGAATCTATCATAAAAAACTTTTCTATTTCTAACCGCCAACGCAGTTGACGTTTGTGCAGGGTTAGAGTTTTACACCATACACATTACACAACGTCTAGATTATTTATGCCCACGCTATCATGGTCCTACCCATTCTTTACGGTTTTGCAGTTGTTAAACTGAACCAAAAATGTGGTAATGCAACTAAGGAAGTTTTAATGGATTAAATATTGGAAATTAAGCATATGATATTAATAATTAATGCTTTATGAAGAGCAACAAAACAGAGTGATTTTAAACAAATCTTACTTATAAATGGTTTCTAGATCGTAAAAAGATCATTGATGACAACTCTAAGAGATAGGCAAAAGAAATGGATTGATCACATACTGAGAGGAGATTCTCTTCCTCAGAGTAATCATAGAAGGGAGATTGGAAGGAAAAGGGAGAGAGGAAGACAGATGATGCTGGGGTGGATGACGACTGAAGGATACAACGAACTGAAGAGGAAGACACTGCGGAGAGAAGAATGGCGTCAATGGAAGTTGAAACCTGCCGAGGGCATATAACTTAACAAAGAAGATCGTAATCAGCTAAAGACTGCCTCTATCAGTAGGCCTACTTTTCTCATCATTGCACTGCTGTGGCATTTTTACGTTTCTGTGTAAATTTATGCCTACTCAATTAGGCCTATAGTGCTCATAAATAAAATTATTACTAATAGAGAATTCTTGCCAGAATGATAAATTACAGTTTGACTCAAGGGGCTTGTCTATTTATGAAAGAAGGTAGGCCTACTATCCCAAGATTCAATAAAGTGAGCACTACCCCAGATTTATGAAAGAAAGGACCACCCCAAAGAAATACTTACCGTTGCAGAAGTCGCACCTTCCTGAAGAAATGAGTCCTTTGGTTGAATACCATTATGATTATGCCGTCTCGTTTTATCTAAGGAACAAAATTAAACTGTGGCCAATTTCGTAATTTTCGTCAAAGCTATCTACCGGCTAAACGTGATTGATTAGGCCTACTGCTATAACAGTGCACAATGCATGGCAGGATTTTGTGCTCGATAGAAAACCGCTGAAGGCCTAAACCTGTAACTGTAGGCTACGAGTTACAATTTGGTGCAATGCGTTCATATTTTGGGTATTTGATTTTACTCTGGACAGAGAATTTTAAGTGATTTGTTGACAATTGTTGTGTGTAATTTTTCGTGACCCAAATGAGAAGCGAGTTGCAATGGTCGCCACCAAATAAATCACCGTTTCGCATGCATTAGTTCGGCAAGCGCACAATCACCTAAGCACCTGCACATTTTTGTGATGTACTAAAAATTTACGTATTGGCCCATCCAGTGTAGCGTTCCAGCACATTCAATATCTGGCACAGAATCCCTCGTCAGGGCCGAAGTGTGATAAGCCTACCACCTCTCTGGTGATTGCATAGTCAAGAATCAGAAATAAAGAATGATAGAATTTTGATCAATAATAAATATAGGCTAGAGAGACGACAGTCCGCATGACGTCATTTTCTCGCCCAATAATAATTTCCGCTTATCAACAATCCGGTTGACAAACCGAAACCGGTTACAGTGTACAATTATGCACAAGAACGCAGATCACAGAAATATTAATTATACTAACTGAACATACAGCCTGAAATAATTGTATTAGGCCACAGTCAGCACACACACCCGGGTCATGTTTGGCTTTTTGGGGAAGCGCGGGTGGGGTGGAGGGGTGGCGAAAACCAGAAATGTAGCGGTCAACGCCAGGTACCCCAGAGGAGTAGTGTTGACACCATAAATTTCCCTGGCAACGCCGGTGTAAAGGTTTCAAATTACTCCCTCCTAAACATTACCCCCGGTAACTTGAAACCGGTTTCAGATTACCTCCGGACACTAGATTTGCATCATTTTTCGCATTTATTGCACTCAAAAAATCAGAAAAATGATCCCGCTCCTTGTTTTGGTCTAAAGATTTTCATCCGTCATCCCACTTCGTGGTTTGTTATCAATTTTTTGATCGAAAGAATAATAATAGCCTCGAAGCCATTTCTCCATTGTAACTTCAGCGGCTATTAGTATTTTAGTTACAGATGAAAAATATTGATAACAAACCACGAAGTGGGATGACGGATGAAAATCTTCACACCAAAACAAGAAGCTGGATGATTTTTCTGATATTTGTAGTGCAATATGTGCGATGATTGATGCAAATTACAGTTTGCAGGGGGGTAATGTTTAGGAGGGGGTAATTTTAAACCTTTACACCGGGTCCCACATCTAGTGCTATATAAACCTAGATATTGAATGAAGATCAATCTGGTCTGTTTACAATAGTTACGGAGTCCTACCTGTCGTTCTATTCTTCAACCGAATAAAAACTATTGCAATCGTTGTCGAAAGTATCATGATAATAACCAATGTCCATGCGGTAATCAGCATCACGATAGATTTTGAAGCTGCAATGCACAAACAGCAGTCTGATGTAAATTTTTGAGCGCATCGCCTCGCTCTTGAGCAGCCATGGGGATAATCGGCAAATTAGAGATCGAATTCTCTAAGACAGCCCATGAAGCTGTGGCTCAATATTATTGGTGGAGCATTGTTGAAACACATTTATCTGAAGAAAGTCAGAAGAGACGGTTGCGCATTTCATATTCAACTACGCCACGACGGCAAGTTAGACCTACTAACTGTTTCGCATTAATCTTGAGAACTTCACTCCCCAATGTTCTTCGTTTGGTACATCTGTTTTCTTCGACAGTTTGTCTTCGCTTCATGTTGCTCTTGTGCGAAATTTTCCGCATGGAATTTGGAAACAATGGTGAAATTGGAGGAGGGTTTTTAGACCCTAGTCCCATGTGCAACCAAACAGATTCTAAGAATTTCTCCGAAGACCTCATGCAATTTGCATCTCACCCGTTTTCCATGAACTCCGAAGTAGAAATTTAAAATAAATAATACCATGCCAGAGGTTCGTGGAAATTCGAAATACACTATACTATAGGGTGACCATACGTCCCGGTTTTCCGGGACATGTCCCGGTTTTTTGTGGTGCGTCCCGGTGTCCCGACGACTTCAGCAAAAGAGCGAAATTGTCCCGGTTTTTGACAAGAAGGAAACTTGGATCTTGAAATGTCAATTTTATGTAGCCTAAATGACAGGACAAAGTGTAGTTCGTAACTCAAAAGGAAGTCGTACCAAAAGAAATGCCGTCAATTTGTATCGAAGAACATAGCATTTTTTGTAAACTAATGAGTTTACTTATAGTCAATAGATTTAATTATCAAGGTGTAACGAGAAGTTTTTCATAATAATTATGCTAGGCCTACAAATTCAGTGGCAGAGCCAGATCAATATCGATTTCAACAGGTCGCTCCAGAGTCGTATTGTGAGTTAGGACCTATAGCCTAGTCCTACCACTCATGTCAGCACTCAGCACTGAAATAGAGCAATTTCTTTTGACAACTTAAAACGCTGACATTGTAATATAGAAATTCCAAAATATTCGGATGGTGAGGGGCACATCAAACCCCTTTCCGCCGGAAGCTCATGTGCGCCGACTGCGCCCCAGAAAATTAATTTTTTTAAATCCGAGAAATATTGCCCACTGATCGATGCAGTCAGTGCACTGACGCCTAGAGCAGGTTGGAGATTTCCACACTGAATGAAGTCTATGCTCATCATTGAATTATTTACAGTGATGGCACCTAGCTGCATCGTTACGTTCGAACAAGTCCGGAGAACAGAATTTTGGCCTAATAAAATTCCCTCCCGAGAAATATCAATCACTTTAAACATTTCCAGAGCGTACACTAGTTTGTTGGAATGCAGAGCTTTATTCACGATTAAAGGAGATAAAGATTGTCACATGTAATCTTAACTAATAGCACAAACACGGAACGGAGAAGAAGGAAGTGACGTATAACATAGACTAAATTACATAGAGTCATCTACAGTCATCTATGCTAGCGCCATCTAGAATGTGTATAATATCATTATTCTAACACCCCCACTTTATACACACTCAGAAAATTAGGTTAGTGTTATTTTTCTAACCCCATCCCAGAAATGCATTTGTTATGCAAATCTTTACACAGTCCTTTCGTTAAACAGTCAGCAACCATGTTTGTTGTTTCAATCTGTTTAACCAGAATGTCTCCAATTGCAATTCTGTCTCGAATGAAGTGATGCTGCACAGCAATGTGCTTGGTCTTGGGTCGATATCCGGGATTTCTAGCAAGATCAATTGCCCCTTTGTTATCACAGAAAATCTCCACGACATCTGAAGCTTGAGGAACAAGTTCTTTGTGAAGTCCCTTTAACCAGATAGCTTCTGTGGCAGCCATGCTTAAAGCCATGTACTCTGCTTCAGTTGTTGACTTTGCAACTGTTGGTTGTTTCTTTGAGTTCCAACTTATTGCGGCACCACTTAAAACAAAAGTGTATCCTGTGGTTGATTTCAGATCCCTTTTATCACCACCCCAGTCAGAATCACAAAACCCAATCAAATCTTCATTGGTTCTCCTGTACACTAGTTTGGTACTTGCAGTCTGCCGAAGATATCTAAAGATTCTTTTCACTGCAACCCAATGAGTTTTTCCATAATTGTTATTGAATCTGCTCATGACCCCCACTGCAAATGCGATGTCTGGTCTTGTAGCCTGTGCTGCATACATAAGACTACCCACTGCTTCTTGAAAAGGAATGTTTCTCATTTCTTCTTCTTGCTGTTGACTGTTAGGAAGAAATTCTTCTCCAAACAAATCTTGATTCGGATCAAGTGGAGTTGAAACCCCATTGCACTCAGTCATATTGAAGCGGTTGAGCACTTGTTCAATATATTTCTCTTGATCAAGTGATATCGTTCCTGTATCACGATCTCTTTGGATATGAATGCCCACACAATAGTGTGCCTCTCCAAGATCCTTCATCTTGAGACGTTTCATTAGATTTGCTTTCAAATTCTGTTTCTCCTCTTTGTTGTTCGAGAGAATTAAAAGATCATCAACATACACTGCAATGATTAAGATCTTTCCGTTTTCACATCTGTAGTAAATGCAAGTGTCAAAATTTGATTGCACAAATCCAAGTTCTTTCAACAACTTATCCAATTTCTTATTCCAGGCTCGGCTTGCTTGCTTCAGACCATAAATTGACTTCTTTAGTCGACAAGTTTTACCATTCAGCCGAAAACCACCTGGCAATTCCATGTAAATTTCTTCTTCGAGCTCAGGATGCAAAAATGCTGTTGTGACATCCATTTGATCAATGTCAAGGTCATATTTTGCAACCAATGCCATCAGAAGACGAATGGAAGTATAACGTACAACCGGCGAGTACGTTTCCTCATAATCAATGCCTGGTTTTTGTGAACATCCCTTAGCCACCAAACGAGCTTTGTAACGCTCAACTGTACCATCAGATTTCAGCTTTGTTTTGAAGACCCATTTGCACTTAATTGCTTTTCTCCCAGTAGGTACATCAGATAATGTCCATGTCTGGTTTTCAACATGTGCCTGAATTTCTTCTTCCATTGCACGTTTCCATTCTTCTGCATATTGAGAAGTAAGTGCTTCTTCAACAGTTGCTGGATCAGTACTTTTACACAATGTAGCTTGATGCACAACAAAATTCTCATTGAATATTTGCTTATTTGGAATACGAGTTCTTTTTGGCCTCTCAAATGTGTCTCGTATCACTTCTCCATCATCAGTTATGTCGTTATTGACCACTGAAATATTTGATCCACCAGAATCTTCTTCCACAGAGTTTATTTCCAAGCCAGTGTTCGAGTCATCAGTAAGATTAGTCTTTGATCCACCAAACTCCTTTGAACCATCAGACTCCCCCACTTCAACATGAGTTTGGGTATTCTGAAACTGCTGTTGATTATGAATGTCTGAAGTGACAATTTGCGATGAGTTGTCATCCGCAACATCTGGAAATGGATCATCTGAAGACGAATGTCGAACAGGAAACTGAGATTCAAAGAAAACAACATCTCTGGATCGAGTGCATTTCTTTGTAACAGGATGAAGCATTCTGTAACCTTTGCTTTCTTCACAGTAACCAACAAAGATGTACTCTTTTGACTTAGAGTCCCATTTCTTGCGGTTATTATCAGGAATTTTCACCAAAGCTTTGCAACCAAAAACACGAAGATGGCTTAGGTCAGGTTTTTCTCCTGTCCATGCCTCTTGAGGTGTCATATCTGGTAAGACTTTTGTAGGTGACCGATTCTTCAGATAATTGGCTGTATTTACTGCTTCTGCCCAAAAATCTGTGCTGACTCCGGATTCTAGAATCATTGTTCGAGCTCGTTCTACCAAAGTTCTGTTCAGACGTTCAGCAACTCCGTTCTGTTGAGGAGTATATGGAATCGTGGTCTCGTGACGAATTCCACAACGTCGTAAGAAACTCAGAAAATTCTCATTAACATATTCAGTACCATTATCTGTTCGAAGAGTTTTGATACGTTTACCAGTCTGATTCTCAACAAGAGATTTGTACTCCTTGAACTTCTCCAGTACCTCAGTCTTTGATTTCAGAAAATAGACAACCGAGTGTCTCGTGAAATCATCAATGAATGTGAGAAAATACCGTGCTCCACCAACTGATGAAACATGCATTGGACCACAAATATCAGAATGAACAAGACCAAGAACGTGCTTCGCTCGTTTGGCTCCTGTTTTCTTGAACGGTTTGCGATGCTGTTTGCCTTTCACACAAACTTCACAAGGAATATCTGCCGTCCCTTCAGACTGAACACCAGTAGACATAGTGCTTCGAAGTAGACGCATAGAAGGCCGATTAAGATGTCCAAGGCGACGATGCCATAAGTTTACAGAGTTCGTTGACAGCGCAGCAAACATACGAGATTGCTTACAGTTCAAACGATACAGTCCATTGACTTCTGTGGCAGTTCCAATGACACTTTTTGGATTGACCTTCACCTGCTGATTAACTATGCGACAGCCTTTCTTGTCAAACAAAACAGTTTTACCCTCCTGAGCAATTCTGTTAACTGCTAAGAGATTTATAGCCAAATCTGGTACATGAACAACATCTGAAATTTCCATTGTTTTCTTTGTTGACAATGGAATCGATAATTGTTGACAGGAATATATAGCCTTTAGGGCTAGTCCCTCGATCGAAGGCTTATTGTAGTTAAAGATTTACAACTGATGATTTTCAAAAAGTGTCCCGGTTTTTGATAGCCAGAAAATGGTCACCCTACTATACTAGATAGTCGGGTACTATAATTTTAATTCACCTTTTTTTCCGATTTAATTTCGCCAACTTCTAGTTTGTCCAGAACCATTTTAATCGATCCAGCTTCTGCTTAGACAAGAATTTGTTCGATAAATCCCGTTTCTATTTTGTCAGTATATCTTTTTCATCAATTTTACATTGAAAGTTATTCTTCATCAATCCAGCAGAATGACTGCACTAACCCTAAAACTAACCGTAACCGACCCTCACGACGCCTAACCTGAGCCCTAACCGACCCTCACGCGCTAAATCCCGCTTCTACTTCGTTAGGAAATATTTTTCATCGAATTTCTATTTCTGTGGGTCGACACGCGGAAAATAAAAAAAAAGGTGAATTAAAATTATAGTACCGATAGTCGTGTAGCATAATTCTCTAAACAGTTATGCCATTAAAACTTTTAAGGCATTACCTTCCAATTCATAAGGCGGATTGATGCGGACAGTTTCGTCTACAATATACGTAGGCCTATATAATAATCAGCAATTCAGCATTCTTCCACTTTCAATTGTGATGAGTGTAGGCACTGTATGCATGTGTCCAATGTACATGAATGTCTATGCAAATCTGTGTTTGCAATTGTAGGCCCTATCAATGCATGCATGGTAACGGTAATAATTGATATAGGCTAATAATAAGTTAGTACAGCGCCACCCCAAAGATAACCAATCACAGGCGCCTTGTTCCGTTTTTCAAGCGTTTTTTCGTTTTTGATGATAATAACCAAAAAGAATCAGAAATTTCTCCCAGATTTAATGGAAATTCGAATAGGCCAATACCAAATTTTTGACACCTTGCGCGGCATTCATAAATATAAATATTTAAATTATAAAAAACAAAAAAATTCTAAATAGGCTCTATCCATATTTTGACACTTAGGCCTATTGGATATTTTGAAGTAGCAAACAAATATTCCGGACATTTACATAGTGCGCTTTAAAGTATACTTTAATAATAATTCTGCGTTTGATCACAATGTCTGAAAATTGCACAATCGAATGTAGCCAAAAAAATTATGCCCAACTATTGTCGACTTTTTATAGAAAGATGACACTGATGAATTTGGTAAGCCAAACCTTGAGTGTTGGACAATACGGAAGTTGTCCATACTTCAATGTCGTTAGGTACGTTTGTTGCTGTTGTATGTGGTGGCTTCCCACTTATGTCGAATTTTGTTGTGCAGGTGTAGTTTCTACTGCGTTTCGGCATCTCCATCACCAGCGTACTAGTAACACGTTGATTGGGAACTGTGATAGTGTTGACTCCTACTGAAAGTACTTTCACGCCATGGCTGCTCTGCTCTATCCATTCCATCGTAGGAACCCAGTTTCCGCGGAATTCCATGTTACACGTCAGAAAGACAAGGTCTTTAGTCGAATTGTTGATGCAATCTGGACCACCCTTTGCTGCACGGATTTACACAGTCATGTTCAATGCACTTTGAATGAAACGTGGTAAATGCAAGCAAAACTAAAATGTATCTCATGACTAAAGCGTTATAGGTTATTAATTTCAGGCTTCATTTAATAGCATAATTATAGGCTTGCCCCACTCACACATTCACCAATCTCAGTTTGTTTATAATATAGTTTTCTATTGGGCGCACTGTGTGATTGCACTATAAATAATAATAATAATAATATTAATAATAATAATAATAATATTATTATTAATAATAATAATAATAATAATAATAGTAAAAATAATAAGTAAAGCAGTAACGAATTCTTGACTAAACAGCAGCTGGAGTGATGGATTGAAAAAAAGATTCTTGCCAAATAGAAGTGAAACAGAAGCTCTAGTTTCAGTAGCAATGATTATTATTGAAGAAGCACAATGTTAGTAAAAGGCTTGTTTATAAGGTGAAAAGCAAACGAGCCAATTGTGTGAATTTATTCCTCTTCCTTACCTGCCCCAATCATAATAATGAGCACATTTCGATTTAATCTTCAACATTTTTGTTATTTTAACAGTGTTTTACTTTGCTCGTTTTAAAACTAACGCTTACCCAATTCCACTATGGATTTGGCCCGGGTTGATCAATGTCCTTTTAAGCAAGCTCTTCACATACCGGTAGCCTACATTCGCTCCTTGGTTTAGCCCTCTTAAAACTGCCCCACCCCTTTTGCTCTTCGCGATTTCAAACATGCGCATTATTATCCTTTATACAACATTTTATTTCATTAAGGTTCGCCATATTCATTATATTCCTCTGCTTTATCGTTTTTGTGTTCCTTTTATGACAGTGAACCAATGACGTGTGCATCCTTAATTCTAAATTCCAACTATCAACAAAAACGTAATACTAAATAGATCAACGAACTTACTGATCACGATCATAACTGCGCTGGCTTCTTGTAAAGATCCAGGTTCTATGCATCTATAGGTTTGTGCAGCATCTGCTGTGCTGCTAAGGCGCAGAGAGCATCTTCCATTATCATCTGTTAAGACAGTGCAATAGGTGTTGGCATCTGGGTGCAAAGAGTACCCATTATAGAGTACAATGCCCCTGGATTCATTGTTCTTGTGAACAATCCATTTCAAACGCATCTGGTAATCAGATTTACACATCATCTCGCTCGTGTTGAGAGTTTCGCTTGCCTTGACAAAAATATTCGTAGGAACTTCGACTAATTTCGAGTTCAAAACTGAAATTGAAACAATTAGATCATATGCTTTTTGTAAAAATAAAAAGCTTTACCACATGACTAACTGCTACCTGACTGCAGTAGAACCTCCCGAGATTCAGCTATGTGGGAACAAGAGTATGTGTAGGCCTAAGCTTATGCAATAAAGTAAGTTCTAGGTTAATACTTAACGATACAATAGTTTGTATAATATGAATAGTTAAATATGTTTTCATAATATAAAAGCATATTATGTCTACAATCATAAAATTATTATGGAACCTTATTTTAAAAGTCTGAGCATTAGTCTTGCAAGCACAGAATTAACCACACTTTCTCAATGTTTGTATGTTTGTATGTGCACTTCAATGATCAATACCGATAAAAATCTCTAGTATATAATTATATATGTAATGTTAACCCTCGGGCTACCAAGGAGGAGGGTGGTATCCACCCCTAGGCTTTCCCAAATCAAACGTGTTCCATTTGGAACAAAATTTTGACGTTTTAGGTAGCTGTAGAGGGTTCATTGGCACACATTTTGAGCTCAAATTTTTGATGATGCCCCATACCGATCAAAAGTTATACCCGATATACCCAAGGTACCAGAGGTGGATACCATCCCTTAGATTATCGAATATAACTTTTTCGCCCTTTAATATGAAGAGACACAAATTATACCATTCTATAGAGGGAATGTGGAGCTACATTTCCATGCTCGCTGAATTGTCTTTTGACAAGCGAAGTGCTCAAAATAAATTAAAATGTATATAAAGGTGTTTTATTTTCATAAAATGTTCATGTTTTTTTCTATTATAACTTACCCATGGTAAACAATTCATAATTTTGAGGTGCATTCATATTTTCTAAACCTAAATAAACAATTTTGTGCAAAAATGAATGCTGAATCCATTTGTGCACTACAAGTTATGATATCTCAAACGAAACCCAAAATCCAAAGGGGTGGTAACCGCCCCCCCTTGGTAGTCCGTGTTACAAAAAAGCTTGATAGCCTGAAGGTTAAATATGTAGGACCACTAATGTAACGAAGAAGACTAACCAGAAATTTCGATGGTCACCAAGAACCACAAAGCATAATAACACGATAATCCTGTCTTTATCCGTTTACTGTTTACATGTACATCGTGTTCACGCACAATATGATGGCCTACAACGGACACACCGTGAAACATAATCTTATTCTACACAACGAATATAGGTCAAACCTGTAATTGTCACGATTAGACACTGCTGCTACTGACAAAGAAACTTATAAAAAATTATTGTCTACTTTGGCATATCGTAGGCCTATAAGAGCAAGCAATCCCCTGCGGATCTTTATAATCTCTTTGCATCTGAATATAAAGGAACGGTGAGACATGGTGGCTGATTGTTAGAGCGGTCGGCTATTAACACATGGAGTACTGATTCGATCCTCGTCCGAGGCGGTTACAGTGTAGGCCCTGTAAGGGCTAGGGCAAGTACTTCACATACAATTCCTCTGCAACATAATTTCCACTTCGTCGTCGAGGCGTTTGTGCCCCCTTACTTGGCAATTTCAAAAGTCCTAATGCATCTTTTAAAATGCTGCAAGATGTTTGGACTCATTGTATTCTTACTGCGCTTTAAATTGCATTGTTCTTTAATTGTTCATACTAAAACAGACACTAATTTGTTTTAAAATCATTTCTAAACCGAATACCCGTAATTAATCAACTGGTATGTAGTCTGAAATAGGTATCCTGCTAGAAAACTATAACTCTTTTCCATTGAACAGAAGGCATCATTATAATGAATTTCTCACATGGGTTTGTCATGATCAAAATCCAAATGATTCTAACGTAGATAAATCTAAATTTGTGGCCTGCAAGTATTTGAACCAACATTCGGAGTGAAAATAGTAAAAGACACAGACCTTCCATTGCCCGTTTACTGACAAACTCGACGTCATCAGAAAAATATTTTCTTCTATGACAACAGACATCTTCGTCATCGATGGCCAGGTTTCGCCGCATTTTCTCGTTCAGTCAAGGAGATTAGCTTTCAAAACTAGTTTCAAATACATACGGTACACAACATGACTGTAAAGATAATAAAATAATTTTATTTTAGTGTTGCCGCTGGGCTAAAGCTCTCAAGTGGATTATCAAACCAATTTTATTCTTCCTCAAGATGTGTCCTTTACACTCTAACCCGCATCATCGCAGAACAGAATAGGCTAAATCTCTTGGTTCCTTGTACTAGAATTGCTCAGGTTATGGATCAGTCTCGATCAGTTGCTTCAATATTATTGTTTCTTCTCTTTGGAATGCGCTTTCTCCTTCTGTTAGCTCTATAATTCTATATGACATTATCTCTCCGTCTTATTCTCTCTCTTCTCGAACCCTGCATGAATTGCACATTGGGTGCCCTTCTGAACGGCCATATCCTATTACACAATGCAATTAAGTGTAGGCCTAAATAGCGAAATGTACTCTGGTGATTTCCTGCTCAGGCTGCTCCTATCTAGGGGTCGCTAGCCCCCGTGGGATGTCGTGGAAGGAGTGTCACGACCCTAGCCCGATCTATTGGTTCAGACTTTGGCCGTGACGTTACACAGTGCAGAGGACGTCCGTTTTAGATGATTTATTATTAAACAACACAATAGTAGAGGTTAATCAGAATTATATACACTTGGAGGCTCCTCCGGCAATGTTAAAAGATAGTTCAGACGCCCTAAAATATCTACGTTGAACTTCAATTGCTTCTTGCTGTTCGATATTAAGTCCAATGCGTCTGCCGGGCCTCTCCCCCAATAATGGCCTCCATTGTCTTATATAGTGACGCCGGCCGCCTTAGTGGCCCTGGGCAGCCGGCGTTAACCGTTCATCGCCCAGTCGGGTGGTCGCTTCAAAGAGTCCGTGACCAACCCGACCACATCTGGTCGTAGGCCCTTGGCCGCCACTTCAAAAGGCGTCCCGTGGGGGTCGTCTGGGTCTTCCACGGAGGTGTTGATGGGCTCGCACCCGTCGCCCGTGGACCCGTTGACCCCTTCGACTCCAGATGCCGGCGGTGGCCTCCGCGACCCCCTCACTTCAGGATGCTGTGACCGTGACATTACTCCCTCCTCAAAGACGGAGTCATGGGTCGTCGATCCATTGACGACGTCATCTTCAGCACCACTCGTCCGGTCGACAGCATCGCAGAACATGAAACACAATACCAACAATGTGTAAACAATATGTACATTTAGACAGGATAGGCTCCCCGCCGTGACTGGTCTCCTTCTAACCCCTCCGTTAAATCCGGGCCCAGACATTGGCTGCAAAATCCGGGACAAGCATTGCATTAAGTTATTGCGAATGGACATCAACCAAAAAGTCATGCATTGATATTCGTAAGGACCTGAACCACCGACAAAAATAATAAGCCAAGGAGATTCCTCTTTGATCGGGAGCTGCCCATAGCCGCTCTTAGTATTGTAACGGCTGATGAAATCTTGAATAGAAGATGTCGTGTATACTTGCACCAGGGCATCACATATGCCCCTTCCATCCACCGATTGAAGGGGGCTTGTCCCGGGCCCCCCAGCTAAACCACCTTCAACGATGACCGATGCCCAATTGAATCTACATGTAGGGTTCAATGTCATTGTGCTGTCCAGAGTCCGTCTCAGTTCACTAGCGTCCCGTGTCTCAGGCAAGCACAACAGGGGCGGATTTTGCTCGCCGGCATCGTCGCCGCGACATGGCAAGCTAATTCCTATGTCCAAATTATTATCACTCTCTCGATTTAATTTCAAACCGG
The DNA here is from genome assembly GCA_949752735.1 of Lumbricus terrestris. Classification (NCBI taxonomy): domain Eukaryota; kingdom Metazoa; phylum Annelida; class Clitellata; order Crassiclitellata; family Lumbricidae; genus Lumbricus; species Lumbricus terrestris. The sequence goes on from OX457037.1 coordinate 7,832,542, forward strand.
TTTTCAGCGCACTACCTCCGCGCTGTTCTTCATCTGAAGTATTTACACCTGACACACGATCATTACATAACGGCTGCTCTGTGTACATGAACGTTGGCTTATCATCATCACCGTCATCATCATTGTGATCATGATCATCATCACCGTCATCCTCCTCATGTCGCTCACCTGCCTTCGTTTCGTCTGCCTTGGCAGCGACATCCATAATGATGTCGTCGTCAGCAGGGGGCGCTTGTACACGGCTGAGACCGTTTTCTTGTTCTTCCCCTCTCTCGTCGATGGTCTGGAGTGCTGGGGTGGGAGACGCGTTAATCGCCTGCCCCTCCCCTATCTCCGCGTCTGCTTCGTTCACACTAGGTGACCGTACATTTGAATGCGAGGCTTCCCTGATTACAGCTGTGACGCTGGGTGTTAAAATGACAGCCTCATTTAGATTCTTCACCACTGCAAACCACACGCGTACCCTTGGAGCGATGTTTACGACTGGAGGTGTCTTATTACAGACGGGCTTCACATCAAGTCGAATAACATTGACCAACTGTGCCTGCCCGTTCATTCCGGCTAGGCGCATCTGCTTATCGACGGGGAGGTTCAGGTGATCAATTAGGGACTCCCGGATACAACAGACCTCAGAACCACCATCAATTAAGGCGTTCTGAATAGATAGATGTTCAATATCTACGTGCACGTAAGACCTTACATGGAACTCTTCTGTCTCAATCAAAGCAAAGTGAGCATCTGATGTTTCTTCCCTGCTACTTAGCTCCTCCCACGCCTTATCTGCCCCGACATCTGGCGATAAGCCGTTTGATACATCCGCCCTCTGGCGGTCGGGTCGAGACGTATCGCTCCGCTTTGGGGGTTTGAGTGCACATGCATTCACCCGCGCCAGCTTCGGCTCCTCCCCCTGGGGTTTATACCCCACGCACTGAATTGCTCTGTGCCCGGGCAAGAGACACTTATAGCAAAGCCCCTTCCGCCGAGCATCTTCCTTCGCCCGTAGGCCTTCGGGTCCCCCCTCGCTTCTGCCTTCTGGGGTTATTACCCTTGAATGGGTGTCAAAATCTGACTGGTTCCCTGATCGACTGGGCGACCGATCGGCGCCTGACGCCGTCCGTCCAGACGACCGCAGCGGATCCCCGCTGATCGTGTGTGATGCTGTATACAGATCGACTGAGCTGGCAAGATCATTGTGTCTTAGCCACCCGCCTGTCTCCTGTGTGAGAATGAAATCTAGGCAGCCCTTGGTGATATGCTCCTTTAATCGGTCTGCGCAAAGCAGGCTTACAAGCTCGTCAAAATCGTTATTGACTTCTCGACTCCGCAAATAATGCATTAAGGTGTTATGTAACCTTGCCATATAAATGGTGTACGTTTCGTCTTGGGACTTACGCAATGTCAGAAACTTGTCCCTTAAGTGTATAGGGCTGATCTTAAATTCCCTGAGCAGGAATTTTTTCAATCCCTCGTAGTCGTTTAACTGTGTGTGTTCTAAGCGCGTTGCAACAGCTTTTGCTCGCTCACTTAAGTTGGCCAAGAGAAGATTCGCCTTCACATCATCCTCAACTTCGTAGATCTTAAGTAAATTGTCCATGTGATCAAAGAATGCCGGGATTTCTGCTGAATCCTGTGGAAATCTCCACAAAACACTCTTCATTAGCTCCCCGAAATGTTTCGTTCGGCTAGCTAGCGAATGTTTAAATCTCCGATCTTCTTCTCTGAGCAACTGTTCTCTTTCCTCTCTCGCTCTCCTTTCTGCCCGTTCTGTCTCTCGAATGGCTGCCTCTCTTTCTCTAATCCGTCTTTCATCCTCTCTTGCTTTTCTTTCCTCAACCTCTCGTCTTCTCTGTCGCTCCCTCTCTTCCTCTCTTGCCCTTCTCTCTTCATCTCTGGCCCTTCTCTCCTCATCCTCTCGTCTTCTCTGGCGTTCCCGCTCTTCCTCCCTTGCCTTTCTCTCTTCCTCATACTTCCGAACTTCAAATTCAAACTTGAGTCGTTCGATGTCCTGACCTCCTCTCCATTGCAAGGACTCTAGTTCTGGTGAAGTTACCCCACCTTCCTCATAATCCTTACATTGCCTTTCGGCCACCTTGGTCGCCCATTCTTCCATTAATTGATGGCGGTCCATCGCAAAGACGATCTCGTCCTCCATGTCGTCCTTGAGTAGGTAAGCTCTTAACCTCTCATCGGACATCTTCTTAATCTGCGCTTGCTTATCGGGTGTGAGACTATCCATGATAGAAGAGGATAGAGATAGAAAGCACGTAGGTACGTCAGTAAGTAGATGCAACGCACAATGCACAAAATCCAACAAACCAATCGCTCAATGATGCAATGCGCGAAAGTCAAAAAAGTCAGTCGCTGAATGATGCAATGCACCAAAGTCAAAAAAGTCAGTCGCTGAATGATGCAATGCACAAAAGCCACAAAAGTCAGTCACTGAACGATGCAATGCATAAAAGCCACAAAAGTCAGTCACTGAACGATGCAATGCATAGAAGCCACAAAAGTCAGTCACTGAACGATGCAATGCATAGAAGCCACAAAAGTCAGTCACTGAACGATGCAATGCATAGAAGCCACAAAAGTCAGTCACTGAATGATGCAATGCACAAGAGCCAACAACCCAGTAACTAAATGGGGCGCCAAGCAATGCACAAAAACGAGTCAATCAATCACTCTACCGTATCAAAGCAATGCATCAATTCAAATCAATATGCAGATGATATTAGAAGAAGTGGTTTTCGCTGCAGCCAACTCTCGGCCCGTGATTGCCACTCCTCTCATGCACAGATAAAACCAGCCAACAACGTAAGAGTCCTACCCTTTTGTCTGCCGTCGGCTTGACTTCCGTCTCATGGATTCCAGTTGATCCTCCCGATCCTCGGTTGATCGTCCGCTGTCCGTCCGTCCTCGTTGGCTGACTGCAACTAGGCCGTCAGATCTTCCGCGTCCTCGCTGGCTGTCCGCAGCTTGTCCTTCCGATCCTCGGTTGACCGTCCGCTGTTCGTCCGTCCTCGTTGGCTGATTGCAACTTGGGCGTTCGATCCTCAGCGTCCTCGCTGGCTGTCCGCTGCTTGTCCTCCCGATTCGATCCTCGGTTGACCGTCCGCTGTCCGTCCGTCCTCGTTGGCTGACTGCAACTTGGCCGTTCGATCCTCAGCGTCCTCGCTCGTCCTCGCACTGTCCACGTAAGGCTGCTGGTCGCTGACTGTACCGGCAACTCTTAGTTCAATCTCGCTTCTGACACCAGTGATGTCACGACCCTAGCCCGATCTATTGGTTCAGACTTTGGCCGTGACGTTACACAGTGCAGAGGACGTCCGTTTTAGATGATTTATTATTAAACAACACAATAGTAGAGGTTAATCAGAATTATATACACTTGGAGGCTCCTCCGGCAATGTTAAAAGATAGTTCAGACGCCCTAAAATATCTACGTTGAACTTCAATTGCTTCTTGCTGTTCGATATTAAGTCCAATGCGTCTGCCGGGCCTCTCCCCCAATAATGGCCTCCATTGTCTTATATAGTGACGCCGGCCGCCTTAGTGGCCCTGGGCAGCCGGCGTTAACCGTTCATCGCCCAGTCGGGTGGTCGCTTCAAAGAGTCCGTGACCAACCCGACCACATCTGGTCGTAGGCCCTTGGCCGCCACTTCAAAAGGCGTCCCGTGGGGGTCGTCTGGGTCTTCCACGGAGGTGTTGATGGGCTCGCACCCGTCGCCCGTGGACCCGTTGACCCCTTCGACTCCAGATGCCGGCGGTGGCCTCCGCGACCCCCTCACTTCAGGATGCTGTGACCGTGACAAGGAGGAAACACTCACTTCTATAATTCAAACCTCAGCGTCGACTAGGCTACAATGATTTCTACATAACGGTTCTGCTGATAATATTCTGAAGACTTCTCATGAATTTCTAATTACTTTAGCCTAATAAAAGCAATTGAAGCCACGTTAGCAGACGTCAGAAACGGCCGGTCGCTGTCCGCAGTTCAGCTGTCATTGCGATTCCACGAGTGAAGCATCGTTTATTTACTCGTAGTCTCCGAATTTTTAGAGGACCACTCGAAAGTCAAGTGCAAGGCACCAGCTTATTCATGTGCGCTGTCAAACCCCAAACATGCACACGTCATCAAATTGCAGGTGCGCCACATAGACGATTCAACCATACTGTTTGCGCACAGTGGCAAAACCCTGTTTCGTCGCATATTATAATAGGTGTGCATGGCATTGTGGTTGGGCATTTCCGAAGCGTCTCTAGTTGGGTGAACCAAAGATTCCTGCTGGTATTGGAAACAGGCATTCGCAAGACTGTTGCCCATCCTATCCGTCGGACCCTGAGACAGAACAGTTAGGCTTACTGAATACTGTGAATAGTGTTACCTCGCCTAAATAATCGTCCCATAACAAACAACACCTGGCATTAACAACCTTCTACTTTAGAAGTAGAAAGTGCCGTGACCGGGGGGACGGGCAGACGGAAAAGGAGGCTGGAGTCGATGCCGCCACGTGAGAAGACAGCGTCCGGGCTGCTTATTAGCATTCTCTAGGCGATTTCGTAAGCCGGCTATAGAGGAATACATTGTGGAAGACGCGAACACCATATAGGGGGAGAAGGTTGTGGAGTACAATTTCTGACCATCCTTTTCTAAACTGTCAACAACACGTGCGCGTCGGCAGGCTCTCACGATTTTACACGAATTGCAATGTAAAACGTTTCAAATTTCGTACAAATAATTACCCTACGTATGGAGGAACATTTGGACAGGTAATTATGTGTCACTTTACGGCTCTTTATATGTAAATTTAAGCATGGTGTCGTTCGCGTATAGGGTAAGGTTTCGCGTCGTGAGGGTCGGTTAGGGTTAGTGTTAGGGTTAGTGTCGTCATTAGATTCTTCAGATTTTTGCGTCGTCAGGGTCGGTTAGGCTTAGTATTAGGGTTAGTGTCGTCAATAAGATTTTTCCGTTGGTTCTTTAGCAGTTGTTGGTGAAGCTAGTAGCCTACAGCTTCACCAATAACTGCTAACATCAACTACCTTCTCCCGCCTCTATGGTCTTCACTTCTTCCACAATGTAATCATTCTATTCCTCTAAACGGCTTACGAAATCGCCTAGAGAATGCTAATATGCGTCTCAAGACAATAGAGGCCCGTCGATGGTCATCAATCAATCAGACCTCATGACCGACAGTACGGTTCGCCATCTTTCAGGAGTGGTGTCCCGTCATTAGCGCGCAGGACAAAGCGCGTCCACAAAAGTGTGCCGACATAAGCGCGAATCGTCAAAAGCGCGCAGGACAAATGCGCGCCGACATAAGCGCGAATCGTCAAAAGCGCGCAGGGCAAATGCGCGCCGACATAAGCGCGAATCGTCAAAAGCGCGCAGGACAAATGCGCGCCGACATAAGCGCGAACCGTCAAAAGCGCGCAGGACAAAAGCGTGCCGACATAGGCGCGCAGTCAACAAGACATAGATTAACATACATTGAGAAAAACCAAAGAAACTCACGAACAAACTCATGTGTTATTGTCCGGCAAAATATGCATACAACGTGAACAACGGAAGAAAATATAGGCCTAATGCCTAAATAATTAAGTATGAAGTTCTCGAAAAATTATATTGGTAAGATAGTCTAATCTAGTAAATGCAAAACTTATATGCAAATAACGTGAATAACTAGTAGGTAGCGAGTTTCCTGGAACCCTTATGTTACATCTGAAGTCTCATAAATCGGCAATTAAAATGACAAAGCAGTGGATAATTTAATTTCTAATTTGTGAACAAACAAAATAATGTCATCAAAATAGCTGCAAAGTCAAAATAGGTGGTTAAATCACTGCCGCGGTGAAAAGCATTGAATATAGGCTACATGTAGGTGAGGACCATAGGTTGGTACTGCTTGCAATTATGTTAGGCGAAGTGATAGTAGGCGTGCAGCCTTTTGGTTCACACCGCGCGTTTATGTCGGCGCGCATTTGACCCGTGCGCGCTTTTGTCGGTGCGCTTTTGTCCTGCGCGCTAATGACGGGGTACTTTCAGGAGCAGCACAGCATAAAGAAAAGTGTGAGAACGGAATGCTTGGCATGATCTGTATTAGGTCATTGTATAATGTATGTATTCACATAGCCACACAAAGTACTCGTCAGGAGATCAGGTTTTCACCGGTGCTAAAGGTCAAAAACCGTTGAAAGCGTTCGTTTAGGCCTAATTAAAAGCCACACCATTCATGATGAAGATGGTAAGACCAGAATGAAGATTATGATGACGACGACGATGACGATGGTGGTAAATGCGACCTATCAACGTTAGTCAGGTTATGTGTTAATAAGACCCCTTGACCATCTTGTGAAGAGTCATGTTGACATTTTGCAATGTTTACGTGTTCATAATGCCTGCTCTATAATTAGCAGTTCGGAATTTGCCCAGCGTGCGAACTTCCAGCGTGCTGAGATGAAACCACATATATTATAATTTTATTACAGATGAAACTGCTGGTTAGCCAATTATAGCCTACACAGCGCGGAGAGAATGGAACGATATATCGTACGCAACTTTTGCATGATCATTCGCGATACACAGAGGCGTAGCGACCGCCCTCCGACCGAAGGGGGGCCTACGCAAGAGAAGGGGCTCCGAAAGTGGCAAAAATTGTGAGGTGTAGCGTTGCAGCTATAGTAAGTGACATCTATTGACGCTGTTGCACAATCCATGGTTGAAAACACTATTAGAAAGACCTCAAGAAATCAATATTTTCATCTGTAACTAAAATACTATTCGCCGCTGAAGTTTACATGGAGAAAATGGCTTCGAGGCTATTATTTTTTCGGATCGAAATATTGATAGCAAACCACGAAGTGGGATGACGGATGAAAATCTTCAGACCAAAACAAGAAGTGGGATGATTTTTCTGATTTTTTTAGTGCAATAAATGCGATGATTGATGCAAATTTAGTTTCCGAGGGGTAATCTGAAACCGGTTTCAAGTTACCGGGAGGGGGGGGTAATGTTTAGGAGGGGGTAATTTGAAACCTTTACACCGGCTCAAGGGTCAAGAAAAGGAGATGAGCGCCTCACCAAAGTCCTTCGGTCCAGGAACGACTTTACCTTTACCATTATTTATAACAACTTTCAACACGCTGGAATAAATACTGCATCATCGTAGTGAATGCATGATGATAAAATGGCGGATCGTGTCCTGTTTGCATCGACAGCGTAGGCTTGCGCTATTGGCAAAAATTTCGGTTTTTCATACGTAGATTGGCCTTTCTCTGAACATGTCATGTCGTTTAGACAAAGATTAAGATTGGTGGTTCTCACACAGATCACGAGTCTCCTGAACCACCGTAAACCCTGTTATATTATATTATTAAGCTTGCGAACTAGCCGAACCTAGCCTTCTGATACAATATTAAGAGCGGAGTTTATCAAGAGCTAGGGGACTGAAGAAGGTTCAGCTTTTACCGCGTAAATTGTATCTTTTCCAGGGCTTAGGGCCCCCCCCACTGAAGAAGGTGCAGACTCATAAATTTGTTCAGGGAAAATGGATCTTTTCACGGACGAAATTTCAGTCGAATGACAAAAAAATCGTCAACTTAATTTGTCAGAGGGGATTGTTATTTTTCGCAAGATTTCAACCCCACGACTAAAAAAGAAGGTAAGAAGGTCATCAATCTTTTTGGCCGAGAAAAATTGTATCGGCGCCGCTCGTTCTTGTCCAAGTCTCCGCCGCAAGAAAGCCCTAGTTCTTTTTTGGCCCCCTAAGAACGGAAACCAAACTCCGCCCATGACTCAGATGCTCTACTTTCAACCGAGCCAGGACTGACTACAGTTCACACAGTCGATGTCTCTCCTCACAGTCTTTTCAAAATATCGGATTAAGCTTGTTGGTTGTTTTGTACATAATAATATTGAAAAACATCGTTATACTAGCCTGAGTTCGTTAGCAGATAACCGATCAATTAATAACAGCACAGACTTCGTTGATTAACCGAATACCACAAACGTTATGCGCGAACCCCCCGGATACAGTGCTGCACCTATATAATAGCTATTCGCAGCACGCAGAAATGTCAGTGGTAGTATAACGTTTCGCTCCCTCCCCAAAATTTCTACCGCCTCTAATTTCCCACCTCCCTTATGAGAAATCGTTGCCGACCGGTTGCCTACTAGAAGCACCTGCTCAGGAAGGGAGCGAACGCACTGTTGTGTGGGCTTTAACCGATGGTCCAAAGATTCAGAGTAGTCATAGTCAAGGGGACCTATCCGGCTCCGCAGGGATTCAGTCTTCCCAGAGCTCACCACTGTAGGATATCCTCTATCTTCTCTCTCACTTACCAGGGCCGAGGGAGAACATATGTCCGGGGCGCTTTGTAGGGCAGCAACAATACCTCTGGTCGGGTAATTGTCAGGGTCCGCCTCCCACACAACAGCTTCACCGGGAATCCCTACAGAGAGCTCTGCCATCTGATCCTCTAGCCTTCTTATCTGTCTGTTTTGTCGCTCAAATAACCTCTCAGTATTATCTACTAATTCTGTGTATCGCTTTTGACTCAACTCTAAAATGCTCAGGAGCTTCTCTATCACAAGAGAGGACGCTACAGAAGAATCCCCATCAACGTTCACAGAAGTTTCAGGTGTGGGGCTTCTGCGCTCATCCCCTTGGGACCCCATGATAAAGGATTCCCTTGCCTCTTCAGAATCAGGTGCAGACATTATTTGTACAGATTAATCACTAGATTGTGCATTTAAAATATTTAATTACAGAATTCACAGTCTTAACTACAGTACAGATGATTATCTCAAACTGAAATAACTCTACAGCCTAGGGAGAACAATCTCCGCAATTATCGTCCACTAGTATCACTTTGATTCAGAGTCTTTTAGTTCGATTTCTAACTAGTCATTATTTCAATGATTCATTTTTAGTTAGCAGACAATCCTCTATTTATCGTGACACATAGCATTTATCGTGAGGCTATATTTAGCACAATTCAAGAATCAACATAATCAATTTCGATCCACATTAGCGAAACCGGTACTTCCCTGCTTCCAAGAAATTTCGGATCCTTCCTGAGATAATTTCTGAGATAATTTCTTGTCCGTGATATTTCTTTTCCCCTGAGATAATTTCTTATATAATTTCTTGTCCGTGATATTTCTTTTCGGTCCGTGTTGCTCGTTTCAGAATTCAAAAGTCAAATTTGCATATTTCTCAGATATAACCGCGTTTCAAACTTCGACCGTGAGTTGCACCGTCCCCGGGTAGATCTTTACCATGCCAATTTCAATCGGAATACGTTTATTTCGCGATTTATTGCACATTTAACTTCCAAAATTGTCGTTTCACCATACGACAGGTCTATCTCTCCCAGATCTCGGTCGCCAACTCCAGGTGTGGGGCTTCTGCGCTCATCCCCTTGGGACCCCATGATAAAGGATTCCCTTGCCTCTTCAGAATCAGGTGCAGACATTATTTGTACAGATTAATCACTAGATTGTGCATTTAAAATATTTAATTACAGAATTCACAGTCTTAACTACAGTACAGATGATTATCTCAAACTGAAATAACTCTACAGCCTAGGGAGAACAATCTCCGCAATTATCGTCCACTAGTATCACTTTGATTCAGAGTCTTTTAGTTCGATTTCTAACTAGTCATTATTTCAATGATTCATTTTTAGTTAGCAGACAATCCTCTATTTATCGTGACACATAGCATTTATCGTGAGGCTATATTTAGCACAATTCAAGAATCAACATAATCAATTTCGATCCACATTAGCGAAACCGGTACTTCCCTGCTTCCAAGAAATTTCGGATCCTTCCTGAGATAATTTCTGAGATAATTTCTTGTCCGTGATATTTCTTTTCCCCTGAGATAATTTCTTATATAATTTCTTGTCCGTGATATTTCTTTTCGGTCCGTGTTGCTCGTTTCAGAATTCAAAAGTCAAATTTGCATATTTCTCAGATATAACCGCGTTTCAAACTTCGACCGTGAGTTGCACCGTCCCCGGGTAGATCTTTACCATGCCAATTTCAATCGGAATACGTTTATTTCGCGATTTATTGCACATTTAACTTCCAAAATTGTCGTTTCACCATACGACAGGTCTATCTCTCCCAGATCTCGGTCGCCAACTGGCAATTTTTAGTCAGAACCGCGCCGAATGACGCTTCGGCCTATTATCGACCAATCAGAAGGCCTCACACCTTCACCGCTGATTAATCTGCATCTGCATATGCAAATTCGCCGCATAATACTATTTTTAGCGCGTAGCTGCACGAAATGCTAAATTTAGCCGCAACCGTCGACCCATGGCAGCGTTGCAAAAATAAAGTAAGTACGCAGGCCATCACATTAAGTAAAATAATTATTAGCGATTTCATAAATCGCTACAGTAGTATGACCGTTGATTCTAGGTCACCCATCTGATAATTATGTGTCGTCTAACATTCGCCGGTGTAAAGGTTTCAAATTACCCCTTCCTAAACATTACCTCCGGTAACTTGAAACCGGTTTCAGATTACCCCCGGAAACTAGATTTGCATCAATCATCGCATTTATTGCATTAAATAAATCTGAAAAATCATCCAGCTTCTTGTTTGGTCTGAAGATTTTCATCCGCCATCCCACTTCGTGGTTTGCTATCAATATTTTGATCCGAAAAAAGAATAGCCTCGAAGCCATTTTCTCCATGTAAACTTCAGCGGCGAATAGTATTTTAGTTACAGATGAAAATATTGAAAACAAACTACGAAGTGGGATGACTGATGAAAATCGTCAGACCAAAAGAAGAAGCGGGATGATTTTTTCGGTATTTTTAGTGCAATAGATGCGATGATTGATGCAATTTACAGTTTGCAAGGGGGTAATGTTTAGGAGGGGGTAATTTGAAACCTTTACACTGGCTCCTATTTGCGAATACTCTGCACGCTAGTGGCCTGCCCTAGTCAACTGACCTGAAGTGCATCATAGTCCACGTAGTTTACACTTACTCTTAAATGTGTAACCACCTATTTTTAGCTCAACCAATCACACCTCATCCAATCTACTGACGCGTTGCAGAGCATTGAAAGGTGCATTTAAGAGTAAGCAAATACGCAAGCTTTGAACTGACAGCGCGCAGTTACTATCGCAAAAGTATCGGAGAGCGGAAAACTCTGTATTGTTGCAGAGAATGCAATGACGACTCTAACCCTAACACAAACCCTAACCGACGCCAAATAGCAAGAATCCAATGACGACACAAACCCTAATACTAACCCTGACCGATTCTCACGGCGCCAAACCTTAAGAATGTAATGACGACAATAGGCCTAACCCTAATGCTAAAAATTTACGTTAAACTGAGATATTACCTGTGCAGGACGTTCGTCCATGTATGAAGTAATCTGTGAGAAATTGAAATTGTCAAACGAGGAACTTTTTATATTCGAATTCGTGGAAAATCGTTATAGCCTTCCGACACGCACATGTTGACACTTCAGAAAGGGATGGTGACCTGGTGACACAGCGCATTGGTTGTTGTTTCATGCGCTGTCATTGGTCAAACTAAATTCTTTGCCACGTCCATATGGATGAGGTGCGATTGGTTGAGCTAAAAATAGGTAGTTACACATTTAAGTGAAAATGTAGTTTACTCTGGTATCCTCCTTTCCTTAGTGCCCGCACGTTGGTACTCTAGTTTGTGGACGGGAGGTACGCTATAGCTCAAGTTACCTAAGCCGATGTCCCCATTTTTATATAACATACGCGCTGGTGCCCCAGGTCATGACCTGAAAGTGTGTCACACAATAATTGACATTATACTGATTCCCTACTGTTTTTATGGACCCTACGCTGATACCACACTTTACTTAGCTCATGCGTGCCGTAGCCATGAATTGTAAATGGAAGCACATCATGACAATCATATTTGCATAGCGCCCGCATTCTATAACCAAAAGGTGTAAGCAGGAGTGGCCTCATGGGAGGAAAATGAAAGGTAGGGCGGAGCTACCAACACCGTTATCGAGCCTTCCCACACCAACTCCAACCATATTCCGTGGCCAAGTCACCGTGGATCTTTCAGTGACGTATCCACTATCCACACACGCTCATCACGGTCTTGATCGCGCCACGGTTGGACTCGCGCCGAGAATAATGTTCGCGATTCCGCGCAACTGTTTTCCTAATAGCAATCCGTCCTTTTGTTCGCAGCTGCCGGTCAACCATTGTTCTAGGCGCAAGGAGCTGCAATGCTCGCGACTCTGGGTCGACCATTGTTCTAGGCGCACTACGGCCATCGTTTGCCGCTCCAGTCGACCCCTTGTTCTGTGCACATTGCACAACCCGCCCTATTGCCAGCGGCTGTGGGCAATCTATTGCAATAGGGTCTCCTAAGGCTTGAGCATGTTCAAGCACAACCAGCTTGTCAACCAATCACCACATTCACCACATTTGAATTTTGCTGTATTAAGAGCTGAAGCCACAAAAAGCTACACTTTAACGGTTTAACCGCGTATTCCATCCATAACGAATACGGTTTTCACGCGGCGTTTAGAAGTTTCAATTTGTGAAAACATTTAAATAGCAGCTAAATCATCTCCTTCCCTTTCAGGCTAGGATTAATCTCTCTGGGTCAGCAACTCGCATCATTCTCTGTTTGTCTCTGTTTCCAGTGTCCTCTTTCTTCAGGTTGAGCAGTCTCAGGTCTTGTTGCGTCAGATGAAATGCATGCAACTACTCTACATTGTATGTAGCGAAAATTGCAAAAAATCTAAGCCTGTACACTAGAGTGGTCCACACAATTCATCTAACAGATTTCAGTTCTCCACAAGGCTTGTTTTGTTCCCTATCATGATTATAATAATCACAAAAATTTCAATGAAAATAAAAAAATGACATTTAGAGGTCAACCCATTTGACACTTTTATATTATCTGGACAGAAGTAGATAAAAAAAATTATTGTTCCTCATGGTTAATGTACAACCTGAGCGACATTGAGCGGTGTCTAGGGGATTTCATTTCTCAATTACTTCAACTGTTGGCCTGAGAGTCACTTTCTTGAATGTTGCATACCATTTTGGGGATTGCCAAGAGTTTTTCCTGACAATTTCCAGTGGCAATAATAGCTATGCCGTCCATAACTTCTTTTGATCCGTCGATGCTGGGCAACATTTTGCTTTCTCAGTGGGGTAGCAGAACGCCTGCCAGTCTGCACTCTTGTTCTTCCATTGCAGCTGCTTCTTATCTCTCTTTTATAGGCCTACCGAACTTCTGGATAATTAATTTTAATTTATGAAATTAGCGTCATAACTAACAGTGTGGCAGCTCCATCTACAAAACACAGCATCACGATCTTGAAGGCCAACACCATACAAACTACAAAGCATCAACAACTAAACTAAAGAGGACTAGAAAATGTTTTTTGATCTTTTTGGATAATGAGGCGGTTTGTAGCAGCTGTTTATGCAGCCACTGTAGAGTGTAGACTGTAGACTATGGTGCTCCAGACTATAATGCATTTTCAAAAAGTTTCTCAAAGTACTGCTCCCTGGCAATTATCCCATTTCATTTATCATTTTGTTCAACAGTACCAATTTTCAGACCAATTGAAAAAGGTTAAGCCTTGCCACCGGCATAAAAACCTTACAATACGAAAAGACATAGGAATTTTCTTTAAAATCGGCAATTTGGAAACCATGATGGGAATTGGTGGGAAAACTTACTTATTTCATGATGATTAAGTTCTTTTACAAGCTTTTGTACGTGCATGATAATATTTATTATGAGAAATATTAGGTGCACTGGGTGCAGTATGAGAATTGTAGAAAATAGCTGCATGTGAGTCAGACGTTGATTTATATGGAGTTGCGTTATGCAATGAAAACTTTACTGTGGATCTTAAGAACGACTATATGTGCATGGGGTTGAATTTGTTCAACCTCCACTTAATATTGCAACTGATTGGCTCAGCTTAGGCTACTACCAGCACAGTGGAAAGCTGTTGACAATTTCCAGCAAGCAGCAATACTATATGAAGCCTTCATCGGAAGAACCACTAGAGTCCATTTTTGACATTTTTTAGTTATCGTTGTCCGGTCATTCTTAATACTATAGAGCATGTATTGGCAAGTTCCTTTTTCAGAAAACTAACGTCAGTCCAAAGTTATAATGAAAAGAAAATATAGTGTTCATGCAATAACCACTTAAGTCCAGGACTTCAGTGGTTCTTCCATGAATTCACGTGGAACCGCTATTGGCGGGATAACAATTTTGCGTCTTAGCAACAGTTGATAAGCATCTCTAGTAGCACGCAGGATGGTTCTTAATAATTAAAACAAAGGTCAAATAACAGCGAGTATATCTTCAAGAAGAATCAAGCATGAAAAAGATGTTTGCTATGTACAAATAGAAGTATCCAGCAAAACATCATATGGGGTTTACAACAAGGTCTTCAACATAGAATTAAATTTTCGGCTTGGTAACCCACGTGCTGATAAGTGCTGCATATATGATGAAATATCAGATAAAATAAAGGATATTAAAATTCAGTTAAAGAATGCAAAAGATGAAGGAGCTAATAATGCCTCAATCTTGGATGATTTCAATAACGTCATCAGAAACTTAGCAATTTTTGTGATTAATGTGTTTAACAGAATGATACTATTATAATACAACACCCTTCACTACTTTCACAGCCTTATTGCAGCCAGAGAGATATTTGAACATGTCATAAAAACATTTCCTGTTCGACGTCATTTTTATCTTGAATATTATTGGAACATAGGCCTGCTTAACAAGAAACAGCTGTGGAATCACCCAATGGTTCGTGTTCAGGGATTGCTGGTGCACGACACAGTTCTTCAGTTAAAGAGTAGCTTAGGCTTATTAACATGCGAACTTCAATTATGCTTTCAATGGACTGTCGAAGTTCTGGAGAAGACACTAAAGGGGAAGGGAGAAAGTTGCTCAGTTCGTGATGCGCCTCCAACAGTGTAGGCCTAATATTCCACCGCAGTAGGCAAAGTATGACGATTTGCAGCAGTTGTTCAAATTAAGCTCTGAAACAGCTGCACTCTACCATCATGTTCTACTGGGAGCGCTCCTGAGTAGTTAACCTTGAAGGAGCGCTGTATCAAATTACCAGTAAATAAAATCATGACTCTGCCTCATCCATGCAGTCACCAAGCGGAAACCTGACAATGACGACGAAAATAGCGACATATTACCATTAAGCGACACAGAACGCACGGACAATCCACTAAAATAATGTTTTCGCTAAATAAAATTTAATTCTGTTTTTTTTTATATTATTTATATTAATATTTTGCTACTGAAAAACAATTTCGTAATTATTCTAGGGCAATTCTTGAGTGTCTTGTATGCACACTGAAACATTGACAAATTTTTCCTAAGAAATTGCCATATGCAGCATGTTTAAAAAAATTATTATGTGGCGCCACCTAGCTGGTGAGTCAATATTAGTTTAACATGTTGCAGACACAACACATATCAACACATGTGCCAAATATTATTTCCATTTTTTCATAAGTGAAATACTTATAGACTTGCAAAGTTTATTTTGTGAATATCTCAAAATCGAAAAAATGGACTCTAGTGGTTCTTCCGATCAAGGCTTCATATGTCTGTTTGTTCGTGAATGGAAAAAGCAATGAAACTAATAACATACTTTGTAATGTCATGTCACTATGCCGACGTCGCTTCGCGACAGTTGGCTGCATGAGTGGACCAAGGTACTCCAGCTAGATCTGTCCTTTACGGTCCTAATAGCCCCGCTCCCGATAGACCAGTCTACAACGTGATGTTATCGAGCCAGTATATTCTGGGTCTACCACGGGTACGAACACCCTGCACCAATCGATCCCGTCATGACCCTATTTTCAATACTGTCCTGCTGTCTCAGGATGTGACCAAAGTCTAGTAATTTTCAGGTTTTGACATGGCCTAACAACTCGCATTTTGTCCCTGCTAATTTGTAAACTTGTTCATTAGTCAACATTTCTGTCCATGAAATACGTAGTAGTTTCCTAATGCATTTGTTTTCGAAAGCCTGTATAATTCTTTCCTCCTCCTTCTTTAGAGTCCACGTCTCACAACCGTATGTTGCCACTGGCCACACTAAGGCCATCATCAGACTTTGTAAATACAGTCATAAAGGATGAATATCAACGATAGTCTATTCAACAGGTGGTTGAAGCTCATCGACACAGATTCCGAGATTTTAAGCACTGAGGAAACTCTTGAAGCAGTACACGTGTAACACTGTAAGATCTCTAGGTCTGTGGTAGTGAGAGTGGAATTGCAGTGGCAGTTTGTGGATAGGCCTAGAGTTACATTTGTCTGTTGATATTAGGGTCATGTTCTGACCAATAAAATAATAAACACATACTAGTTTTTTCATGTATACTTAGATACCTGCAATTTGTATTTTCAGCCAAACATAGCGGTTATTGCTAAACTTCATCATGCTGGTGGCAAGGCTTAACCTTAATTTAGAATCCTAAAATTTGGTTTTTTAGACTCGTCTCTATGAGACGCATGGGAAAATATCCTGGGAGACATGAATTTTCAACTTTTTTTGGAGCACCCTACTGTAGACGTATAGTACTATGACTAAGTGGTCTGATGCTCATGAATGTAATCAAATTCTTCTGAATCCTGACTAGATACCAACGCAGAAAATTCACCTACTGCTTCATTACTGCCTTTTGTCTTGCGTTCTTCGTATCAATTTTCCCCATTCTCTCTTTTTCCTGCCCTTGCTTCTTTCTGCTTTCTTTTGCTGATGTCTTTAGGTCTACTCCACTCATGCTGTTAATAATACGCTTCTTCTTGCTCGATTTCTGACATCACATCCTTTGAGGCAATATCGAACAATTTTTGAAGATCACTCTTGAACCTATCTTCTTGACCATGTCTTTTTCATCCTGTCACTTTCTCTTTATAGTGGTCTGTGAGTCTTCAGAGTTAGATAGTTCTGATAAGGCTTGGACAGTTTCCTGACACACCGGTCATCCAGCTGTGTTGGTAATCTGGCAAGCACCCAAATACAAATAACTGCATCACAGGCCATTTTGTAACTTTCCTGAAGGGGCCGGTCTTTTAGTGATATGATGAAACTGAAGCAGTTGCTGTGCATCCAGGTTGTGTGGCAATCTTGCAGTAGATAACCGAGAGACTGGTTTTCTCAAAAGCCAGTGCTTTGGGTTGGATCTCAAATTATACGAAGCTATATTGGTCTAATAACGGCGTTTAACATGACGAAAAGACATTATTAGCACTCAAGTAAAATGTTCACAATGGGTTGACCTCTAAATGTAGTACGATCAGGCTGAAATTTTACAGGGAGTCTATCTACTCCAAGAGGGCAAATATAAGCCTTGTGGGGAAAGAATTCTAAAAACTTAATTTTTTGGCTATGACTTGTGGACCACTCTACTGTACAATGTGCACAGTTCATATCAATGTTTCAATTGCGAAATCAATTTGATGCGCACATAATATCCTGGAAACAGGTGAACTTGTGGAGTCCTATGAGCCTAGCATAACTGCCATGCGCATTAGTGAATAATTATGTGGAGTCCCGCAAGGTTTCATATAGGTTCTGCTGTTATTATATGGTGTATAACTGTATATTAATGATGTTGATTGCATACATCCGATTCTTCAGCCTTCAGTTGTTATTATTTGCTGATGAGTGATGACACTAATATATTCATGTCTGATAAATCGATTGATTTGTAGGAAACAAGGTAAATGTTGAGCTGAGACTTATATCAACATGATTTACAGCAAAAAGACTAAGCTTATCTCTTAGCTTGGTTTAAGCAAGCTTTAGCCTATAATTATATTATTCCGATATCGTAGAAAATAGGTCTCTAATAATATTGTAACATCGACATTAGTTTTATAACATGATTATAGCACAAGTGTCTGATCTTTGTGTGGCGCTATAGAAATGGCCCCTAAAGGAAGGGTAGGGAAGAGAAGATAAGGGAAGGGGAGGAAAGGGAAGGTAGGACCGAACAGTGGCTATGGAAGTTTAAACATTGGATAAATCACTAAGATGCATCATTTTTGAGTGGCGCTATAAAAGTTGAAGCTTTTAGAGTCATTTCACACATACCTATCATGCAGTTTTTCCGAGTGGAATGATAGAAATTCAAACGTCGGATTCGTTTATAAGAAGATGCTATAAAGAAAAGAACACCGGGCATGAATGAATAAGTTTAGGTGTGCCATTATTTAAAGACAGAGCCTAAGTGAAACAGGAGGGTCGGTCCCCATATTTGAAGCGGAGATGGAGCTGCTTATCGTGGCTTGAGGCCCCAAATATTTTTAAAATATTCAACAATATCATTGTAAATCTCCACATTGTTTCCACTGCTTTTTGTTTCAAGCTCTGCAGTTGGACGGCCGTTTCCATGGCAACTCGAGTCACGGCGAGTTCCAGGTCTTAGAGGATGTGCCGTCGACAAAGGAATGAGGGTTGACGCGACCAATCTATCTGTATATGATGAGATCGATTAAGCAGACCAGAAGATCCAGCTTTAACTTTTTGGGAGAAAGAGTTCCGATTCCGAAATATCAACGAGTTGAGTGCATTTAAGTGGAAACACAATTCCGTTTGCTTCTCGTCTACGTCGTCTCTGAACAGTGAACATAGAAGCCATAGGCGGAGACTTGGTCCGAGCTTGAGGGGAAGGACGAGTGGCCGAAGGTAGCATTTTAGGCTGTCATTTAACGAAGTCGTTCATCATTTCAGTGCTTATGGTCCTGGTATAAGACTTCAAAATTGTCCCTGTTCCCAACATCGAAATGTTTAGAATTTCTACACTGCAACGGAAACATGACAATTATGCTGTCATTTAAAAAAAATTGCGCATCATTTTAGTGATAATAGTTCTATTTAAGACTTCAAAAGTTCCCGCTCATTCATGGGCGCCCGCACATAGGGGCAAGGAGAGGCACTTGCCCCCCCCCCTGGAAAATTGACACCTATGTTTTTGACTACTACTTTTGGGCTTTTATCAAATTTCTTTGCCTTAATGTACCAATGATACAAATGATACAGACAGTGAAAGTCAGAAATCTACATTTAGAGATCTCTATAGAAATAAACATGCTCTTATAACTTTCTGCCTTGCATGTTCAAGCTCTTTCAAAAAACTGTAACAATGACCATTGGCTTTCAACCCTCCTGCAGGCGCCCATGCAAACAGCAGGCCTATCGATTATGGCCTACTTAAGTGGAATCCAGCTGTATTGCAAATAATCACAATTGCAACAAAATTAAATAGGCCTACTGATGCAAAAATGTGAAAATTTCTCAAAGTGCACTGAAATTACATCAGGGAGATCTGCTCATTCACCAGCATTGTTATTATATTAACCAAGTCTGCTATAAGCCCGGCTCCATTTTGTCCACTTTGCAAGCTGCCAGAACAGAATCCAGGGAGGTCAAACTGAATATAAACTTGGCTCTGGTTATCACGCCTCAGGATTTACACCCAAAACTGACAAAGAGATTTTTCAAAAGAATTGATACTCACACTCATCTGATCCTCGGTTGAGTCGGATCCTGCACCTTCCTAAATGACACCCGCATTAACAGTTACTCTGGCCCTCTGGCTACCAGACTCGGACCTCTTTCTGACTACTCTTTGGAATAGCCTTCTGACTCGATGCAGCACATGTGAAAACGCTGGTGCCTTGCGATTGGCTTTCGAGTGACACTTTAGAAGCAGCTATAGGAGCACTTGCCTCTTGAAAACTGAAATCTCTTTTTCATTCATTTATTCATTCGTTCATTCTATGGACTTATATAGCGCACTTTTAGGAAACTACTTTTTAACAACTGCTTTTTGATTTTTAACAAATTTCTAAGGAAACTTTTTATATTAAAAATTATACACAAAATGAAACTGAGAAATTTGCATAAGAAACCTCTTTGAAAAATACCCGTATTTTTTATTTCCAGCATCGCATTTTTTAAGCTCTAAGCTCTTGCAACAAAAAATTTTGTGACAATCGTAACAATTTTGCCCCCCCCCCGTGCAAAAATTTCTGAGGGCGCCCATGCGCTCATCGTTTGTCATTTTTGAAATTTCAACACTGTAATGGAAACATTCAAGGCTGTGATCTCCAGTAGCGGCGCTAGTGGGGGGTTAGGGTGGGCTAAGCCCCCCCTGAAAAGGCCATCCATTTATTTTCCCATGTAAAATAAAATATTTGCAAGATTTACCCCCTTTAACCCCCCAAAAATAAACGTCATGGTACGCACGAGGTTTAACAGACAGTTCGTCGGATTATAAAAAGGATCATTTTCGAAGATTTCGATCAAATGACTAAAAAAAGGTCGTTAGAAATTCTGAAATTTTGACGGCGGAAATGAAAAAAGGTCGTCAGAAATGTTGGCGACTGGAAACGGAATTTTTTGGAAAAATTCTAGCCCCCCCCCAAAAAACGAAAATCCTGGCGCCGCCACTGGTGATCTCAACAAAATTTCTCATAATTTCATTGCTGAAAGACATGGCTTAAGTCTTCACTATATGTCTTTTCCACATTGTTCGAATTTGCTTAATTTCCAAATTGTAATGTGTAAGAATTTAAGCTGTCAACTTAATAAAATTGCTTAGTTTTCAATGCTAGTCATGGTTTAAAACTTCAGAGAGTTGCATCCAGTGCTGACGCTAGGGTACATGTGCCCCCCCCCCCCCAAAAGGAGGCCCCCATACCTTCAGCTGTCATCTCAGCAAAATTTCTCATAATATAAGTGCTGAAAGACATGGTGTATGACTTCAATAAATGTCCCCTCCCAATTGTTAGTTTTTTTTAAATTTCCATGCTGTAATGGTAGAATTTTAAGCTGTCATCTTTACAGAAACTGCTCATTTTTCAATACTGTTAGTCGTGGTTTAGGACTTCGAAAAGTGTCCCCTCTCCATTATTTATATTTGTCCGCTTCGCCAACTGTAATGGTAGCATTTATAGACCAGGCTTGGAATCTCAAAATGGCACTCCTAGAAGCAAATCATGTAACAATTTGCTAACAGGTGTTTCTAGACTAATTTGACCCTGCTGAAAACGAAAATCGCTGTAAGCAAGCTGGATTTTTGGCCGTTCAATGGGAAAACAAGATGGCGGACAAAATGGCGGTCAGTTGCTTCAAATGGCTATAAGTAAAGTATTGTATGTGACAGGAACACGATTTTAGACTCTAAATTAAGATTATAGGGTGCAAGGAATACAATGGAACCAAATACACATATGTAGCACTGCAAGAAAATCAAAATGGCGGACAAAATGGCGGCCAGAATCTTAAAATGGCTGTAAGTGAAGTTATGTATGCAGTGGAATCATGATTTCAGGGTCTAAATCAACATTTTCGGGGTCAAGGAATGCAATGAAAGCAAGGTAACATATGTGGCAATGCACGGAAACCAAGATGGCGGACAAAATGGCGGACAAAATCTTAAAATGGCCATAAGTGAAGACATATATGCAACTAAATCATGATTTCAGGGTCTAAATCAAAATTTTCGAGGTCAAGGCATGTGATGAAACCAATGTCGCATATATAGCACTGCCTGGACACCAAAATGGCGGCCAAAATGGCGGCCAGATTCTTGAATTGGCTGTTAGTGAATTTCTGTATCTAATGAATACATCAATTCAGAATGTAAATGATAATTTTCGGAATTACTTAAGGAAAGTGAAATTAGAGGCACGGAATATATTATGTAACACTGCCAGAAAACCAAAAACCAAAAGGTGCACAAAAACTTCAACTGGCTATGAGTGATGTCTTGAACATATACGATGGAGACTAGATTTCAGTCTGGACTAGTAATTTCCAGGTCATATGCTTCCAACAAAATCACATGCAGTGTTATGCAGTGAAATTGTCATACCTATAGTGGAATTTTTTAGTAGCCTATGACTGCACTGCAGTTTAACTATTGCTGGCTTTATGTATATACAGTATGCATGCTTGAATGTTTCATAACTTAACGTATCAATAGTTTCAACTTTTCATGACTTGACGGATATAGGGTACCGTAGAGTCAATTCAGGCCTTGTTGCAGTCAATGCAATTGCACCTGAGTGCACATGACAAGATCGCACTTCGATAGCAGCAGGGTCTGATGCTACATTTGTCAACTTCACATGATTTTCTGTAGCCTAGACAAACTCTATAATGTGGCTTTGGCACACACTGGTAGAGATTACTTTCTTCCACCACACTCCATATGATGAAGATGAGGATGATATCTGAACATCAATATCTAGTAAAAATAGGCCTTTCCAAACTGACAGTTTGGTAATGAGCTCATAAGGGAATGTTCCAAATGTAGAAAGTAAGTGGGAACTTTCAAGTAGTTTATTCAAGCATTCTTTCAGCTGATTCCTGCTAAATATGTTAAATCACATCCAGTTGTAGCATGAAGGCCACTCAATTCTTCATAGTTACGTGAATTGGATGAGCTTCCTTTCCACTGGTGTTCCTGCCATCACCAAACACCGTTAAATATAAAGCAAACACATATGACCCGGCAGTGGACAACACCTTATCTTTTTTCACGTAACCACCAGCAACCGCTCTAGTCCATATCTCCAAATGTGGCTGCTGAGAGCTGAATGGACAGGAATGAAGCTAGATCAGTCTTTCTTTCAAGCATACCAAGAACATTCACCCAATTTTCCGACAACGAAGACACGAAGTATTTCAAGATTCCACACAGTGCCAGAGTTGTGGTTGTAATTTTCTGTATGATTTCACTTTTTAAAAAGCAATGTCCACTATATCCATCGAAGGCAATAATTACTAACCCTCTTGTAGCCAATAAAAAGTAGGCTACCTGTACACAGGTATCCACTGTATCTGTCAGGTCACCAAATGTCTTCGCGTTTGGAGGTTCCCTATTGCTTGAGTCATTGCTTGTCCTACAATAATTTGTCTGCAGCAGGTCGGATGAACTGTGTCGCGACTTAGCCTATGGGCATATCACAATATTTGGTCATGTCTCATACAATATGCGGGATGTCTTGCATTGGCTCCCTTTCCCGCAGCGGATTGCCTGCAGGCTCTCTGTGTTGCTTAGGTAGTGCCTTGATTGACTAGGCTATAGCCCCGCTATGTCTGAAAGAACTCTGTTTTTCAACCTCGGATGTCCAGCGTCGATCTACTCTTCAGTTGGCGGACCAAGCTGAGCTGGTTCACTAGCGGTCTGCTATTTGACATCACCTTTCATTCTCTGTAGCTGGTTCTAAAATCTAGAATGGGAATGGCCAACCCCTTTTCACAGCGCTTATTGCATGCCCATGGGTCACTCCACTCTGTTCCTTAAGAATCAAAAACTGTCCTATTTAGTTGTGGTTAAGTGGGGGTGATTCCGGGCAGCCCACCTTGAAAAGGCACTACGTGAAATATTCTAAATAAACAAATGATATGCCTCTGCTATAGAAATACGGACTGAACAAGTTACTTTTGCAGAGAGAATCCAATCCCATTGGTTTTGAAAAAAGTCCATGCATGGCACAATCGTGTTTTCAGATCCATGGGACAGTCAGCTTGATACGATGTAATAAGGCACTGCATGATATACAAATCTTCCTTTATAATTTTGTCAGTGTTCTTTTGAAGAACACTCTTGGGTTAAAGCCTGCCGAAGGCATTGCGATAATTTTAATGATCATATCTGGTCAAATAAGGGAACATTGGAGATAAATTCAACTGCAGAGGTCTCAGATACCATCTTGCAAAGACCTGGCAAATTTTTTTAATCAAGTTCCCATTGCATGCATGTCTTCACTAACATCCATTTTGAAATTCTTGCCGCCATATTGTTCGCCATTTTGGTTTCCAGGCAGTGATATATATGTGACATCACATATTGGTTTCATCACACTTCAGAGAGCTTGACCTCGAAAATGTTGATTTAGACCCTGAAATCATGATTTAGTTGCATATATGTCTTCACTTATGGCCATTTTAAGATTTTGTCCGCCATTTTGTCCGCCATCTTGGTTTCCGTGCAATGCCACATATGTTACCTTGCTTCCATTGCATTCCTTGAACTCGAAAATGTTGATTTAGACCCTGAAATCATGATTCCACTGCATACATAACTTCACTTACAGCCATTTTAAGATTTTGGCCGCCATTTTGTCCGCCATTTTGATTTTCTTGCAGTGCTACATATGTGTATTTGGTTCCATTGTATTCCTTGCACCCTATAATCTTAATTTAGAGTCTAAAATCGTGTTCCTGTCACATACAATACTTTACTTATAGCCATTTGAAGCAACTGACCGCCATTTTGTCCGCCATCTTGTTTTCCCATTGAACGGTCAAAAATCCAGCTTGCTAACAGCGATTTTAGTTTTCAGCAGGGTCAAATTAGTCTAGAAACACCTGTTAGCAAATTGTTACATGATTTGCTTCTAACAGTGATTTCTAGAGCCCTTTTAGAATTCCAAGCCTTGTCTATTATAGGCTGTCATATTAACAAAATTGATCATAATTGATGAGCACTGGATGATTACTTATGAAATATTCATAAAATATTGAGGATACAAGAATTCCGTCCCAACCACAAATTGTGGGGCCGTGCTCCAGTCCACACTCCCCAAAGTCTCCTCTTTGGTTGAAGGGCAATGCTCTTTTTGTTTGGGTAATATTATTTTGTATGCTTTGCGTTAAAACATAATTCGGTACGTGGTTTCAGGAATGAACAGTCATGAAAGGTATAATTACCAGCTACATTTGAGGTCCCTTGCAAACTTGAGATAAGACACATACCAAGGACATCTGGGCCCCTACACAGGCTTCAATTCTTATTTTTGAGGCCTCATTCAAATAGCAATTAGAATAAGTTACAATTTATAAACGTTGTGTTTGAAAAAGTGGACGACATTGCCTGAGTTAGTTTAAATGTCTTTATACTTACACCGAAAATCAGTATGATATTTGCATTAGGTCTGCTATGGCAGTGCCATATGGTTAGTTGAGGCATGCACCAGACCGGATCTGTACAGTCACAAATAGGTACAATGACCAGTTAAATTTGAAGGCCTCTTTCAAACTCTAATGGCTTTATACTTACGCCCCAAATCAGTATGATAATTATTTCATTCATTCATTCATTCAGAGCATTTATATAGCGCCCCTTCAAGAAACTTCTCAGAGGCGCTCCCAGCCCAACAGCGAACAAAGAAAAAAGACTTAAGAGACTTGTAGAACCCAGCCGGATGGACCACAAGTAGAGAGCGAAGCGTAACCGGAAGGTTGTTTCAGACAGTAGAAAGCACGGCGCTGCTTAAGCAGGTCTGCTATGGCAGGTCGGCTATGGCGGTGCCATATGCATATGGTTAGTTGAAGCATGCACCAGACCGGATCTGTACAGTCACAAATAGGCATAATGACCATCTAAATTTGGGGGCCCTTTCAAACTCGGGGTCCCCGGTCTGGGGCACGGGGGTGCTAGCGCCGGCACTGGTTGCATCCAAATAATTATTGTTTAAAAAATTGTGAATTTTCACACTCTGACCGTAGTTTTAAAACTTATTAAAAAAAATATTGATGATTTCAGTGGTCTGAGGCATGGTTTAAGACTTCAATAAATGTCCCTCCTATTACTTTGCATAAATATATTCAACAATCAACATGCAAACTGTGATGGTAACATTTTAAGCTGCCATCTGGACAAAATTGCTCATTATGGATAAACAGACGTTAACACTGTAAACATTTATGTGGATATATAAATATATATATATCTGAAATATTGGGGTGATATAAACACCTCCGTCACCCCACCACAAGCTTTGGAGGGGACCGTCCCCGCCGTCCCCCCTTCCCTAATTCGCCGCCCATGATAGAAGTTCGCGTGCTAATGGATGCATGCTGAAACGAGGAGCGCAGTCGAAGTAGCCTACCGATCTTGCTATGCCTTCAAATCGTCTATAGATAATGATCTACATGTAGTGCAGCAGCCGGGGATCGAGCCTAGCCTGCAGCTCGCGTGGTTAACTAATAGCTGCATGCTGAAATGAGGAGCTCTGTCGATGAACGGATCTTGCTATGCCTTCCAATCGTCTATAATTTATTAGGCCTAGCCTACCTAGTCTGCAGCTGGCGTGGTTAACTAATAGGCTAACACGAAAAAGTAAATAAGATCGGTCGATCGTGGACGGACGGGAAAAACCCGGACAAAAGTCATATTTCTGGAAAGCAACCCGGACGCCCGGACAGGGGCCTAAAAAGAGGACATGTCCGGGGAAACCCGGACGTATGGTAACCCTAACTAATAGCTGCATGCTGAAACGAGTAGCGCTGTCGAAGTACGGATTTTGTTATGCACACAAAACATGATTGTGACTTAGTCTGCAGCTCGCGTGGTTAACTAATAGCTGCATGCTGAAAACCAGCTAGCACTGGAAGCTTGCAGGCTGAAACGAGGAGTTAACGTCCACTCCTATGAGCACAAAATTTAATCGTCAAAGTGACATAGTGTGAATTCATGGACGTCTATATAACCCTGGTCAAGACTCGAGAGGCTATCCTGAGGTCAAAAGTTTGTTGTAGGCCTACCCGAACTGGCTTGTGCATTCATGCTTTACCTCAACCCTTCCAAAGCATTCTAAACCTGCATCTAAACGTGTTTGGGCACATTAAATTTTGTTCCCAGTGGAAATAAGTGCTAGAATTCTGTTAAGTGTTATTCCATTCTTTTTCGATTATCTGCGGAAGAAAATTTCTTGTGTCAGAGGATAGGCTCTTATTCTGGGTTAGGCTAACATTCATCCGATCCTTTGAAGAAGCGTAGTGCAGCTCCTTCAGCTAGCCTAGAGGATGCAATGGGCATAAAGAGCAGCATGTGTCAGAGAACTCCGCCTCTGGTTGCACTCTTTCAGTAGGCCTACCGATCCTGGACACAGTGGACAAAGGAGGATGGCGACACTAATCATCTTTGTTTCGCTAAACAACAACAGGCTACAGTAGCCTACATGTCAGTGTCCTCGATCATTTGCGGAAGATTATGATTATGACTGATTTGGCATGAATCGCAGGTGAAACAAAATCTATAACCAAATATCTGCTCTGGTATCCCATAGTTCTGTTGATTGAGGAGGATGGCGATAATACTAATCATCCTCGTTATGACATTGTCGCTAAACAGCTATAGATCTATGACTGATTTCGTGTGATTCGCAGCTGAAATAAAAATCTATCTTCCAGTTGATTGTAACTTGTGTTCTTACCCCTACACAGTCTACACTATAATTGATCAATCTCCTGATTATTTCAAATGCTATGGTTTTTGACCAATTTCGTCTGTGAATAGGCTATAGTTGATTAAGTTCTACCTCTGGTATTTCATTGAGTGGTGACAGTGGCAGTTGGTTGAGCGGTAGCAGTCGTAGGTAGAGTGTGTCAGATGTATAAGTGGATCCGTGGTGGCAATGGTAGGCTAGTAGGTTTAGCGGTGGAAGTGGTAATTGATTAAGTTGTTCGAATAGTTGTTAACTAACTGTGATTGTGACAGTGATGCTAACTGAGGTAATCAGCAGTCTGCAAAGTCTATAAAAGATAGTCAAACTTTCTAATGCTACGCACCAGTGAACTTAGTTGCCGTTAATTTAGATGACATTCTATGACAATTAAATGTCCAGATGCATTCACATACGTAACAGTTCATTTATTACATAATTCACAATTGTAGGGCGCGGTGATGTAGTGGAGGTGTCGATAGCCTGGAGCCGGTGTCACGAAATAGAGTATCCCCCGTATTAATTGTATCCCCCAAATTAAAAAAATCGAAAAAACCCTTTCCGCGTGTATTTTTTTGTCAGATTAATTTTCATCTGCTTTATTTTGAACAATGACACTAACTGATATGTTTATTCCTACTAAATAATTTGTTTTGCTCTGTTTTTAGAGCACTTAAAACATTTAAAACACTTTAGAACACTCAGAGTCATTAAATAAATTCGAGTTGCCTTTATCTGAGCATTGCTTAGGACACTGGCAACAATTAGAGTCACTTTAAATTTTGATTACAGCATAAATGTTTTTATTATGCGCATTTTTCAAAAAAGAGGATAGAATGGTTTATCCGCCCGGATAGTATAGACCGGTTAATTCCATCCGGGGGATAGATTAATTCATCCTCCCGGATAGCTTTCAGTGGGGATACTCCGTTTCGTGTCACCGGAGGGTTCTAAGTTCGAATCTACCTCAAGCCGCATGGTGGAAGTTTGAGCAAGTCCTTGACTCGCAATTGCTCTGGCGCTTCGGGGTGAAACTCCGATGCAGTATCCTCGTTCTAGTCGGTAGCGCCTCTGAACAGTGAGTTTGATGGGCGCAATAGAAATAGAAAAATAAATAA
Organism: Lumbricus terrestris; assembly: GCA_949752735.1. NCBI lineage: Eukaryota > Metazoa > Annelida > Clitellata > Crassiclitellata > Lumbricidae > Lumbricus > Lumbricus terrestris. The sequence continues at coordinate 7,860,948 of OX457037.1, forward strand.
AACAACTAATGATTCGCTTACTTGTACTAAAAGGTTCCAGAAATTACTTTGCATTATTTTGCATATAATTTTGCATAACAATACGCATCTACATTGACAATTTCTTATTCTGGACCATATCCGCAGTCGATAGAGTCGATCGACCGAGTCGATCGTAACTCAGTCAAGTCAAGTCGAGTTGATCGAAAAATCGTCGACTCGATCGACTTGCAAGTTGAGTCGATCATTCGTTTTCCGAAGTCGATTCGATCGTTGTTTCATCGACTCGACTCGACTCGACTTAGAAATATTATAATTACTATTTCTTGAAGTCTCATAGTGACCAGCATGATAATAATGACGTAAATCAGTTTTTGCACAAAAGTTCAGCTAATAAATGACCCTATTGGCAGCTGGCAATTTCGTGTTAGTGGAACTGTGAACGTTGACTATAGACGAAAGTTTTCGAGCTGAGTTGAATGAGTACAGGGGGCGGATAAAGAAATTTTGGAAGTTGGGGGCCCAAAATGTTAATATGGTGTTCTAAATGTGACCCATCTGACAAAAACCAGGCGTAAGTTGGATTTTTGTACAAAATGAGTGTCATATATCTTCTAGAAGAATAAAGTTTCTTCTTTAAAATGACACAAATCCTATTGCTCTGCCATGTTTCTGTCCAAAGTTGTGAGTAAAAATATGGTTCGACCGTCCAAATTACAATTCTGAGAAAAAATGCGTTTCAAGTTTTCTATAACTTAGAAATGCAAGATTCTTTAGAACCATGTTCATAATTAAATTAAAAAATTGCAACAAATAAACAGATTGCATCGTAGGCTAGAGGGAAGTCTGGGTTTTTCACTGATACCTAATTAATTTTGTTAGCCATATACCGAATATGGCTACCAATGGCGGGAAAGTGGAAAATGGCGGGAAAAGTCATCGAATTATTTCAACAGTAAAAACCACAAAATTAATAAAAAAATATCATTAAAAATAATATTTTTGCAAAATGTTTGGTTTTAATGTGCATAAAACATATTTATTTATCATTCCCTGTCAAAAAAAGGAAAAAATCGGTTTTTTCACATTTTGGTCAGTATCTCAGAAGCGTGTGTTGCGACTTACGCCTGGTTTTGGTCAGATGGGACACAAATGTTTTCCTTGTTCACGGACAAAGGACCGTAGATGTAGACGCTACTGTTGGATGGTCCGGTCGATGATCACCTCAAACATTTTCGTTGGTCTCCCCCGAAAAATCTATTTTAGTCTTCCCTAAAAAAATTCTAAAAACTCGTGGAAACCCGGTTATTATAAATCTGATGACTTTTTAGTCACGTGCTACTTTCTCTCTCACCTTCCTGTTCCCGTTGCGTTGATTTACAACTTCTTTAAACCTGATGGGGAGAGGGGCCACGTCCTATGCAAATCTCTGAAAGGGGCATGGCCGGATGAGCCCCCTTCGATCCGCCCCTGAATGAGAATGATAAATATCCACTATTATAGGCCTGTTTAGGGGCAATAGTATACATGCTGATGTTAATTTTTAGTGTAAACAAGGGGTCTTTTGTGACGTCACTTCGATTACGATACAATTCTACAATTAAATAAGTTCACTGAGAAAGCGAAATAAGGCCTATTGTGACGTCACGTCGATCAGGATACAAATCTACTATCATAGAATTTCATTAATATTTTAGAAAACAAAACTATGCCCATTGTAACGTCACTCTAAAGTTCACCGAGAAAGCGAAATAAGGCCTATTGTGATTATGATACAATTTTATTATTACAAAAGTTCACTTCAAGAATTAAAAAACTTGGCCTGTTAATAAATATTATTGTGACCCACAAAAAGAAACACAAACACACGCAGACACGCGCACACACAAACACAAGCAAACACAAGCAAACATGCAAATGTGCATGTTTGCTTGTGTTTGCTTGTGTTTGTCCAGGGAATAAAACACAGTTTCTTGATAATTATTCTGACTTGAATTTGTATTTGACTGTTTCTCTTCGGTCGCAAAATTTTGCTTAAAAAATGAAACTCTAAATTGTTGCGCAAGAGATTCCGATTTTGCACAACCATCGGCAAACCTTAGAGGGAGCATTGCTCCGAACGGTCACGAGGTCAGCCTAGACTCAACATTTAGCCTATCTATATTTGCTAGGCTTTCATTTAGTGATTAGCGTCAATCACATAGTCTGTTTAGAGTGCAACGATTCTAACTCCATTTCGTCGCCTCTGAATTATGTTGGCGTATGTCCTTTTTTCAAAATCGAGTTTAGACTTGATTTGTAGCAAAAATTTGCTTCTCTTTAATCTCCTTTAATAGTTAAGAGATACGACAAGTCGTTTTAAAGATATTCACAGAAAACTGCCTGTCGTATTTCCATGTATCAGGATTGCCTTGTCGTATCTCCAATTTAGTTTGCCGTATCTCCAGTGCCGCATTCACAGTTTAAAAGTGCATTGTCGTATGTCCGAGAAAGCTCGTCGTTGATTGGACGAAGGAGATACGACATCCCAATTCGTTGTATCATAGTGTCGTATGTCCAGGGAATAAAAAAACGTTCTTTTATTTAAAAAAGGGTATAAAACTTGCGAAAATTGAAACGAACAAAGTTGCAAATAATTGTGTAGGCCTATTGCTTTCTTTTATTATTTGAATTTTTTCAAATTTTCAAATACATACATACATACATACATAGTAGTATTACATACATACATACATACATACATACATATATACATACATACATACATACATACATACATACATACATACATACATACATACATACATACATACATACATACATACATACATACATACATACATACATACGTACATATATACATTAGACTGGTCCACAAAATTCATCTAACAGATTTATGTTCTCCACAAGGCTTGTTTTGTTCCTTATCATGATTGTAATAATCACAAAAAACTTTAATGAAAATAAATGAAATTTAGAGGTCAACCCAATTGACACTTTTTATGTTATCTGGACAGAAGTAGATAAATTGTTCTGCAATGGTTAATGTAAGACCTGAGCGACATTGAGCGACGTCTGGGGGGGATTCCATTTCTCAATTACTTCAACTCTAGTGTTGGCCTGAGAGTCACTTTCTTGTGTGCCGCTCACCGTTTATGGGATTGCCAAGAGTTTTTCCTGACAATTTCCAGCGACAATAATAGCTATGCGGTCCATAATTTTCTTTGATCCGTCGATGCTGAGCAACATTTTGCCTTTTCAGTGAGGTAATAGCAGGCCTGCCAGCGTGCACTCTTTTTATTCCATTGCAGCTGCTTCTTATCTCTCTTTTATACCGAACTTCTGGATAATGCGATTTCTGAAATGAATGTCATAACTAATCGCCAGTGTGGCCGCTCCATCTACAAACACAGCATCACGATCTGGAAAGCCAACACGATACAATGCACCAACTACTAAACTAAAGAGGACTGGAAGATGCTCTTTGATTTTTTGGAAATAAGGCAGTTAGTAGCAGCAGCTGTGTATGCAGCCACTGTAGAGTGTAGACGAATACGTACTATGACTAACTGATCTCTTATTCATCAATGCAATCACATTCTTCTTCTGAATCCTGACTAGATGCCAACGCAGAAAGCTCACCTACTGCTTCATTCCTGCCTTTTGTCTTGCGTTCTTCATATCAATTTTCACCATTCTCTTTTTCTCGCCGTAGCCTCTTTCTGCTTTCTTTTGCTGCTGTCTTCAAGTTTACTCCATTCATGCTGCTGGAAAATAAGCTTACGTCTTATGACTCTTATCTTTGTATTCGAAGGATTTCCCGATCTTAGTCTTGCAGGATTTCTGTCATCACATCCTTTGAGGCAATATCGAACAATTCTTGAAGATCACCTTTGAACATTGTCTTCTTTCATCTTGTCACTCTCTCCTTTTAATGGTCTGTGAGTTTTCAGAGGTATGTACTTCTGATAAAGCTTTGACAGTTTCATGACACACCGGTCAACCAGCTGTGTTGGTATTCTAGCAAGCACCCAAATACAAATAACTGCACCACAGGCCATTTTTTAACTTTCCTGAAGGGGCCTCCCTTTTAGTAAAATGATGAAACTGAACCAGTTGCTGTGCATGCAGGTTGTGTGGTAATCTTGCAGTAGATAACCGAGAGACTGGTTTTTCCAATAGCCAGTGTTCTGGGTCGGATCTTAAATTAGACGAAGGTATGTTGGTATAATAACGACGTTTAACACGACGAAAAGACATTATTAGCACTCAAGTAAAATGTTCAGAATGGGTTGACCTCTAAATGTTGTACAATCAGGCTGAAATTTTACAGGGAGACTATCTACCCAAAGTGAACAAAAATAAGCCTTGTGGAGAAAAAATTCTAAAAACTTAATTTTTTGCCTATGACATGTGGACCACTCTAATATACATACATACATACATACAGGATGACTTGCAATTCATTTAAATTCATTTTATACAACATTTTCCAAAATTTCACAAAAACCATTATAAGTTTCAGTTTAATTTAATCGGATATCCTTTAATTAATGTCGATGCTTTAATATGACGTCTTTGCCTGAAGTTTTATGGCATTCATTTTTTAAAATTTCCGTCCAAAGTTCCGAAATTTCGAACTCGATTTTCTCGGAATTCACAAAAGTGGAGATACGCGAAGATAATTCTCAGGCGACGATTTATTGAAATTGTTCGGAAGAGCAAATCTAGACTTTCGATAGTTACCCAAAATCCAGTTATTTTTATAGGCTTAACCTGGCTTATCATTGTGATTTATAGATATTTGGCGGTATGTCAATATCTTTAGTTGTAATAGGCTAATGTATTGTTTTTTCAAAAATTTATTTCACCGCGCCTGAATTTTTTTTTTAAAGTACAATAGATCAATGCAAAATGACAGACGATAGCACCTTCGCACATTTTCGGACAGGCCCAATTGGCGGCCATCTTTTCTCCACCAAAATTAAGCCACTTGCCGTGGTCCGATTTCTTGTAACTTTTGGTATGTTCAACACCAGACCAAAGATACCAATAAATCATAATAAAACGCCTTCTTACGATTTTGTGGATCATTTCGTAGATTGACCCAACTATACAACCTTTTGAGGCAATTATAGGTCCCATTTTGGCCGCCATCTTGTTTTCCAATGCAACCGATAAAAATCAAGCTTGTAAAGCACGATTTTCGTTCTCAGGAGGGACAAATTAGTCTAGAAAAGCATGTTAGTTCTAAATGGATATGTGCAATTCTAGAAGCACTTCTTTAGTACATTAAAACAAGCGAAAAAGGCTATTGTCCTCCGATTCTAAGCAATATTACATGGATGATGGGAAGAAAAGACGAAATTGTGCAGTTCTTAAAAATTCCTTTAAAACAGCCCTGGTTTATTCTTCTTTTGATAAGTTTATTTTTTAAGACCCGGTGGCTAAATATTTCATCCAGAGGTAGACTAGCGGATATTCTAATTTTTGCAAACGTAAAGGCTGAGCTTTAAATATAATAATGGCTATCAGATCTGTCGAATCTTTTACTCACAAGTCTGGGCCCCATTCTAGGGTGACCATACGTTCCAGCTTTCCGGAACATGTTTCTTTTTGCGGTGCGTCCCGGTGTAAAGGTTTCAGATTACCCCCTCCTAAACATTACCCTCATGCAAACTGTAAATTGCATCAATCTTCGCATTTATTGCACATAAAATATAAAAAAACTAATCCCGCTTCTTGTTTTGGTCTGAAGTGGGATGACGGATGAAAATCTTCAGACCACAGCAAGAAGCGTGATGATTTTTCTGATTTTTTAGTGCAATAAATGCGATGATTGATGCAAATCTAGTTTCGTGGTTTGCTATCAATATTTTGATCCGAAAAAATAATAGCCTCGAAGCCATTTTCTCCATGTAAACTCCAGCGGCGAATAGTATTTTAGTTACAGATGAAAATATTGATAACAAACAACGAAGTGGGATGACGGATGAAAATCTTCAGACCAAAACAAGAAGCGGGATGAATTATTTGATATTTTTAGTGCATTAAATGCGATGATTGATGCAATTTACAGTTTGCAGGGGGTAATGTTTAGGAGGGGACAATCTCAAACCTTTACACCGGTGTCCCGACGACTTAGGCAAAAGGACGAAATTGTCCATGTGTTTGACAAGAAGGAAACTTGAATATTGAAAGCATCAGTTTTATATATATATATATAATTATTCGTTTTAATGAGAAAAGACAATCTGACAATAACGCAGAAATGTTAACATGAGAGATAATGAACAATTAAAGTCAAAAGTTCAATTAGTTTGGCTTAAAGTAAGCTAGTAAATATTTTTATATCATGATCGTGGTATAAATTGAGAATTGTCCTTTAGTGGGAGAGTATAGTCGTGTGCCCTAGGTCTTAGTTGGTGAGCGGAGGGGGGTCGGAGAGGAGGTAGAAGTTGGTGAAGTACATGTTTGGGGGGGGGTGTACATGTATAATGGAGAAGAGGAGTTTTGCATCAGCTATGTTGGCAAGTTCGGAGACAGTTGGAAAGGTTTGCTCTTAATAACCTAGGCGTTTTGCTCTTTTCAGGAGTTTTTCGAGGCGTTCTCTGTCAGAGGCCAGGGTGAGACCCCACCAGGATGGGGAGGCATAAAGTAGTTTAGCAACAGTAGTGGCTTTGGTAACATTATGGATGGATGAGGAGGAGAGGCCATGGGTTTTGAGCTTTCTGATGGCATAAAGGGAAGAGGAGCAGGTAGCTGTAAGGTGGTCTATGTGGGCTGTGAGTTTGAGGTTATCTTGTAGGATGACACCCAGTATCTTCAGTGTTTTGACTCGGGTTATATTTGGTATTGATGGAGGAGGGTCAAGTTGGTGACGGGGGACGGAAAATGACCATTTCTTTAGATTTAGAGCTATTTAGGGTAAGGTTATTGGCAGAAGCCCAAGTAGAGATCAAGTGCAGCTCAGATGAAATGGTATAAGCTTGAGTGGATCCAATAAGGAGGTAAGACTAATGTCATCGGCAAATTTGAGCATGAGGTTAAGTGGTTGAGCAGGATGCAGGTCTGAACCAGTAATGGAGAAATTGGTAGGTCCTAGGACAGAGCCTTGAACTATAATACTGGCATTGATTGGGAGGAAAGTCGAGGTGTGGCCTTTAAATATTGTGAGGTGAGAGCGTTCAAGGTGATATTCAACTAGCCAGTTATAGATTTGGTCTGGGATATCAAGAGTGAAAATTTTGTTTAAAAGGGCAGAGTGCTTGACTGAGTCAAATGCTTTGGAGAAGTCGAGGGAGATTATTGAGACATGTTCATTGGTTTTTAGGAGGATTTGAGTGTGATGTATGATAGATATTATGGCGGCAGAGGTGGAGCCAGTGGGCCTGAAGGCAAATTAATCTGAGACAAGGGATTCAAGAGGGGCTTGAGTGAATGTAGGGTATATAAATCTCTGAACTATTTGCTTTTCAACTATTCTGGAGAGAACAGGGGGGATGAAAATTGGGCGGAAGTCAGCTTTTTGAGAGGGGGGATTTGTTTTGGCTTTTGGCCGGATGATGTCTTTTTTCCATTGGGGAGGGATGAAATGGGATAGGAATGAGAGATTGATAAGGTGAGACAGAGGTAGAGAAAAGAATGGTGCAGTGAGTCTAAGAAACCAAGCAGGTAGCTCTAATTTTAAAAAAGCTGCTGTTTTCTTATTCTAAGCTTACTCGGAACAATATTATCTTTGCACGATTTTTGAAGATTTGAAGTTAGCATCCTTGCACTCTAAACAGATGACATGCACTCTCGTACACGAGCAGCTATCATTTCAAATATTCGAACGACATAGGCCTAATTTTAGTCATTTTGCATTTCCTGCATGGGAATTACCGCTATATATATTAACCCTTTGAACCAGGAGCTCCCGTTACTCTATGGATAACGGGCCGGAAAACCGGCCGTCGGGTTCTAAAGGTTAATAAATATTATACTAATCAATATTAGCGTATTTTAAACTTAAATTAACATGTCTCCATTTCAGCCTTACGCCAACGCACTGTGAATTCGTTTCTCTTCTCCAAGGTCTATACCTATTTCCGCAATTTAAGCCTACTGTAATTATACCACTAGGCCTAATTAGGCTATTCTAAGATCCTACACCCACAGGCCTATGTCATTTTTGAAGAATTTCTACGCCAAGATATCAAAACAAGTAGGCTAGTAGCCTAATAATTCCGTTGAAAAAGTTCGTTTGCGCAATGCCGTTTAAAACGAATATCTATACTTCAATAATTTGTATCTTGCAAAATGCGCAATTACCGGTATATTAAATTGTAGGCCCTATTGTATATTACAAGCAATTATAAAGCGCCTCTTACAGTTTAGCTATTCAGAGGCGCTTTCAGCGTGACAGCCCCGAGGATATAAGAAAGACTTCAAGCAGCGAAGGTCTGAAGACGACACCCCCAACAAGATCTTACTACGGATAGTGGGAGGAAGGTCATTCCACATAGAAAGGCCCACAATGGCAAAGGCGCGGTGTGGAGCCATGGCAGTCCAAGTTGCCCTTGCACCCAAGAGATCAAGTCGATCAGCAGACCGGAGAGGGCGGGAAGAGACTGCAGAGAGGGGTTTGTGCATCAAGTCACCAAGGTATTTAGGAGCTTGTCCAGTTTGAGTTTTTGAAACTAAGAGCAGAACCTTGAATTCGAAACGAGATGCAACAGGAAGCCAGTGAAGAACATCAGTCATATAGCACATGATAAGCTGACATGATTTCGTCCTTTTCTCGAAATAAGCCTACCCATACTCACCAGCAGCCAATTTTGATCACCTGTTGCAAAACAGGAAATTTTACTATTCCACATGTATCACCTTTAAGCACTGGCATGAGCATTGGGCAGCTTCGTTCAACACAAGGCCGCCCATATTTTATGGGTAGCTCAGAGGCGGTATGACAATGGAGGGCTAATTTTACTGATTTGTCACAGAACATGAGAAACAATAATTTTATTCAAGCTCAAAGACAGTGATTACGAATATAGTTAAAACGAGCAGCCTCATTTAGGCTACTCAGCATTCAAACATTGGAGTATGTTCAAGACATGGAAACACTTTCGATAAGTTTCAAGTCATTGATATAACGCTAGAATATTGAGTCTCATCCAATACGATCCGGTTACTTCTGTAATATAATTCGTAGCATTTTTCTCAAAATGTGCAGAATATCGATCGAGAGTGATTAAAATAAATCGTAGTAAGACTTCATCAGAAAAGATATCCGACAATTCATAGGAACCAGAATTCAAGCGATGACTTCTAGCAAGCATGCATAGTCAGAACAGTTTTGACCTTAGCCTAATTTTGGCTGACATCAGAGAACTGACCCAGCGTCTAAGACTGAATACAAGACTCAAACCTGACACCGAAAGTACACAAGAGAGTATTGATGTCTTTGTTCTCTAAAACAGAACATTACCTATAACAGGAGCATGCTTTTGGAGCAATCAGCTACATTAAGAGCAGCTGCTGTCAAATGAAGATGTAGCTTGGTATTATCAGCATTCAAGTTGTAGTTTGTAAAGCGTTCAGCGATTTCAGACAAGTTTTTAATAGAACTTTCGGCGTTGACCAAATAGAATAGTGTAGGCCTAATTATAGGTGCATGTAGTTTACTTTGGATCGGGACAGGCACATATCGTGTAGAGACTTGCAATTAAGGACAGTGTGCTTGGAAGTTGACCCCCTCAAAGTCCGACTCACACCTCACCGCGGTGAGGGGGTGAACAACTAAGTAGGAGATTGCCTGCTGAGGCTATGCCAACAGTGGTGAAAGTCTCTGACTGAAGTACCACCTTGGGCGCTACGCGAGTTGGACAGGCTCAGCAGGAACTCCGAAATGGTTGGCCAACGTGAGCGGCAGGTCTTGGGCAGCAGCAAGGCCTTAGTAGACATGGCGGAAGATTCAGATAAGGACAACGGCAGGTCTACAGAGAGAGGAGGGCATATCTGGCATTACCGGATTAAGGCTTCCTTACTGCGAGATGGAAAGACCTGGGGACCTACCATCTTATATTCTCCAAACAGCATCATGCAAAATGAAATCCAAAGAACAGTTAAAGAAAGAAAAATGATATACTTCGGTCACATCATGAGAAAGGAGGGTACATGCATAGAGAAAGAGATCATGCAGGGCACAATTCCTGGAGGTAGAGGAAGAGGAAGGCCAAGAACGAATTGGCTGGACAACATAAAGACAAGGACGGGCTTGCAAATGGGAGAAATGCTAAGAATGACGGAGGACAGGAATCATTGGAGGAACATCGTGCATGATGCGGCCGAACCTCGTACCGAGGATGGCTAGGAACGGAACGGGCTTGGAAGTTTGATTTATAATAAGTGAATATGAATGTGGAGGCAAAGTAGGCCTACACGCCATCTGAGAGCAGGACCAGATCGTCAAACTAGTGTTCGAGACAGTGAATGATCATGATAGGGGCGTATCAAAATAGAAAACACAGAAAGCTGAAATAAGATGAAGAGAGCCTTGTTCTTGTCAACCATCTTTCGTTTTATTTTTTTCCTTCTGGCTGTCAATCATCAATAAATAATTTTGAAACACATTCTAGATAGGCTAATTCTGACAGAACCCTCTCAGTAGGGCTAGATAGGCTAGCCGAAATCTTAACAAAGTTTTGTAGCATTTGCATGCAGACCATATTTTTATGACTCTCAACACGATTTTCGCGGCAATGTGTTTTTTAAAATAGAACACGTGTTTTTCTTACAATAAGCTTAAGGTCGAATTCAGCAACCAACGTCATGAGACAAGGATGATATCTAGCATTCATCCACTGGCTGTTTGGTAAAAGCAAGGTTTGTTTCTTCAGAGCTTACGTTGGCGTATAAGCTTAGTTGCAATTTGGTGTAAACCGCTGGTGGTGCGACTGCGGCAGACGGAACACGATGGAGTGATGAGTAGCCTTTACAGGCGACGTTTCCCTCCGAAAGGAATTCGGGGGTTTCTTCATTTGATATGCTTTGGTTTGGAGACGAAGATTCTTCAAACTGCACATTAGCTTCAACCACAGTTTCATAGTCAGGATGATGACTCGACGAACTGTCAGAATTTCTGGGATCAGTTATTGAATTTTCTGAGTTTCCATTCTGCACATTTATTTCAGTCACTTCGCCTTGCTGACGAGTCGAAGCGTTATTAGATCGCAGGCGATCAATTGAATGTCCATAATTTCCATAATGCACTTTGTGTTCAATTCCCATAATATCACGATCTTCGTGTTGAATCGAAGGTTCATTGGTACTTACAAGATTTGTTGAATTATCTTAAAATGATTAAGAAAATGGAACAAAACAGTCAACAGCACTTTATTATGTAACATATATTAATGTGTTACATATAACATTTCATTGCGCACTTTGAGTACTTCTCTATGGATGGATGGATGGATGGACGGACGGACGGACGGACGGACGGACGGACGGACGGACGGACGGACGGACGGACGGACGGACGGACGGATGGTTGGATGGATGGATGGATGAATGAAAGGATGGATGGATAGATCGATCGACAGAGAGACAGACACACAGACAGACATATGGATATTATAGATAGATAAACATATAACCATCAGTTAAACTTTTAGTCAACTATGGGTACTATTGGGTGTCACTAGTTTTTTACAACGTTCAGATATTCATTGACTGCAATTTTTAGTGTAAGTCTATCTGCATATGAACATTATGAAAGTAGCCTACATTAATATGACGGCTTTTAAGAAACATTCAAATACACTGCCATAGAGCTTTGACATTCATGCTATTTCAGATTCGGATCATTGCTTGAATTTAAACAGATATAATGGGACTTTAAAAGTACAAACACCGCTGACAGGAAAGCAAACCTTTGGTACAGGCTTTAACTGTCAACGCCACTCCAAGTCCGAGTACAATCAGGGCTATGGCAGCGATTACTACGACGATATTTAATGCAAGTGTTGCAGCATTCGACGAACCTGGAACAGTTGGAGAGGTTGGAGTTAGTAGAAGGCAAGACAGGAAAGATTATTTTATTCAGATAGCATTATATAGAAGTAGTGCTCCAAATCAGCAGAATATGCATTATCTATAACAACTAGCCCATTTTGACTATCCTCTCACATTTTCTTCTGTGATTTGGTTGTTAACACGGTTTTGACTTGCATAAGGGCAGTTAAAAATTAACTGACAAATCAATCATAATAACTTGCTTTCTCCAAGATTCGTATTTGACTCCAGCATGCTTACGAACAGCAAAGAGATTGTTGTACGCTGCACGTCTGCGGCTCTATTGCTGCATTTTTAGGTTGACGCTAATAATAGTGTGTAGTTATAACAGTTACTGTTATCGAAATGGTTTGAAACGGTTGGCAAACTGAAGTTTTCTGTTAATAATTATGTCATTCAGTATGCATGTTACCTGCCACAACGAATGTAACAAATTCAGTAATTTCCTTATTTTCGCCTGGAAGTGTGTTAGTGGCCATGCATTGGACGGTCACTTTTTGTAGCAATGCCATAGTTTCATCTATAATTAGAATTGGTCCATCTTTGACTCGGTTTGTTCCAATTTCTCTCCATTGAAATGATGGCATTGGATTACCATCAGCCGAACACGTCAGACTATCACCAACGACATGGAGAAGATTTTTCGGTTGAATCGTCAGATAGCGTACTCCATCTGAATATAAATTTAAGAATGCTGCAAACACTTAGCATAATTTTATCAAGTAACATTTTCGATGCATTATGACTGATTATGACATTGTGAACTAGTGTTAAATAAATTAGACGGTAAACACGGGCGCCCGCACATAGGGGTAGGGGGGGGGGGCAAGTCCCTTGCCCCTCCTGGAAAATTGAATCTTGTGTTTTAACTAGCCTACTACTTTTGGGCTTTTAACAAATTTCTTTGCCTTAATGCACCAATGATACAAATGAAACAGACATTAAAGTCAGAAATCTACATTTACAGGCCTCTATAGAAATAAACAAGCCCTTATAACTTTCTGCCTTGCATGTTCAAGCTCTTTCTAAAAACTGTAACAATGACCATTGGCTTTCAACCCTCCTACAGGCGCCCATGCAAACAGCAGGCCTATCGATTATGGCCTACTTGAGTGGAATCCAGCTGTAGTGCAAATAATCACAACGGCAAAAAATTAAATACTAATGCAAAAATTTGAAAATTTCTCAAAGTAGGCCTACACTAAAATTACATCAGGGAGATATGCTTATTCACCAGCAATGTAATTATATAAACTAAGTCTGCTATAAGCCAGGCTCCATTTTGACCATTTTGCAAGCTGCCAGTACAGAATCCAGGGAGGTTAAACTGTGTATAAACGATTCTAGGACGGTTGATCACCGGACGATTGATCACTGCGGACGTTTGATCATCGACCGATTGATCACCGGACGATTGATCACCGGTCTAGTGGTCACTACAATTTAATAATTTATTGATTGCGGATGAAAGAAAAATGTCGTAATTACCGCTAGTAAAGATAAACATCGTCGACTTCTGTTAATTCTTAAATGTACCCACAGCAAATAGCACATCTGAGTAAGCACGCATCTGTTTATCTGATTAGTTACCAGTTTAAAAACGCTTGCCGTTTCAGCATATTTTCACATTTCACTTCTTATAATTTCATTACAAATTAAATACATTGAGTCTGTCATATCGTTGAATACAAATGTTTATCTTTACTAGCGGTAATTACGACATTTATCTTTCGTCCTCAGTTATTATATTTCAATGACCACTAGACCGGTGATCAATCGTCCGGTGATCAATCGTCCGGTGATCAATCGGTCGATGATCAAACGTCCGCAGTGATCAATCGTCCGGTGATCAACCGTCCGGTGATCAACCGTCCGGTGATCAATCGTCCGAGCACCGTATAAACTTGGCTCTGGTTATCACACCTCAGAACTTACACCCAAAACTGACAAAGAGATCTGTTCAAAAAAATTGATACCAAACTCATCGGATCTTCGGATCCTCCACCTTCCTAAATGACACCCGCATTAACCCATTTTGGACCATCGTTCGTTTTACGAACATCTTTTTTGAAGATCTCACATTGGGTGACACCATCACATAATCTCCGGTAAAGGTGCTTTTATGTCAGTAGGAAGACTGATTTGTCGGATGGAATGCAAAAAATTATAGTTTTTCAAGTTTTGAATTGATTTTAACTTATGCCAAAAACTGCAAAACTACGTATGTTCGCCGTCCTTTGTTTGCAAAGTTGTTATTTTGGTCTGATGTGTGATATCGCAAAAGTTGATGTGCATTTAAAAAGTGCACATATTTTGCACAAAGCACATGTGATTTGCATAATTTTACTGCAAAAAACGGAGTTGTAAAAAATTCATATCTGGGTCATGTTCGTTTTACGAACATTGGTCCAATAGGCTACTGACGCGTCAAGTCTAGTCAACGTTGATTTACATACGCCTGTATTAGCTACAAGTCATGTATCAACCAACTCACAATTGTGTATGTATGTATGTATGTATGTATGTATGTATATATGTATGTATGCATGTATGTATGCATGTAAGTATGTACATGTATGTATGTATGTAGTATGCATGTATGTAATGTATGTGTGTATGTATGCAACTGTGAATGTATACATATAAACCAACTCACAATTGTGTATTATGGTATGCATGTATACATGTGTATTAGGGTGGTCCTTATTTTTAAAAGTTTGATTTTGTAACGGGGCACCCTCCAAGCTGGTTTCTATTGATGAGAAAAAAATTGAGAAAATTTTTGGAGAGAATTTGAGAACATTTAGGGGTCGCTACCAGAGGTTAAAGTTCAAGGTTAGAATTAATTTGGGCTTTGTGTTCTACTATGCGTAATTTCCATTAATATGCTTTCCAACCATGTTAATCGCTATGATAGAATTTGATAGACAACTAGTCACATATTTATTAACATCTCCGACATCATGATTGCCACCTACTTACTTATTTTATTGACATTTTTCTATTATGCATTCACATCCATTGCATCTTTTGGCGGCAATTTCGCTTCATTTTGGTTTTTTCGTGTAAATTGCATAATTTCGCTATTGTCAAAGAGAACACAAAGTTGGCAATAGGCTTAAGTCTTGACAATGCCACGGCGAAAGTGAGTAACAGAAATACAACACTTGTAGGCCTACTTTCTTCTCAAGTGACATTCTCAACACATGTAACCAACCTTACGCGCTCCTCTTACTTTCACCTCCGTCGTCTCAGGTTCATTCGCAGATCTGTCTCCCTTTCAACCATGACATCAATAGTCCATGCTTTTGTCTGTTCCAGAATTGATTACTGTAACTCCCTTCTTATTGGTCTTCCAAAGGTCCGCCTATCTCCCATTCAATCTGTCCTTAATGCTGCTGCTCGATTAATTGCGCGCCTTCCTAAGTACTCCCATATATCCTCGTTTATGATTAACCAACTACACTGGCTTCCTCTCTCTGCCCGCATACAATATAAAGTCCTTTCTCTGGTACTCAAATCCAAACTGGGTCTTGTACCGATGTATCTCAGTGATCTCATTCGTTCTCCTCTATCAGCATCTTCTCATCGACCTCTCCGTTCTCTGGACAGGGCTGACTTGTTTGTTCCACGAGCTAGGACCACTATTGCTCAAACTCGATCCTTCACCATCATTGGGCCCTCTTTGTGGAATTCTCTTCCCTCCACTCTGCGTGGGACTCTACTTTCAGGATCGTTATCTACATCTCTCTCTTCTTAAGACCTATTTTTTCTCTAGGGGTTATCGCACTGGGAGCGCTACTGAATGGCCTTGGTTGTGAGCGGCGCTATAGAAATTTCTAATTACATTACATTACATTACATTCTTCTGCACTACAATGTCTTGGCAATGATCCCGCAGAGTTCAATCTCAATTGCTTTTCAATCCTTCAGCAGTGAATAAAGAATCGGCAAAAATTTATGAAAACTTGAAAGCTGAATGCCAACCAGGAGTTCCTCTAATAATTCACTGGGATGGAAAGTTGTTGGAAGACATCTGCAGACTGCAGTAAAGAAATAGTAGACCGTCTTCATGTCCTCGTTTCTAGAGTGGATGTCGACCAGCTCCTCGGTTTACAGAAGTTATCATCGGGACAAGAAAATCTTGTGTCTGCAGTGTATGAAGCGGTTGTGACTTGGGGCATTACTGATCCAATCAAATCTATGTGTTTCGACACCACATCAGAGAACAGTGGACTTAGAAATGGTGCCTGCATCCTGTTGGAACAGAGGCTGGACAAGGATTTTTTGCAGAGTGCATGTCGCTATCACACAGGCCTAAATTAAGTTGGAGGCAGTGGTCATGTTTTCTCTTGGTTCACCAAAGGGTAAGGACATAATGATTTTTCAGCTGCATGGGCTGCACAGAGCAAGGCTGATCGGCAAGAGTATTTACAGTGTTAAGATTATGTATGTTCAAGAAATAATTCCAGTCAATAAGAAGAGAATAAAGGGTATAGCTGACATCATTCTGCCAACTATACGTCAAAGTCTGGCTTCAAGCACCGTATGCACCACCTATGCTCCTCGACTTGACCTGTAGAGTGTAGATCTTTAAGGACATTGACAAAATACAGGGAGATAAATAGTGCAGTTGCCGACGTTGCAATGAAGAAATGTTTAGGTGTCCTTTGGTATCTTTCAGACGAATTGGTGGCTTTTGCGTTCTTTGATTTGTGGGCCCTAAGGGGCTTCCATTTATACCAAGCGCCAAATGGTTACTACTCTGGACAAAACTTGGATCGAACATCCACTACAAAGAAGAACCTTGGAACCTGCTGTAATAAGCTCAATGCAACTAGAAGATTTTGTCATGGACAACACGAGATTTTTCAAGTTTCCTCCAACAAGACGTTGATATACAATGGTCAAACGACGAGAACTTTAAGTTAGATTAGGCCACTGCGAGCTCAGTGAAAGTTGTGAATGACATTACAAGGCGTGAAGTGGCACTCATGAACAAGTATAATAAGCTTCAAACAAATAATGAGGATCAGATGCAGAGTCTGCTATATTGGTTGTGAAGAAATATATACCTATCGTCGCAAAGACTGATGCAATAATGGAAACATTAACAGGGAAAAACATTTTTATGTCCGTGTATGCGTTTTGTTCAAAAAAGTAAACCAGTCCACAGGCCACTAGTCCACCTCCAGCACGGTGGTGTAGTGGTGGCGTCGTTGCCTTGAAGTCGGAAGGTTTGAGGTTCGAATCCACCTCAAGTCACCGCCTAGGGACCTTGGGCAAGTCCTTCACTCGCAATTGCACAGAGCTTCGGCGTGAAACTCCGATGCACTGTCCTCGTTGTAGTCGGGAGCGCCTCTGAGTAGCGGTTGAGGGCTGGAAGAGGCGCAATAACAAGTGCGCATACAAACGGTCCATTGCCCACCAGAATTTATTTCAATTTGTGCATTCAGCCATACATATATACACAAGTAATAGTATACAATATGCGATATTCCATGTTTCTCCCTTGTCTTTACATTGATATATGTTACGTCCGGTAGCGACCCCTAAAACTCAAAAAATCCCCCAATATTTTCAGTGTTGATATTTTTTAACCTAAAGGTATAAGTTAGGAGGGTGCCTCGTTTAAAATTCTCCAAAAAATGTTTTTACATGGAGCTAAGGACCACACTAATGTGTATATGTATGTACGTATGCATGTATGCATGTGTGTATCTATGTACAGTGCCTAAAGTGTGAAAAAATAAGTGCCTGGACGCCCCTTACCTCTCCAAAAGAAGTGCCTGGACGCCCCTTACATTTCTAGTCTGTGCTCGCCAATAAGTGGCTGGACGGCGTTCAGATTTTAAAACAAGTGCATGGACGCCGTCCATGACCGTCCAGGCACACTTTAAGCCCTGTCTATGTATGTATGTATGCACGCATGTATGAATGTGTGTATGTATGTATGAATGCTTGTATTTATGCACGCATGCAGGCATGTATGTATGTATGTACTATGTATGGCATTGTATGTATATATGTATATATGTAGGCTTGTATGCTTGTATGCATGTATGTATGTATGTATGTATGTATGTATGTATGTATGTATGTATGTATGTATGTATGTATGTATGTATGTATGCATGTATAATATGTATGTATATATGGATGATGTATGTATGTATGTAACTGTGTATGTATGTATGTGACTATGTATGTGTGTATGTATTTATGCATGCATGCATATATGTATGTATGGGTGTACTTAGGTATGTATGTGTGCATGTATGCATGCATGTATGTACGTAATGTATGTATGAATGAATGCATGTATGGATGTATGTATGTAAGTATGCATGTATGCTTGTATTCATGCATGTATGTATGTATGTACGTAAGTTCGGATGTGCGTACATATGCGTGTATGCATGTATTATGAATGTATGCTTGTATATATGTACGGATACATATATGTGAGTACATTATTTGCAGCTTAAAACATTACATTTGAAACGATTTTTTCTGCAGTTATCCATTTTTAACACTTTATTGTGTTGCAATGGCATTTCATGCGTGTTCGATATGGCGCATGTTGTCAGTAGCCTATTAGCCCAATGTTCGTAAAACGAACATATGCCGTTTTGCATATGTTATTTGAGATTTGTCAAAAAACAATATGCATACGTTCAAACATTATTTTTTAGGTCCAAAATATCAACACAGTTCTTAAAAATTTTGCTTAATAAAGTTTTGGTCCAAAATGGGTTAACAGTTACTCCGGCCCTCTGGCTATACCAGACTCTGGCCTCTTTCTGCCTACACTTTGGAATATACTTCTGACTCGATGCAGTACATGTGAAAAAGCTGGTGCCTTGCGATTGGCTTTCGAGTAGCGCTTTAGAAGCAGCTAGAGAAGCACTTGCCCCTTGAAAACTGACATATATTTTTCGTTCATTTATTCATTCGTTCATTCTATGGACTTAAATGTAGGTTAGGTCTAATTTTGTTGCTCAGATGTGCCACAATATAACATGCAAAAGGATGTAACATACATGTATGCACTGCACGGGAGTGTATTCATTCATTCATTTCAGACATTTATATTGCGCATCTTCAAGCGTATCTACTCAGAAGCGCTCCCGACCCAACCACGACTAAAGAGAACAGTCTTGATACATTGTAGTGTGGTGTGGTTAATGTTTAAGGGCCCCAAGCCTTTAGAGTGTTCAGTGGTCTAAGGTTGTCATGCCACTACATAGTTACGTTCTCGCGCAAGCGATCGAGAAATAATTTCTCGACTGATCGATTGTCTCACAAAAATCCTTATAATTAGGATAATTTATAAACTATCAAAATAATGAGCGATCCGGAAACACACCTTCAGGGCTGCCTACATGTAGGACAAACGCAGATACTGTGAAAAATAGATGAGCCGTTGACAAATTTGTACTGACATATATTTTTCGTTCATTTATTCATTCGTTCATTCTATGGACTTAAATGTAGGTTAGGTCTAATTTTGTTGCTCAGATGTGCCACATTATAACATGCAAAAGGATGTAACATACATGTATGCACTGCACGGGAGTGTATTCATTCATTCATTTCAGACATTTATATTGCGCCTCTTCAAGCGTATCTACTCAGAAGCGCTCCCGAGCCAACCACGACTAAAGAGAACAGTCTTGATACATTGTAGTGTGGTGTGGTTAATGTTTAAGGGCCCCAAGCTTTTAGAGTGTTCAGTGGTCTAAGGTTGTCATGCCACTACATAGTTACTCGACTGATTGATTTTCTCACCAAAAATCCTTATAATTAGGATAATTTATAAACTATCAAAATAATGAGCGATCCGGAAACACACCTTCAAGGCTGCCTACATGTAGGAGACGCAAGACTGGGAATTCTTCTAAAATAGTGAACCAAATGCAGCTTGCAATTGGTTGATTTGCTAAGAATGTTCTGTTATTTTCAAAATGACTCGTTTTCATGCATTTAGAGAAGGTGGTTCTCTGACAAAAGGACTCCTTTTCTCAATGTATATAGATGTGCCTACTGCTAGGCGGCCATGGATGCGCTGGGTTTAGGTAGTGTGGGGACATTACTATTATCCTGGGACATTTTGTCAGGGACATTTTATCCGGGGACATTTTATCCAGGGACATTTTTTCCGGGGACATTTTGTCCAGGGACTTTTGTCCGGGGACTTTTTGTCCGGGGACATTTTGTCCGAGGACATTTTTTCCGGGGACATTTTGTCCGGGGACATTTTGTCCGGGGACATTTTGTCCGGTGACATTTTGTCCGGGGACATTTTGTCCGTCCACGGTTTCACATTGGTTCAACCTTGGTCCCACCGCATCCTGCCCCGGAGCCATCCCACCAATACTCTGACCCCCACACAACCTACCCTGCGGAAAAACGGAACAATAATATGGGCTAGTCAGAACTCAAATTTGCGTTGAAAACATCATGCCACAGAGAGCCAAACTGTTCAAACTGCCATAACCCCAAAGAAACTTATCACAATAATAAAAATAATTTAAAAAATAGGCCCAATAATAACAATATTAGGCACAATACTATTACCACTACTATTAATAATAGAATTCATATTCATATTAGAATTACAATCACTATCAATGTAAATTTTGGAGCGAGCAGGGCAAATTTCAGTATATTAAAATTAACGCAAAAATATTGATACAACTAGTTAGCGAGAGTGACCCAACGTTCCCAAAGTGGAACATATCGATGGCTTAGAGCACAGACGTCGTATGTGCAAAAAACAAAACTTTTCAGGAAGTAGAAAAAACTTTTTTTCAAGATACATGTTCCTTTCTCATAAAAAGTGGGATAGCCAAAATGTTTATTTTGATTCAGCAAGTGACATTGTCAGTGTCTTTTATGCAGCAGCATAACGAAAAGACTTTTTCAATGTAATTAATGGCCAGATACGACATCTGTGCACTAGATTATGTCGTATGTGTGGCATAAATTACTGCACAAAATGTCGTATCTGTTGCAGATACGACGTTTGTGACCTTAAAAATGCAGATACGACATTCAGATTCTAAACGATATGAACGATATCTTAGTGCCTATTCGTCGTATGTACATACAACCTTTGTGAGGCTGTGAAGAATAATTTTACGCATCGAATAGCGTCAAAAAGTGATTTTCTGAAAAAATTGCAGATACGACGTCTGTGCTCTAAGCCATCGATATGCAAAATCAGCTCACTCACAATGCACTAGCCTACCATTAAAATATTTGACCATAAGTAGGCACAATAGACCCAAATAGACGATAAAAGCAATTAATTATCATGCATTTGTAACTTAAAACAATTTTAAATATTAATTTTTATGAGCATAAATGTCATTTTTGACAAAATTGCATCAAAATAATTATTTTATTTAGCTGCAACAGACTTGAAATAAAAGTAAATAAACATGCCCCCATCTTTGGACGAGTAAATGAATATTTATTAGATGACTTACAGTAGGTTTTAGCGTCCCTCCAAATTTTTTAATAGGCCTAATATGTTCCACTTTGGGAACGTTGGGTCAATAAAGAAAGCAAACTTCAAGGCAATTTCCACAAAACAGCAAAATTACCTTCATCAATCCAGCTTCCGCTAAGCGAGGAATATTTTCATCACTCCAGCCACCATTTAATCAAGAATTAGTTTTATCAATCCCGCTTCTGTTCAAGGAACAACCCAGCTAGAGCCAGCTTCTATTTATAAATGCCCATTTTCATCATTTTATTTTTAAGCATGACCTCTTTTCATCAATCCAACTTCTATTTTAGCAAGAACTAGTTTCATACATACAGCTTCTATTTAATCATGAATTATTTTCATCAGCCCATATTCTATTTAAATAACAATTTTCACCAATCCAGCTTCTATTTAAACATGACTTTCTTTTATCAATACAACCTTTATTTTGCAAAGAACTACACTCATCTATCCAACTGCCACAACTGCCATTTAATTGTGACTTCTTTTCTTCATTCCAAATTTTATGTTAGCAGGAAATATTTTGATAAATCCAGCTTCCATTTAATCTGAGTTCTTTTAATCAGTCCAGCTTCTGTTTAAGCAACAGTCGTTTTCATCAGTCCAACTGTATTTCATTTAGACTAAAACATTTGTTTTGTTGAACGGGTTAATTATAATTCAGACTTAGCCGACGTCTTCTAGCTTTGGTTCCGCTATAGGCCTACCGTAATTATTAACCGACCATTGCCTTTGACCGCGCGCATTTTTCGGCGCACTTTTGTCCTGCGTGCAAATGGGGGCACCACTATGCCGTAAATATGGTCACAAGTTTAGTGCATAGCCTATGTTGCGGAACTATGTCCTTAGTCTATTCCATTCCTGGCCGCAAAGGTCATCTGTTGTCCTCTTTATCTGCTGACCCGACAAACCTTTGTAAGGCAGCGAATCACACTGGTAGCCTATTATACCTTGGTTATCAATCAGCTAAGTCAAAATAATAATAATATTATTAAGCTTATAGGCATCGATTCTTCTCTTTACATCTTTTCAATTTGCGTTTGATATCCGATCTATCGATGCTCGTCAGGTGTGGAGTTTCTATTAAACTTGCATTAACCGATCATTGCCTTTGACCGCGCGCAAAGAACTACTTTCAACTATTCAACTAACTACTTATTAAACTATTAAATTTGCATGACACTGTAATTTTTATGATTGCATTTGCAACCGAACATCTATATAGCTGAAGCTATATAGATATTCGGTTGCAAATGCAATCATGAAAATTACAGTGTCATGCAAATTTGGAGATTTGTTGGAATTAGAATTAAAATTCAAATCTTATCGTAATAATAATGACTTCAGCACACGTCGGAATAAATATAAATATTTACACAGAACGTTGGCCGTGAAATTCCAGAAGAAATGGTAACGAGGAACGTTAGTTGCAGAAGTTTCGCCTCCAGTTGTAGTTTTATTATTTGTGGCAAATGGTTTGAAGCTCGTTTTGCACATGAATGAAACTCCATTGTCACTCGAATTAAGTTGCCTTATTAAAGATGATGTTACTGTCATTGATTCAGTAGAGTAGAAGATAATGGATTCAATAGGTTCTCCGTCTTTTCCAATCCATTTTAAATCTGGAATCCAGTTGCCGCTATAATTGACAGCGCACCTCATTTGAACATGGTCACCCTCCACGATGCTATTGTCAATGTCCGTGGCACTTGCATTTGTATTGCAGACAGGATCAGAAGCTGCAAGTGTTACCGTCTGGCATTATCTTTCTACCGTAGGTAAATTTAAAATTTAGATTTTACTTGAGATTTAAATAAGCAAACCAAATACATGTAATTAAGGACTAAAATAGCACTTCTTGCCCTCATCACTGTAAATGAATCCATTAGACTATTATAAGATGATCAATCAGAGGCAGGCAGTTTAACTAGCAGAGTTCAGCAGTTGCGATAAAATCATCATTTACTGGAATTGTTTTGACAAAACTGTATAAAATTACAATATTGCTTTAAAATGGTCCATAGAATATGAATAAGTTCCCTTTCTTCCAATCGATCTAGTCTTGTATTGTAAATAAGCATTTATAAAGCGCCTCTTACAGACTAGCTATTCAGAGGTACTCTCAGCGCGACAGCCCCGAAGAAATAAAAAAGACTTCAAGCAATGAAGAGCTGAAGATGACACCCCCAATAAGATCTTACTACGGATAGTGGGAGAGAGGTCATTCCACATGGAAGGGCCTACCAGAAGCGTTGCGACCACCCTCTGTACCCTCCGACCGAAGGGGGGCCCCGCAAGAAAGGGGGTCCCCGAAAGTGGCAAAAAATGTGAGGTGTAGCTATAGGTAGGCCTAAGTGACATTTATTGACGCTGTTGCACAATCCATGTAGGAAAGCACTGTTAGAAACACTTTAGCAGCAGTAAGTAGGCCTACGGTCTACGGAATACATGTACACCGTAGCCTTATGTATGCTATACATAATATGAATACCCATTATAATTTTATTGTATAAAATGTAAATGCCGAATTCCAATTTCTGCATTGTAAGGACCCTACGAGCCAGACTTTGAACGCTGAAAATGCAACGGATTTTCAGATATGCAGTAGGCCTACTGGATCAAGGCACTTTGATGCCAATTCTGGAAAAGTTCATAGAGTATTATAATAATATCAGATTTAGAGCTTCCTAATAATTATTAAACGAAATTACTTACAATAAGCATGTTACAGAATTACGTATAGCGCGTATTCCAGTTTATGTTCGGAGGGGCCACGTTCATTTTCGCTACGGCCCTGGGGCCTACAATGGCAAAGGCACGGTGTTAGGCCATGGCAGTCCTTGTCCGTGGAACAAAGAGATCTAGTCGATCAGCAGACCGGAGAGGGCGGGAAGAGATTGCAGAGAGGGGTTTAAGCATCAAGTCACAAATAGTATAATATTACTGGAGGTATGACTGCATCTCTACTCTGACTTTGATCTGTTTTTGGGTACCGAGCGGACTTCCGTTTTGAGATTTGATTGTAAAAAAAACTTCAGATCTCTGTAGGATGGTATCAAAACTTTAGTTCCCATTTGCTTAAGATGTTCTGTATTGAGACACCTATACTATCTTACCTAGAACAATTAGCTCAGCTGAGTCCGATGCCGCGTTGTATGTTTCGATAAGAGGCGTACATCTGTATTTTCCGGCGTGAGCCAAGTCGACAGAATCTATGACGATATCATATCGTGTTTTTTCGTCTGTATCAATCTTGTACCTCATAGACAGCTTTTCTGTTATATGCCCAACAGTGTAGATATACAAGAAATCTTTTGAACCCGCTGATGCAAATTCCCATTCAACAGGAAGAGACGAGTTGCTACTGCACTCCATCTTCACTCTATCTCCCACAAAGGAAACAGTATTCATCGGTGCAGAACCAGTGAAGGAATTTTGTGCTGTCAAAATTGTCAGGATCAACACATCGCATGGTGCCCATTCCTGTGGAACACGGATTAATTCTTGGAAAATCCACGTATGTTGATGCATTCATGCTGTGAGAGTAGTACAAAGGGGGCCTGTGTCGGGTTGCCATAGGTTCAGAGAGGCGGACAGCTATAGAGTAACTAAGGCGTGTACCGGATGGGTCAGGAATTGGAAAGTAAGATAAGATAAGAATATTCTTTAATATGCCAATTGCTATCCGCATTTTGGTGTACAATGTGCATACAAAGTATAATAAACAAACGTACATAATTTCTATATCCAATCAATGTCAAAGTGTTTTAGAATAGCATAAAATCCTAAGTCCAAATCCAATATAAATTTTAATTTTAAAAAAGAAGTTCTTTTAACGACCAATAATTTATGCTGCACTTTGGTTTATATGGTATTACATTTAAATATAATAAAGCATCCTTGTTATAAATGATTTCCTCGTTAGGTTGTCCGCCCTAGGAATGATTCGGTCATGTAGTCTTGGCCTCATAGAATAAGGCTGGGGCCTCAATGGTGGGAGGAGTGGGTTCAATACAATGTCATGTCCTGGATTAAGTAGGAGGGCAGCGAAGAGCCTCCCGTCCGCCGTGCTACACAGAGCCTCGAATGTAGGATTGCCCTCAGGAAGGTAGTTCATTCCGATCAAACGGTCCAATATGGCCTGCAGTCTGCCGCGTTCCTGTTGCCCTGCAAATCCCCACCATGCCGGGGCCGCATATAACATGCGTGCCACTGTGGTCATCCTACAAACGTCATGCAGGCTTGGTCCCTTGAGGCCATGATTGTGCAGTCATGATTCGCAAGGCATAAAGCGACTGTCTTGCCTGGATGCATATTCGCCTGATATGGGTTTCAAACCCTAGGTTTTCAGTGGAGGTTCAGATTATATTTTATAGCAGAAGTGGAAGTTGGACGAGCAGTGCAGCCATGGTATTTAATCCTATGTTAATTCAAATAAAATTTGAAGTTAGTTAGGTGATCAAAACATAAGCATAGGCCCTATTTAATAGAAGTAGACGTTGGATGACCTATAATTATAGGCTAATAATAGCTAGACATGTTTAAAATAATTTTATGACGCTGTACGTAGGCCTATTAGGAATTTGGTAAATTCAAACTGGATGAGTCGCATGTCATCTGTCATTTTAAATTTTCAGACATAGGATATAATAATTATAAACGGGTCTACTTATGCCATAGGTCTATCATCGAAATCGATAGTCGTGACGTGACACTGCAAACTAAATTTGTATAGGCTTTGCATGGGTGAACCATAGTAAAACTGGTCCTAATTGTTGTGATAACGAGGTTAGGCATAAGCTAAACAATATTAGGCTACAATTGAAAGATGCAGGCTACTCAGTACTCACCGCGGAATAGATATTCAGTAGGCCTAAGTAAAGCCAACCGAGTATTGGGACAAGAAAACCGAAAAGGCCATTCATCAAAACCATATCGAAACGCAACAGTTGACGGTTTAGGAAGAGTCTAACCTATGCATTCGAATGGGTGCATACAATATTATTGTCCGTTGAACACGAAGAAGGAAAACGGATATTCAGAAGCCTGATGTTCGTAATAACTCTTCCATGAGGCCTGGTGTTGCAAGTCACACGAGGCTAGTGTTAACATCAGATGTTCCTGCTATAACTGATTTCCCGTGAACTTTAATCAATAGGCCTAATTCTGCACGATGTGCAGGCTGTTATTAAAATCTGCATATAAAAACAAAGCTTAATATGGAAATTCGAAAGTGAAACACTGAACTGCGACACAACGATCGACAATTTATTATTTACTGTCATTTAACAATTGATTGGCTTAAAGGGCAAATGTGCAAGCTACATGAAGAGTGCTTTATAGGCCTACTAGGCCCTACTTATTAGAGTCTCAGGGTATAAACGTAGCCTACATTCATTTATTTGTATACTCACGAAGTTCCCGGCAAACTCCCAGTACCTGCGGATTGGATACACATTTCAAGGGTCGGTCAAGGGTTTTGAATCACTGGTAGCCTATGGGTGGGGCTAATTCACCCGGTTTTGACAGTTTTACCGACGAGACGTTGGGATTACACCGTCTGACTGTCACTGTTACATATGAGCCTAATAGTGAATCTAGCTCGGTCAATAATTATTTTACTTATCATTAGCCTATAGACCAACTGACACATCCTAATTCTATATGCTTTGTTGACGGTCTGTCTGTCCGCGTGCGCTTTCAGGAACTTGTCATTTCTAAGTTAAAGTTTTCTTTTTATTGTGCTCAAATTACAGCTACAAAGTAGCTTAATTCTATTATAATTATAT
This sequence comes from Lumbricus terrestris, assembly GCA_949752735.1. NCBI lineage: Eukaryota > Metazoa > Annelida > Clitellata > Crassiclitellata > Lumbricidae > Lumbricus > Lumbricus terrestris. Next base: position 7,888,293 of record OX457037.1, read on the forward strand.
AATCTAGTGCAGGCTACTCAGCACTCACCGCGGAATAGATATTTAGGTAGGCCCTATTTAGATATTATGGGTCCTATAATAGATTGGTCTACTGCAGGGTTCTCAAACTGTGGTACGCGTACCCCTAGGGGTACGCCAGGCGCCGGTAAGGGGTAAGCGAAAACATTCTAGAAATACAAATTTATTTGAATTAATGGACTTTGTGTCCATCAGATTCTTTCTTTGATTAGCAATGATTTCTAACGTTGCAGTATATAACAGCATCGTCACTTAGGCCTATTTGTTTAACAACATATGATTAGACTCACATACTATAATAGTGCATGCAGCATATTTATGGTTGGGCTTACTACCATAAATTTGAACCCAAATAATGTGTAAATGGTTGAAAGAGCCAAAGCCAGAAACTGTCAAGATATAGGCCTATAGAGCTCAAAATAAGAGAGCTAAATTGGCCTAAGGATTGTTTGTGGTTGAGCCTTAAAATTTGTGATTCCTTTCAGTATGCCATATATATATATATATATATATATATATATATATATATATATATATATATATATATATAACTACATATATATATATTATATATATATATTATATGTATAAATAGTTATTAAATACGCGTACCACAGTTTGAGAACCCCTAGACTACAGACGTTAGCGAGTTATCCGATTAAAATTTTACTCAATGCTGTAACCTTCGAAAATACTGGAAAAAATTATCATAAAGAAACAGAAATTTTGCGATTCTAAAATTGATGACGCGGAATGGTTGGATGGGCTATATTAGCTGTTTGCGTATTTAGAGTGTGACAATTTACCATATAAAGAAGATGGACAAAGTCCAGGACCCAGAAGTCCCAATGGCCCTAGTTGTTAGCTAAAAAATTACCTTAGGCCCTAGGTCTACGTTTTAAAGTTTTCCGTTACAATAATTCGACATTTTGAAGGGCGTTTAGTTTCGGTACAAGCCTAGTGTTTAGCTACCCTTATCTCATGTTTTTTTGCTCTGAGCTATTAGAGTGACTTGGACTATGGATAATTTTTTTTATATTTCATGCCCTTTTTTCATCCAAAACAGTTTTATATAGCCTAACTCCTATTCGGTCATTTTCAGTCGTTCGTCTCGTTAACGGGTAGCCTAAGGACCCAAGCTTAAAGTCTTCAGGCTCAGCTGGTTGGTTGCTACGCAGTTGTAGGCTACGTCTCATACTCACAAAACCTGTGGACCTTCACCTTACTTATGTGATACAAAGAAAATCTAGGAGCAAAAATCTGTTGTGGTCAAACAATTAAAGCAGAGTCATAAAACGACGTAGAATCGTAAATTTAGATTAGTGGAATTTGGAATTTTAGAATAATTATAACCAGAAAGCATTCAGTGTCAATATCTCATTCATTGAATTTGTAACAATTTTAAATAGGCCATGTAGACATAGGCCTAATTGTAGTTTTTTTTAAACAATATTCACACGATGATTGCATGGTGTGTCGCGAAATTTGGTTGCAAGTTTTGGTGTGTCGCGCGCGAAAAAAGGTTGAGAACCTCTGCAATAAAACAACTTTTAAATATCGACTATGTCAAATTTTTTTGGGGTAAAATAATTACTTTGTGACATGGCCTTTTAACCACAGTGCGTTCCAATAATCGTTGAATGCAGAGGCCGATAGCGCTACTATTAAATGGCCACCTGGTAATTGGCGAGACCTAAAGTCGACTGCCGTAGCCAAAGCTTAGCTGTTACAGTAGTGCTAATCAACTGATTCAATACGATGTCATCTTAACCACGAATAGAAGATGCTGATGGTACAGTGGAATGTCTAATTACCAATGAGCAGAAGAATCCAACGTAGAACTTTTCAACGCCGTGCGAAAGCTATTTAAATTTCCGCATATGAAGTTGAAGGATTCATATCTTTCTATCCGTTCAAATTTATGACATGATAATGTTGGAATCACATCCTTGGTTCAATTCCCTAAATATCTGGCAAATTTTAGTATGATTAATCGTCAGGTATTAGAGATATAAGAAAAACAGTTTGGCTTACTTTTTATTGAACCACGGTGTACAATGTACATGGCACTGCATTTGCAGTACTCTACTGATTGGCTCTACTGTGCATGTATTAATTGTATTATGTTCAGGTCGCTTGATGTTCTTGTTGCTCAGAATTCAATCAGATTCGGGACAGTAAAAATTGTCAAAATACAGTGTGCAATATTTTGTCATCAGCTGAAGGCAAGCAGTGTGAGAGCTTGGCAACGACGCAGCAAACTTGTTGAAGTTGGTAATCGGATCGTCGGTGACTTCAGCCCAGCGAGCCCACTCAATGACCCAGCTCACTCAATGACCCAGCTCACTCAATGACCCAGCTCACTCAATGACCCAGCTCACTCAATGACCCAGCCCACTCAATGACCCAGCTCACTCAATGACCCAGCTCACTCAATGACCCAGCTCACTCAATGACCCAGCTCACTCAATGACCCAGCTCACTCAATGACCCAGCTCACTCAATGACCCAGCTCACTCAATGACCCAGCCCACTCAATGACCCAGCTCACTCAATGACCCAGCTCACTCAATGACCCAGCTCACTCAATGACCCAGCTCACTCAATGACCCAGCTCACTCAATGACCCAGCCCACTCAATGACCCAGCTCACTCAATGACCCAGCTCACTCAATGACCCAGCTCACTCAATGACCCAGCTCACTCAATGACCCAGCTCACTCGATGACGTGGATCCATCTGAATATCTCAAACCTCAAAGATCGTTTGGAGGACATGTGTAAATTCCTACATCCCATGAGTCCTTGTCATTCTCTAGTATTGCGAAAATGTCACGGACAGTCAGAGGTCTACCCTGCAAGCTTAATTTGTATTGAATTGTATCTATGAATTTTTATAGCGACTCTCACAGTGCACACCAATTAGAGGCGCTCCCAGTGCGTTAGACCAATAGAGAAAAGTGGTCTTGAGACAACGAAAGAAGTCATTTGCTCCACCAGTTAATATGGAAGAACGCGTTGCAGGAGGAAGCTGGTGCCACAATGCATGGCCAATATGAGCAAATGTGCGCATCCTGACAGAGGAGGAGCGACGGACTGCCCTACGCCGCCTCAGATGATGATTGATGAGCGAGTATTAGATGGAACCTATAATGGGCTTCATGCGAGACCCGTATGGAAATACATGGGTCCCATTTGGTCTTTATGTTAGCTTGCAAGCAGGGTTGGTCTTGGCATGCTGAGAAAACACATAAGTAGTAGGGGTCTGCGGGTATACCCGTACCCGCGGGTTTACCCGTACCCGCGGGTCGGGTACGGGTCGGGTACGGGTCGGGTACGCTTTTCACGGGTCGGGTCGGGTACGGGTAGGGTCGTCACGGGTACGGGTATACCCGGTTTTACCCGTACAAACTTGGCGTGGAGGTTGAAAAATGGCATCGTTCCATTTGAGGGCGAAGGCTTACTACTTAACCTACTATAGACAAATTGGCACATCTAAATCTAAGTACAACATACCTTCACGTGCTCCCTCTTCCTCTCCGTCTCCCTCACCGTCTCTCTCTCCCTCTTCCTCTCCGTCTCTCTCCCCGTCTCCCTCTCCCTCTTCCTCTCCGTCTCCCTCACCGTCTCCCTCTCCCTCTTCCTCTCCGTCTCCCTCACCGTCTCCCTCTCCCTCTTCCTCTCCGTCTCCCTCACCGTCTCCCTCTCCCTCTTCCTCTCCGTCTCTCTCCCCGTCTCCCTCTCCCTCTTCCTCTCCGTCTCCCTCACCGTCTCCCTCTCCCTCTTCCTCTCCGTCTCCCTCACCGTCTCCCTCTCCCTCTTCCTCTACGTCTCCCTCACCGTCTCCCTCTCCCTCTTCCTCTCCGTCTCTCTCCCCGTCTCCCTCTCCTTCCTTATCCACCTTCCTTATCCTCTTCTTCGTCCTCATTTTCTTCTTCTTCCTCCTCCTCCTCCTCCTCTGCCTCCCCTTCTTTGTCTTCATGATCATCTTCTTTATCCTACTGTTCATCGCGTCCACTTTTCCTCCTCCTTCTCCTTCTTTCCCATTTTCATATTCATTCCATCCTCTACCCCTTCTTCGTTGTCGTCTTCCTTCTCCTCCCTCTTCCTCCTCTTCCAGCTTCATCAGCTTCATCCTCCTCCTCCTCTCTCTCTCTCTCTCTCTCTCTCTCTCTCTCTCTCTCTCTGTCTCTCTCTGTCTCTCTCTCTCTGTCTCTGTCTCTGTCTCTGTCTCTGTCTCTGTCTCTCTCTCTCTCTCTCTCTCTCTCTCTCTCTCTCTCTCTCTCTCTCTCTCTCTCTCTCTCTCTCTCTCTCTCTCTCTCTCTCTCTCTCTCTCCTGTTCCTAACTGACTACTTCTACTACTACAACTACTTTATTATTATTATTATTATTATTATTATTATTATTATTATTATTACTACTACTACTACTATTACTACTACTACTACTGCTACTGCTGCTGCTGCCGCTGCCGCTGCTGCTACTACTACTACTACTACTACTACTACTACTACTACTACTACTACTACTACTACTACTACTACTACTACTACAACTGCCTCATCTACAACAGCAACAACTGCTATTGCTACTACTGCTACTACGACTACTTCTGCTACACAACCACCACTACCATTAACAATACAACTACTACTACTGCTACTGCTACTACTACTGCTACCATCACTACTGCTAGTACACTACTTCTGCTACTACTTCTACTCCCACCACAACCACTACCACTATTACTACTACTACAACTACTACAACTGCTACTACTACGACCACCACTTTGATTATGACAACAGCTACAACTACTCTCACCACCATCACCGCCACACTACTATCTCTATTACTACAACAACAACTACTGCTACTATCAACACCATTATCAGCCTGTTTATTATTTTCACTGACAATGTACTGCATGCCGTGTTGTAAAGATTGCCGCCTGTAAGGCCCAGCATTGTACACAGGAAGGCGTGCTGATGACGTCGCGGGTACGATACGGGTACGGGTATACCCGCGGGTACGGGTCGGGTCGGGTAGTAATTTTGGGGACGGGTCGGGTACGGGTACGGGTAGCAGTTCTACTTCACGGGTACGGGTCGGGTAGCAAAATGCTCTACCCGCAGCCCCCTAATAAGTAGGCCTATATAACTACCGCTGTAGTTTCAAACACAGTGAAAGTCATTTATTGTCGCCTAGAAGTTGACCGGGGCACTTGTGCCTAGCATCTCCGAAATTGGGACGGTATTGACGGTACAATAAAAAAACAATAGGGCCTAACCAAGGAAGAAGCAAAACTACAAAATTTGTACAGGTAGCTGACATTGGAAATAACTTAGGTAGGCCTCTATGACCTATGTTCACAGTTTCGATTGCAGCATGAAGGCATTTGCATAATAGCCTAATATAAATTTATATTGATAACTGAGAGAAACCTAAAAAAATTGCAAAAGCACAATAAAGGTCTATCTAGTATATGCAAAAGCATGCAAAAACCTCCCTATAACACCATTTGAACAATTATTTACAGCTTTTTTCACATTTCTTGACCCCCATGTCATTGAAAAGAAGAAGAAGAAAAGAAGACCTTATGCAGAAAGTAATGAGGAGGAAACTCAGCCTATTCGGACATATATGTAGAATGAAGGATGACAGAAAGATAAAAAGTGTGATGCTGGGAAGTATGGATGGTAATGGAAGAAGAGGACGACCAAACAGATAGTGGATAGACGACATCAAAGAGTGGTGTAATCAAGACATTTACAGCTTAAGCAGATCTGCTCAGGACCGCGGACTTTGGAGGAGAACGATAAAGTGTGCATTGGACACCTAAGGGTTGTTAATCCATGGATAATGATGATGATGTCATTGGGCAACTTTTGGTTGCTAATTGCTATAACTTTTCGAATTTCTGATTTCCCTTTTTTCATTCCACCCTACTGCGTAGGTCGCATTCAGGCTGAAACGAGTCTCGCAGTCGAAGTCCGGATCAGTGGCGGCGCCAGCATTTCAGTTTTTTTTTGGGGGGGGGCTGAAGCGTCCCGGAGGAAATTTTCCATTTTCATCCGCCAAAATGTCTGGCTACCTTTTTTAGTCATTGGTCGAAAATCGTGGAAATATTTCAGTTTAGCATGTAAACAAAGCCCGGATGGCGTTTTAAAAGGGGTCTTAGCCTTTTATTGGGTGGCTTAGCCCCCTACCCCCCCCCCCAGGCACCGCTACTGGTCCGGATCTTGCTACATGCACAGAAACCGTTAGGGCTAGGGTATGGTTATAATATTGATCTAGTCGGCATCTCGCGTGGTTAACTTATAGCTGCGTGCTGCGAACCAGCTTGCGTACATGTAGGTCGCTTTCAGGCTGAGACGAGTATCGCAGTCGAAGTCAGAATCTTGCTATACACACAAATCTTCTATAATATTGACCTAGTTCGCAGTTCGCGTGGTTAACTTATAGCTGCATGCTGCAACATTTCTTGCGCATGTTTTCTGATACGAGTAGCGCGGTCGAAGTCAGGATCTTAGCAATTATAGAATAACAATAGTCTTTGCAGCTCGCCTGTGTTGTTTGCCTAGAGTCTGTTGAAAAAAACGCCCCTCCCACTCCTGGCTTGGCCGTAGCCTACCAGTAGCGTTTCCAGCTCTTAGGCCATCAGTGTTAAGCTACCAATCCTGTTGTGTAGCCGACCTGCGTGTCGTGCAAAGCAGTGGCGTAACTAGGAACTCGGGGGCCCCTAGACAAAATATGAAGGTGGGGCCCTCTCCCTACGGTACTTATTGAAATGTATTATTACTTATTAATTTACTGAAATCAGTAATATGCTGATGTATATGAACAAGATACAAGTACAAATTACAGTAAACTGTAAGTTCCTAACAATTAAGGCTGAAATAACAATTATGACATGTGCGACTGAAGTTAAGTAGGCTGGCACACTCGGGGGCCCCTAGACTTTGTCTACCCAGTCTACCCTATTGTTACGCCACTGGTGCAAAGCTGGCGGTATTTCCTATAACTTGTAGACTAAGCTTATCTGTAATCATTCCGCGGTCTGCCAGATTAAATGTTAATAAACGAAGATTATTATTATTGGTTATTTAACCCATTAACCTACAATCCCATTATATGGGATGATAAAAAATTACAGACATTTCTTTAAGCCAAGTGCAATTTTAAAATAATGATAGCCTACTGAATTAGCCTACTGACTGACATATTGTTCTTCAAGATAATTATTTTAGATATGATGGAGTTTGTAAAATGTTTTGGTTTATTGGTGTCATTTCTTTATAATTATTGTGAATTTGTGATGTGCTAAAATGACAACTCGCGAAAAATTGGTATAGACTAATTCACTCATTTTTAATAAGCAAAAGTAACCAATTTTTTCCCTGGCCAAATGTATTTTAGCAAATAGGTATTTGAAAGATTTGCAGGTCATGGTTTTGTTGTTTGCATGTGCATTTTATAGCGCCCCTTCAGGCTCTCCACTTAGTGGTGCTCCCGACCACAGAGCGGACACTGCACCGGAGTTTCACGCCGAAGGGCTGAGCAATTGCGAGTGAAGGCAGTAGGCAGACCATGGGTCCTCAAACCCTCAGGGCGTAGAGTGAACGAGAGCATGCCTCAAGCACCCCGTCGACATGCCCCGAAGCCCGTAGAGCACTCCGGAAGGTCACACCCAATATCTTCATCGCGTTGACCCTCTAGACTCCGCAGATCAGATCAGGAGTGTTCTGGATGCGACTACGGGTTATCAGCATATCTCGCAACTTGGTTGGGTTAAGCCGCAGGTTGTTTCGTTGCGCCCATTCCGCTGTCTGGGCCAGCTCGGTGTTAATTGTATGCCACTTTTGGCTACTACCAATAAGTAGGTATGGTCGGCATACTTTACTAACCTGTTGTCTGGATCGGCTGGTTGGAGGTCAGAACAATTGATGATGAATTTTATAGGGCCGACGCTTGAGTCCTGCACAACACTGGAGTTTATTCTTTTCACGGTCGATTGAATTCGAGCAAACTTTGTGGCATGTTGTCTCCAGGCCCGCATTAGGGTAGGTGCTAAGGGTGCTGCAGCAGCCGGGCCCGCAGTTTTAGGGGCCCGCATTTTCCGAAATGATGAAATTTCTTAGCAAGAATACTTCATCAATAACAAATACAAAGTTATCGTCAACAATATTTTGGCAAAGTTCTCCCAAACATTCGATTTATTAGCTCCAGCTTATGAATTGGTTGAAATCGCAGGAACTTTTTGTTATTGTAATTTTATCTTTGGGAAAAGGGCCGGATTAAGAAATGTGGGGCCCTGTTCGGAAATTTTGTGCGGATCTTCGGCCAGAAATTTTGATGACTTTTTTAGTGGTTTGGTTGAAATTTGTTAAAAATCTATAAATTATCGGAAATTTTTTCCCGCATGTGTGGGCCCCCTAAATTGTGAGGCCCCTGTTCGGTCGAACATGCTGAACTTGCCTTAATCTGGCCCTGTTTGGGAAGTATCAACATTCAACAGTGATGGCCTATCTTAAATTAGGCCATGCGGGTCAATCATTTTGACTGGGCATGCGGGTCAATCATTTTTATGCTTAATAATATTAAGAGAAATAACGTTGGAAGACAATGTTATTGTAGGCTATAGGCTAACTCTTAATTTCTTAACTTAAACCTATTATAGCTTATCATCTTCTTCTTAGTCCTTGATGTGCCATGTTGTCCCGTATGCACTTTGGTGTTGGGGGAGTTTCTCACTTCCAATCAGTCAGTGGGTCTCTGGACATGAAAAATCACCGAGGTGCTTGTCCGCCATGGCGGGACGAACGACGTAATTGACAAATCCAATATGGCCGCCACCCGCCATATTGGAAAATTTATCTTTTTCATTTCTTACAGCACATGCACGTGCAATACCTCTAATGGTACTGTTTCAGGTATGTAGAGTTCATTTCTGATATTGTATTTATCATAAGGGGTCATCTTGAGGCCATAAGGTCGTGGTCAAGGTCATTTATTCATCTTTTTCATTTCTTACAGCTCATGCACGTGTAATACCTCTAATGGTACTAATTCAGGTATGTAGAATTCATTTCTGATGTTGTTTTTGTCATCAGAGGTCATCTAAAGGTTATAGAGGTCAAGGTCAAGGTCACTGAGTTTCATCTTTTAATTTATTACATGATATGCATGTGTAATACCTCTAATGTTACTGATTCGTGTATGTAGAATTCATTTCTGATATTGTTTTTGTCATCCAGGGTCACCTGAAGGTTATGAGGTCAAGGTCATTTGTCGCTTCAATGATGTCGATTATAACTTGAATGAATGCAGCGTAGAAAAAGGTGTTATAACTTTAATTGAACAAACGTAGCTAATTAGGACATGTTAGAAGTCAATGCTGCTTTAATATGTCATTTTTCAGTGCATCAATGTCTTCAAAATATAAATATTAAGATTGTTTTGTACGTGTGCAAGCAAGTTTGAGTCGTACGTTTTTGCAGGATGAGTTTTTTCACTTCCCGTGACAAAATACGGCTCAGAAATTTGCAGCAGCGTGGCAACTACAGCGTCGAATGTCACACCTGTTGAACTGTTGCATATAATTGTGAACAGACTTCGTGACAAAGGATGCAGACATTTGGATGGAAGCAGTGCACCAAAGTACTCCTTACATCTGAGATTTAGTATGCTTCGTGTTCATTGTGTGTTGCAAGTGGTTACCATGGCCACCCTGTCCACCAGGAAGGCCCCTCTCTGTATGTGGCCTCTGATCCCCAGTGCTTGAAGGATGTAGAGCATCGATTCCGACTGTGGGGGTGATATAGTTGTCTAATCTCAGCTGGTCGAACGTCTCACTAGCTCTGGTTGACCTTGCCTCTGCCCAAACACGTACCAAGTACCGGATCGACAGTGTAGATTATGCAAAGAGATCCACGAGGATTATTGTTGACCCGTTGGCTACTATGAAGGAGCGGTCCTGCAGAAAGGAAGCAAGCCAATCAAGTCCATTTCCAGAGAGGCCACAGGAAATCGATAAACGCTAGCATGTGTAAGGTGCTGGATAGCACCGTATAGATGCAAGAGAATGTCGTGATCGAGCACTGTCAAATGCAGAGCTCACGTCAAATTAAACAGTGAGAGGAGAGTTACCTGGGATCTATCGATAACACCGTATAGATGTCAGAGAAAAGGCGGATAAGTAACGTTTCTGCATGTGGAATGGCGCTTGCGGAAACATGACTGGAAAATTGGGAGAAGGCTATTTTTCAAGATATTGCATATGCTGTGCAGCAACAATCTTCTCCGAGGTTAAGGAGGATAGACTGCAGGTCGTAGGTGGAAAGGTCGGTTGTAGACTACTAGCCGTGGCTTCACGGACTGTATCGTTAAATGCGGTCAAAAGGTTCTTGAGCTCCTCGAGTGGTGGATAATCTTGGTCTCCCAGTAGCTTCACTCCTCTTCCTTGTGCTGACTGGGCATTTATCGGACTTATACACACTGATTGCTCGGCAGCTGACTTGGCTTGTCTGTAGCGCCTCTCCAGGTGTCGGGCATGTCCACTAGATCCTCGTGGGTCCCTTTGTATAATCTACACTGCCGATCCGGGTTCCCTGCTGACAGCTATGACTGTCCATATCTAATCTTATGCTGCTGACCTGCAGGCCTACGTCCAAGGTGGGATCCAGACACGAAGCCATTGCCTGCAAACCAGTTCACTATACGGTACCTAACAATCTTTGGAGAAACAGACACACTGTTAGAGCAAGATGCAGCATTAGTAGAGAAGTACTTGGTACGTGTCTGGACTGAGCCAAGGTCAATTACAACCTGTGAGACGTTCGAGCAGCTGAGATCAGACAACTATATCACATCCACGTTCGGAATTGATGCACTCCCTCTTAGAAGCAGTGGGATCAGAGGCCACATCCAGCGAGGGGGCCCTCCTGGTGCGCCATGCCAACCACTTGCAAGACACAATGAACATGAAGCAAAACTATAGAGCCATTGCTTATCACAATGTCTGCATCCTTTGTCACGAATTCTGCTCACAATATGCAACAGTGCAGACAAAGTGTGACAATCGACGCTGTAGTTGCAACGCTGCTGCAAATTCTAGTCATATTTTGTGATGGGGAAAGGACAAAAACTCATCATGCAAAAACCTATGACGCAAACCTGGTTGCACACATCCAAAACAATCTTAATATTTATATATTGAAGACAACCTTTTTGACTCACTGAAATATGACATAGGGCAGTGTTGACATCTAGCATGTCATAATAAGATAACTAAATTTGCTCAATTAAAGTTATAACACCTTTTTCTACGCTGCATTCATTCAAGTTATAATCGACATCATTGATGCGACAAATGACCTTGACCTCATAACCCTCAGGTGACCCTGGATGACAAAAACAATATCAGAAATGAATTCTACATACCCGAATCAGTAACATTAGAGGTATTACACATGCATATCCTGTAATAAATTAAAAAGATGAAACTCAGTGACCTTGACCTTGACCTCTATAACCTTTAGATGACATATTTGGTTTTTAAAAAATCAGAAATGAATTCTACATACCTGAATTAGTACCATTAGAGGTATTACACGTGCATGAGCTGTAAGAAATGAAAAAGATGAATAAATGACCTTGACCACGACCTTATGGCCTCAAGATGACCCCCGATGACAAAAACAATACCATAAATGAATTCTACATACCTGAATCAGTACCATTAGAGGTATTGCACGTGCATATGCTGTAAGAAATGACAAAGATAAATTTTCCACTATGGCCGCTGGCGGCCATATTGGATTTGTCAATTACGTCATTCGTGGCGCCATGGCGGACAAGCACCTCGGTGATTTTTCATGTCCAGGGACCCACTGACTGATTGGAAGTGAGAAACTCCCCCAACACCAAAGTGCATACGGGACCTCATGGCACATCATGGATCATCTCTAGTTTTCTGCCTCCGAGGTTGGCTGAAATGTCCGATGCCTCTTCCTCAAACTTTCCATTAGCCTATGCATTTGCTATTATCCATAACCTGTCGTGGTCATCCTCGTGTTCGCTTCCCTTCATTTTTCCTTCATGACCGTTCTTCGCAGTGAGTGTGCCCTCAGCTTGTTTCCTACCCACTTCCTTTGTCTCGATCTCTTTCACTGTGTAGGCCACCTCTTCTTCGATAATTCCTAGACCTAGATAATTGCTGCAAGAAGATCATGACGGTTTGCCAGGATATTATTGGATTCTGCGAAAGAAATATGATGCTATATTTTATTAGATCTGAAAATGTGAAGAAGGAACTTATAAATTTAAATTTAAGAATTACGATAAACTGAAACGAAAAGAGAAAACAGGAATGCAGAGAAACGAATGATAAAATACATCGACATGGAGTGCACGTGTGCTGTTTGGATATGAGACATGAACCTGGAGAGCATGCAATTATAATCATAAGACTACTAGAAGTCTTCGAAATGTGGACGTGGGAAACAATGAAGAAAATCAACTGAATGGAACATAAGCATATAGGGCTCATAAACATAAATAACATTTGAAGAATCTAGTCGTTCGTTCCTTCTGTCACGTATTGTCGACCTATATCTAGGCCTACTAGTGTAGGAAACTTTTCCTTAGAAACAATTACACGCGTACCAAAGGAAAAGTATCCCTTGGCTGTATAGTGTATAGGCTTACTCATTAGGAAACACGGTATAATTACATGTATATGTGCCTCCATGGTAGACCAGTGGCTAACAGAAGACTGAGAGGAGGGCCCGCAAGGTTACCACAGCACCCGGGCCCGCACTAGCCTTAATGCGGCCCTGGTTGTCTCTCGTTTAGGAAACTGATCAGCACTGTTGTATATGACGTCAGGCGTGCTTGATTGAGAAAGCTTCACCGCCAGCGTAGAAGGCCTCACCGTATCGAAGGGCTTTGAAAAGTCTAATGATATTATCGTGACATATTATTCATTGTCTCCAGGAAGCTCCGTAGTTTGATGCAATAATATAGAGGTCAATGCTGATGTAGTTGACCCAGTTGGACGAAATGCGTACTGGTCCGCTAGCAGATGTTTAATTAGTCAGAACAGGATACAGGTAGACTCGTACCAATTCTCGTTCCACCATCCTTGACAAGACCGGAAGTATTGATATAGGTCTGTAGTCGCCTGGAGTTATCGGGTTGGTTATCTTGGCGATCGGATGGATAATGGCATTCTTCCACTGCGTTGGAACATGAGCGGCGGAGATCGACATGTTTATGAGGCGCGATAGGGCTTCAGAGATACCAGGAGCGGCCAGGCCTAAGTACCATGCAGGCGGCCCATCTGATCCATCCGTTGAAGGGTGGAGATGGTCTAACAGGTGGAAGACCCTCATCTCAGTTGTGAAATTTTTTTGCTCGCCAACGGTCTGTCGGTACAACGGTTGTCGTAGTGTAAATCGGTTGAGATTCTGGCATAATGATCGTTTAAGTCTTCAGCGGTTTGTGTGGTTTTTTTGTACACTATAACGGTGGTCTGTCTCGTCTACAACAGGTGTGTGTGTGTGTGTGTGTGTGTGTGTGTGTGTGTGTGTGTGTGTGTGTGTGTGTGTGTGTGTGTGTGTGTGTGTGTGTGTGTGTGAAACGGCCGTCCAAAAGCAACGATTGTCGAACCACTCCCTCCCTCGATTTAGCACAGCTGGTCGTTTTACCTGCAAACTTCGCTAAAATCTGTTTTGAATCTAATTCCAGCTCGACCACATTAGATCTAATCCAGAAATCAGTGGCGTAGACAAGGGGGGCTTCGGGAGGTTAGAACCCCCAATCCCACCATTGGCCTAGGAAAAAGTGTTTTAAAGGTTATTTATCCACTTAAATAAGAAAAAAAATAAGAAAAACAAAACAATTGCTTGTAGTAGCAACTGTTTTTCTTACTTTATTCCCTTTGTACTTTATTCCTTTTTCATTTACTGTAATACTGTTGGGTAGGTGTCAGAAAGGGCATCCGGCCAGGCAAAAAAAACTATCATAAATTCCTGGCTGCGCCACTGCCAGAGATTCAATCCTACTAAATCATTCACAGATTACTATAGACGGAGATCTATTCTCGACGAAATTAGAAGAAGATAAATACTAAGCGCAACAAGAAGCGCTTGGCAGCCAACTAGGGCGTTACTCCTTGATGCAGACACACGTGCCAGGTAGCTGATGCATTGCATGAACTGTTGATATCAGATCATTTGTAGTAGCTAGTACAATGTCATTGCTCCACCGGATGGTGTCAGAACTGATCAAGGCACCGGTAATGAGAAAGTGGACAACATTAACCATTTGTCAAGGGTGCAACTCGTCTCATCAAAATTATAATGGAAACGAAAGTGGAGACATACGCATGCATTTATTCTATGAACTATTATGAAACCTTCTCAAGAAACTTACTCAGGAATCCTCCCAGCCCAGACAGAAAAAAGGTTCGAATGATTTATGAAGCAAAGTTCCATTGTTCAGGTGCAATAAACGCAGCTTTGAAGGGAGGTCATTTCAGTATATGATGGCCACAACGGAGAAAAACTCGCCGTTGCCTGGCAGCTAAGCGATATCTTCAAATGAGGATTTGACCCTTCATGGCATAGCGAAGAGTTCGACGCGCTTCAACGTCATTGGAAGCAAATGGATGCACATACAAGCATCGATGGCAACATCAATTATTGCGAGCAACACAGCGGTCCAGTCAATGACAAGATGCACTGAAATCCCTGAAATCATCAACCGAACGCAAGGCGCAGCAGTAGCGTCAAGAGCAGCAGTTGCGTCGAAGATGGTGCGAGCGTGACCTACCAGCATATTTTCTTTTCCAACAATGGTCGACCAGCGTTCCTCGATTAAGAATGTCAACCTGTCAATAATATTTGAGTTTGTGTTCGATTGTAATACACAATTTTATGTTTGCTGAAACGGAATAATTGGCTGATATCTGGCAATTCTAATTATCAGTGACTGCTAAACAGTTCGATCTCTTCATTAGGGACCTAGGTTTTGACAGCAGCACTATGACGTAATCGGTAAAATTAATACTGTAGGCTAATGAAGTAATGATGTCAATTCGGATGCGAAACTGAAGTGATTATCACTAGTTCTGAGAAATATCATTCGAATGACATGTTAAATTTTTGTCAATAGAAAAATATAATTACAAAATAGAAACCAGTTTCACTCATTGTGAAAATAGAAGTAGAGGATTCTAACGATGTCAGATTTGAACTCCGATAATGAGGGAAGCCAGAAGTTGGAAGAGGAATCTGGAAAATTCATCACATTATATAGGTCAACCCAAGAAAGAGTGGCATGGTAGAATTGGCGAATAGACAGGACGAACAAGCCAAATTACTAGGGTGACTCACGGGGGCTTTAGAAATTGTCTTGAAACGACAAGAAGAAACAGAATATAATACAGGGAGAATTTTGGACCAGCAATCCTGATTGATAGAGCAGTTATTGGAAAAGGGACCCTCCCTAAACCTGTTGAGTTGGATTCGAACCCAGATGAGTACGAAGATAGGAGCACTGTCGTCTTTCCACAAAAGACCACGGTGGTATGTCCTAAGAGGCTAAACCAGACCAGAAGAAATTAAGTCAACAGAGAAGGATACAACCCCTAGGCCAGTAGTAGCACCACAAGGACATAGCGGATCCCCTCCAGAGAAGGATGAGGCCCAAGGATCCTAGTTTCACGGAACAACTCATAACTAAGAAACCTGAATTTATGTGCTCTCAAAAGTGCGCCGATCCACTAGGGGCGCTGCAGAAGTCATTTCAGACAGGAACCTGCGTGCTAAGGAGAAAGAAGACCCTCTAGCGAACGAACAGAGCGCTACACTATTACAAATTAACTTAGTGCTCTCATATCTATCGTGTGACTAGTTCCCTAATCTCAATGTTCAATGTTCGGTGTGTAATCATTTTAGTCAAACTGTTCTGAATTATGATAACTTATTTAATCTGTTTTGTAATTCATAGACTTAACCGTCATCCATAATCTAATAATAAGCTTAGTTATTGTAGGACAAGGCCTACACTAAAGCCAGTCATACATTCTGACTGCAGAAAAGGCTGGGAGTCGACGTACTTGTTACATGTTTAACGACACTGTCATATCAAAGATGATTAGTGTCGCCCTCCTCCTTTATCCAGGTGTGGGACTTGCACTGGCAGAGAACAACCAGTGCGGAGTCACAAAAGTTGTATTGGTCTTAAAATAATATATTGGAAATGTGCGACTTCTTAGAATTATCATTTTACATGCAATGATAAAATTATAATAAAGACAAAAATCATCTCAACTAAGTGTCAGCAAGGGACTGGTCCATGAATCGAATGCGGACAATATGCTGCGGAATCTGAGCATGACTTAGTGTAGCAGGCCTATTTGTTGATAAGAACGATCTTCATAATAAAACCTGAAGCACCAAATTGGTTTAATAAAAAATTTATTGTCGAGACAACAAAATCATACGATGAGCATCCAGTATTGTGCAGCAATCAAGTCAATAATTATTGAGTAGTGGATGATGGATATTATTGTCACCGATCCATCTATTCATGCTCCAACTGTTTGCATACATTAATTTTGTGGAGTTCAGACGAAAATACTCGAGCTTTTGGATAATCAGTCTTAATTTTGTACTTTGGCTTATTAGAGAGATTTCAATCTCGAGCTGTAACGGATTGCATAGCCTATAGCTCATAATACACCTAAATAACATTTAGCCTACTGATTTAGGCCAACTTTCAAGTCTTTATAAGCGTCTACACCGTGCACCAAAGGAATCGATTGTCATCAATTTCGTTCGGTGGAAACAGTCGTCTAGATTACAAATGCATGTGCTGTTGTCGGTTCATACAAAAAAAACCAGATTGTGGGTTTGGCATTAACAGGATAACGTCCTTATAACCGTTATTTTGGTCAAACGTTCAAATGTTTGCCCTCTCAATAGATTTCGTTAAAGAGTTTTCAGAAACAAGCGGTTCGCTCCATCCTAAAATAATACGCATACGATTAATAATGGAGTGCTCTAATGTTTAGATGCCTACTATAGGCTTTCATATGAGCACAGTTGTCTAGAATTCCGGCGGAGGTGGTGGTGGTGGAGGTATTCTTGCGGTGTGATCAATGTAAGCGTAATTCGAATCGCAAAGATCAGGTGGAGTAGCTGCACGGGCGGTGGACATCTTGAACGCGGTTTGCTTCACATCGCTAAGGTCCACATACACTGTGCCGTCAGCTCCGACGCGATTCTAAAGAAATGCAGTAGAATATAGTCATCGTCGTCATTATTGTCATCGCAATCATCATTATCATCATCATCATCATCATCACCACCACCACCGTCAACGTCATCGTCGTCGTCATCATCGTCCTAGTCGTCGTCGTCGGCATCACCATCACCATCATCACCTTCCGTTATGACCTGTTTGTGGCCAGATTTTGGTGCGCAATCGGCTGTTGTCTTGTGCGACAGACTACGGAGATGTAGAAGATATTAATTAATTGAATATAATTATCAAATTCGTCATGGTCGTTTATCATTGTAATTATTTTTTTCGAGTGTAATCGATCACTTATAATAATTATAAGGTTACTGTTCAAGGATATGATCATGTGCTTCCTCTCTATCTTTCAAACTCACACACACACACACACACACGCCCACCCACACACTCACATGCACATAATTGTATAATTATATATAATCTAAAACACACATTGACAGAAAACACACACATCGAGGCAATGTTGGACCAGCGAAGTCCGACGTTGTCCCAAATGGTCTGAGGCGACTAGACATCACTGAAATACTTTTAGAGATAATGGTCACACTCTTGCACAAAGATGAGAAGGCAAGCTTGGCAGAGGAATCACCTCCAGCTAAACTCCCAAAGTCGTCTCAGTCCTTCATTCACCAGATGGCGTTAGTACAATGAACTTGATCGTTGCATTTCATGCCAGTCATACAATATAATTATTGACTCTATGAAGTAACTTTCTGATCATTCGTCCAAATCATGAATTTAAGGCATATTCATGCTGCAGTTTGCCAGATTAAAATGATAACAAAGAAATTCTTATTAAGATACACATTACACAACTTTGTTGTATTTGTTGTAGCCTATGCATAACTGAATAAATCATGCATAAAATTGCTATTAAGTTAAACAGTCATAACTTCTACATTGTTGGGAACAATATAATAATATAATTTGATTTGATTTGATTTCATAATAATTTGTTCCTTGGTGGTGCATTGAATTGATTCACGTATTAATTAACATCGTTCTCAAAGTTAAAAACTTTCAGTTGAACCTGTCTTTTCTTCTTCTGAATTGGACCTCGAGGAGATGGAAAGTTATCGTCACCAAGGCTAGATGATGCACAACTGTTGTTGATCAACGATTCTGTCAGTAACAAGAATAGGCTATTAGAAGGAGGTGGAGAAGAAGAAGAAGAAGAAGAAGAAGAAGAAGAAGAAGAAGAAGAAGAAGAAGAAGAAGAAAAAGAAGAAGAAGAAGAAGACGAAGAAGAAGGAGCAGGATGATGATGATGATGATGATGATGATGATGATGATGATGATGATGATGATGATGATGATGATGATGATGATGATGTTGATGATGATGATGTTGATGATGATGATGATGATGATGATGATGATGATGATGATGATGACGACGAAGAAGAAGATGAAGAAGATGAAGAAGAAGAAGATAAAGGAAAAAGAACAACAACAAGAAGACCAAAGAAGAACCTACCCTTAAACTATACCCCGCAGTCGATCGAGTCGTGGGCTACGATCGACTTGGCTCGTGCGACGATCGACTCGATCGACTTCGTCGAATCGCCGACCTCTCGACGACTCGATCGACTTGGCTCGGTCGACGATCGACTCGATCGACTTCGTCGACTCGCCGACCTTTCGACGACTTGATCGACTTGGCTCTGCCGACGATCGACTCGATCGACTTCGAGTCGACTTGACCTAGTTTTGTCTCTTACGCACCATCTGCAGTTACATAATCTTAAAATGAAATTATACGATAGTAGATCTGTGTCATAAATCTGTGTGACGTAACAATAAGCCTAATTTCGTATTCTCGGTGAATTTATAGATTTGCACTGCAATTGTGGTGACGTCACAACAGGCCTCGTTTTAGATTATGTAAATGAATCTCAATAATTATTACGGTAAATCTGTGTAATAATCGAAGTTATAATCACAATAGGCCTAGTTTATACTCTCAACATGTACTTCTATAATAACAGATCATAGTCATAATCGAAGTTTGCCCCAATAGAACTATTTTCTTTCTCAAAATGAACTTCTTTAATAGTAGGTCTGTATCATGATCGAGGTGACGTCACAATGGGCCTAGTTTTATATTCTCAAACTGAACGTATAAGCTTAATAATAGATTGGTATCATAATCAGAGCGATGCTGCATTTACAAACGGCCCAAGTTTTGTATTATGTAATTGAATAATATGACAGCAGATCTGTATTATAATCGAAATGACGCCACAATAGACCTAATTTCGTTTTTTCGGTGAACTTATTTAATAGTAGAATTGTATTATAATAGAAGTGACGCCACAAAAGACCCCGTTTTATATTCGCAGAATGAACATAATATACAGGTAGATCTATATAACAATCGAAGTGACGTCACAATAATCTTTGTTTATATTCTCAATATGCACTTCTATAGTAGTAGCCTACATTTGTCTCATAATCGAAGTGACTCACACTAGACCTTGTTTATATTCTCAAAATGCACTTCCATTATAGGTCTAGTAGGCCTACATTTGTATCATAATCGATGTGACGTCACAATAGGCGCTGTTTTTTAATTCTCGATGTGAACTTATAATACAATAGTAAAATTGTATCATAATCAGAGTGACGTTACAATAGGCATAGGCCTAGTTCTGTATTCTCAACATTAATGAAATAATATGACAGCAGATCTGTGTCCTGATCGAAGTGACGTCACAATATGCCTAATTTCGTTTTCTCAGGGAACTTATTTAATTGTAGAATTGCATCATAATCGAAGTGACGTCATAAAAGGTCCCGTTTTATATTCTCAAAAATGACATTTACATGACTTGCATACAGGCATATGATAGTAGGCTATATACCCCGCAGTCGATCGAGTTGATCGATCGAGTCGATCATAACTCGGCCAAGTCGAGTCGATCGAAAAATCGTCGACTCGATCGACTTGCAAGTCGAGTCGATCGTGAGTCTTGCCAAGTCGAGTCGATCGAAAAATCGTCGACTCGATCGACTTGCAAGTCGAGTCGATCGTGAGTCTTGCCAAGTCGAGTCGATCGAAAAATCGTCGACTTGCAAGTCGAGTCGATCGTGAGTCTTGCTAAGTCGAGTCGATCGTTGTTTCATCTACTCGACCCGACTTAGAAATATTTTACTTAGCCTACTGTTTCTTTAAGTCTCAAAGTGACCTATACAGTTTTTGCACACAAGTTCAGCTAACGAACCTTTTGGCAGCTGTCGATTTCGTGTTAGTGCACGGAACTGTGAAAGTTGACTATTATAATAAGCGTGCGTTTTCGATTTGAGTTGAACGAATACAGGGTAACAGGAGCGACTAAAAAACATTTGGAAGGGTGGCCAAAATTTGTGGTCTTGAACCTACAGAAATTTTCCTTTGTCTTCCACCGAAAGAATCTTTTTTAGTCTTTCGCCTAAAAAACTTATAAAAACCCGTGACGACTTTGGTTTTTTAAAATCTGATGACTTTTTAGTCAGTGCTAGGCCTACTTTCCCTCTCAACTTCCTGTTCCCGTTGCGTTGATTTACAGCTTATTTTTTAAAACCTGATGGAGGGAGGGACCACGTCATATGCGAATCTCTGAATGGGGTAGGGCATGGCCGGATTGGCCCCTTCCTTGGATCCGCTCCTGAATGAGCATGATACAGATCTACTATTATATGCCTGTATATGCAAGTCATGTAGATGTTAATTTTGAGAATATAAAAGGAGACCTTTTATGACGTCACTTCGATTATGATACAATTCTACAATTAAATAAGTTCACTGAGAAAACGAAATTAGGCCTATTGTGACGTCACTTCGATCAGGACATAGATCTGCCGTCATATTATTTCATTAATGCTGAGAATACAGAACTAGGCCTATGCCTATTGTAACGTCACTCTGATTATGATGCAATTTTGCTATTATATTACAATTAAGTTCACATAAAGAATTTAAAAAACAGCGCCAATTGTGACGTCACATTGATTATGATACAAATGTACCAGACCTATTATGAAAGTGCATTTTGAGAATATAAACAAGGTCTAGTGTGACGTCACGTCGATTATGAGACAAATGTACTATTATAGAAGTGCATATTGAGCATATAAACAACGTCTATTGTGACGTCACTTCGATTATTATACAGATCTAACAGTATATTATGTTCGTTTTGCGAATATAACACGGGGCCTTTTATGACGTCAGTCTCGTCACTTCTATTATAATACAATTCTACTGTTAAATAAGTTCACTGGAAAAAACGAAATTGGGTCTATAATTGTGGTGTCATTTCGATTATGATGCAGATCTGCTGTCATATTATTTTATTTTCATAATACAAAACTGGGGCTGTTTAAATGCAACATCGCTCTGATTATTATACAAATCTACTATTATACGTTCAGTTTTAGAATATAAAACTAGGCCCATTGTGACGTCACCTAGATCATGATACAGACCTACTATTAAAGAAGTTCATTTTGAGAATGAAATAGTCCTATTGTGGCTAACCTCGATGATCTGTTGTCATAGAAGAACATTTTGAGAGTATAAACTAGGCCTATTGTGACTAACTTCAATTGTTGCACAGATCTACCGTTATAATTATTGAGTTTCACTTACATAATCTAAAACGAGGCCTATTGTGACGTCACTACGATTACAGTGCAAATCTATAAATTCACTGAGAATACGAAATTAGGCCTATTGTTACGTCACACAGATTTATGACACAGATCCACTATCGCTTAATTTCATTTTAAGATCATGTAACTGCAGATGGTGAGCAAGAGACAAAATTAGGTCAAGTCGACGCGAAGTCGATCGGTCGATCGTCGGCCGAGCCAAGTCGATCGAGTCGTAGAAAGGTCGGCGAGTCGACGAAGTCGATCGAGTCGATCGCCGGCCGAGCCAAGTCGATCGAGTCGTAGAAAGGTCGGCGAGTCGACAAAGTCGATCGAGTCGATCGTCGCACGAGCCAAGTCGATCGTAGCCCACGACTCGATCGACTGCGGGGTATAGTAGGCTAGATCTGTATCATGCTCATTCAGGGGCGGATCCTAGGAATGGGCCAATCCGCCCATACCCGACCCCATTCAGAGATTCGCATATGACGTGGTCCCTCCCTCCATCAGGTTTCAAGAAACTGTAAATCAACGCAACGAGAACAGGATGGTGAGAGAGAAAGTAGACCTAGCACTACTAGGCTAAAGTCATCAGATTTTAATAACCGGAGTCGCCACGGGATTTTAGAAATTGTTTGGGCGAAAGACTAAAAAAAGATTCTTTCGGCGGAAGACCAACGAAAATTTTTTCGGCCCAAGACCACAAATTTTGTCCAACCCTTCCAAAATTTCTGCATCCACCCATATATTCGTTCAACTCAAATCGAAAACGTACGTCTATAGTCAACTTTCACAGTTCCACTAACACGAAATCGTCAGCAGCTGCCAAAAGGTTCGTCAGCTGAACTTAACTTGTGTGCAAAAACTGAATTACGTCATTATATCATGTAGGTCACTTTGGGACTTCAAGAAATGGTAGGCCTAAGTAAATTATTTCTAAATCGAGTCAAGTAGGTGAAACAACGATCGACTCGACTTAGCAAGACTCACGATCGACTCGACTTGCAAGTCGATCGAGTCGACGATTTTTCGATCGACTCGACTTGGCAAGACTCACGATCGACTCGACTTGCAAGTCGATTGAGTCGACGATTTTTCGATCGACTCGACTTGGCCGAGTTATGATCGACTCGATCGATCAACTCGATCGACTGCGGGGTATACCTTAAACTAGCTTCAGAGGCAGCCACGGGTATGAAAAGACCACATGTCGCTTAACCTTGGCAAACGAGCGTGGATAGCTACTGCCACTTTTGTCGTATGTGTTTCACATCAACAGTGCTGCAGCAGTCAGTGTCCCAATCTGGCGGTTAGTTGGTTAGGGGCGCGGGTATATTGGAAATCACGAAACAAATTTACATGTAGGCTATGACATGCGAATTTGAACGCCAGCGCAAGTTGAAGTTTTCAAATCTCTACGTAACAGGATACTGAGGATATGGATACTAGATAGACTGTCATATTTGTGTCCTACATTTTTCTGCGTTCTACTGTTCATAGTTTCAAGCATTTTCATAGTCAGGGGCGGATCCAGGGTGCACCAATCTGGCCATGCCCCGCATTACCCACATTTAGAAAAAAATTCTCACCAGTCATTTTGGCGTGGAAAGTGGACGTGGCCACCCCATCAGTTCGGCAGACCATTAACAAGGTCGTCAACTTTTTGATGGGGAAAATGGCATGGTTTTTCTGGAAAATGGGCTCCTTTTGTCCGAAATATTTGGAATCACTAAAAAAGGTGGTCAACTTTTTTGGCGGATCAAAATTAATGGTATATTTTCCGTGAGAATCGGACAAACGACTAAAAAAGTCTTCAGATTTTCCGGCGACTAAAGATGAAATTTATCCTTGCCCAACACCGAAAATTTGCCCCTCCCCTTCGAAACGTTCTGGATCCGCCACTGTTCATAGTTATAATAACTCTATTCGATAATCAAAAGAAAATTGCATATAACATTCTGTACATCTGACTTATGGGGTGGCAGAACTTTGCGAGGTCATATTACTATCGCAAAGGGATATTGTGCTATATAAATGTAATGGGTAAATAGAAGGCAGAAGCGAGGGAGATGTGGTGGCAGTGATGATGATGGTGGAGGATAGAGGATAAGGAAGCAACACAAAGAAATAAGTAAGAGTTGAGTCAGAGGAGCGCTGACCAGACAGCTAGCGGCTTAGAGTGGATTCGGCCACAGGCAGGTAGGCAGGGTTGAGCAGTAGATGGGCAGGCAGAACTGACCAGGAAGAAGTTTGTAGTTACCATGTTAGGGAAGGAGTTGAGCGTCCGGAGGAAGAGAGCAGCCGCACAAGGTTCGAGGAGAACTCGCTGGCCTGTGGGGCTAGAAGCCAGGAAGAAGGTTTAGCTAGGGGATGAGAAGGGACGCGAGGCAGTCGATCGGAAGGAGCCGGAGGAGAAGGTTGGACGAGAA
This sequence comes from Lumbricus terrestris, assembly GCA_949752735.1. Lineage (NCBI taxonomy): Eukaryota > Metazoa > Annelida > Clitellata > Crassiclitellata > Lumbricidae > Lumbricus > Lumbricus terrestris. Next base: position 7,912,700 of record OX457037.1, read on the forward strand.
CGCAAGAAGGAACGGAGGAGACGAAGCCAGAAACATCGGCAGAGGAAAGAAGGGAACGAGGAAGAAACCGAAATTGAGGGAAGTCTTAGCAATCTATTATTATTATTATTATTATTATTAATCTAAATTAACCGACTAACATTATTATCTTAGCGAGGTTTAATATTTGATTGTTTACACGAGTGCTCTCATGTGCCTAGTTCGCCATACAACATTGTAATAACTTAATAATTATTTCCGCTGTGTTTTATAATAAACTTATAATCTCTTTTGTAAATTATTTGACTAATAACCAGCTTAGTCATATATGACTATCAGAAGGTATGACTTTTGTGACGTTGGGGTAGATGGTCCAAAATGGTCCAAAATTATTGCATTATATCGTTTAAGGACGTTCAGCGTCCTCTTATCAAAAATTTAACTAACAGTTTTATTTTGTAAGTTTTTTTTATATTATTATTCCTTTTAATATCTTCAAAAAAAACAACATTAGTATAACAGGAATTACACAAAAAACTATGGAAGCAGTCAGTGGCTATTGTTACATCGCCTCTAGAACCCGGTCAGCTAAAGTGCCTCGAAAGGCCACCGAGTTGTAACGCTGAACGGTTAAGTTGATTCAAATTTTAAAATATAGGTCACTAAGTCTTGTCTGTTGATGATTTGACTGCAATTAGCCAATAATATTAACGACCATTCTCAGTCGACCGCAGGCCTATAAATTATCCTACAATTATAGGCCGTCGCTGAATTCGATGCATACTTTGTAGCATACAGTGAAGTGCACATGAGGGTAAATTGGTAATGGCATATTTAATGACTGCGGGCGTCCCGGAACGACCAATTCAAAAGTTGGTGAAAGCGAAATGATACCCGCAACTTTAGTGACCGTGCACTCAAAACATATGAAACAGGTCGCGATCAAATCGTAGACAATAATTATCGTCACATGCAGTGTGCTCGACCTATAGTAAAACCGCTGTTTTTAATAATGAATGACATTGTTTAACTACGTGTGCTCTGTCACTTTTTGTTTAGGTGTTTTAAGGTTTTAACGGTGTCAAATAGATCAAGTGTGATTATATCATAAAATGCAAGATGCTTGCGCCATTCAGACGAGAACCTTCGTCTACTTGAGTAGTTATTTAGCGCAGGATGTGGCGGATTCTCGATGGCTGTCTGTAGAATGTACATCCATTGGACGATTAACAGATCGGGGATGAAAAATATTATAACTGAATTACATGTATATTGAGTTGAGGCAATGATTTATGAGGAATACGCGAAAGAGAAACGAATAACCTATAGTTTTAGCAGTCGTTTATCGCTATAGAAGTCGTCATGTATTTCTGTATGTATGTATTACTGTATGTATGTATGTATATCTGTATGTATTTCTGTATGCATTTCTATATGTATTTCTATATGTATTTCTGTATGTATGTATGTATGAGACCACAAACCCCGATTTATACACCACCCACACACTCTAAGCTTATCTCTCACTTTCTCTACTCATGTGCTCTCATTCTCTTTTACTTTCCTTATGTCTCAATATATCAGCTGCCCATCTCCTTTCTCTTTCTCTTTGCCTCTCTGCATTGACACCGAAATAGGTAGCGTAGGCGTGTCAGTTACATGGGAATTATCATTACTATTCGCAGTTTTGCATTTAGCTCATGGAGTGGACCCACGAATGCGATCCAATGGAAACAGTCGGGTAGACATACTTTCTTTGCGGGAAACCAATTCTCAATATTATTCATCAAAAGAAGGACCAATTGCTATTTGCAAATTGTGAATTCTGCTCTCATATGAAATAACTGTGTTCGTTTGCCTACCTTTTCTTTTCTGGACATCCGCATACACTGGAAAATCTTCTGACACTGCTCTGTGATTTTCAAACTGTCCAAAAGCATCAGAACCTGTGCAAGAAAATCTGCGTCTATCACGTGCAATGGTTAGGGCAATATCATTATTTGTCAGATATCTATTAAGAAAAAATAACGTTGGTTGAGTAGAATGGAAAGAGTGATCGGTCTATAACGCGGAGCATTGTAGCCTATAGGGCCTATGATGTATAAACGTTTATAAAGCGCCTCTATAGGGTGGACCGACCAGAGGAGCTCTACGTGTAAATGAACTGGGCCACTAAAGAATATTATATATTTGTTCATAAAAGAGAATGAAAGGGAGGGATTACCAGCTAGAATTTGAGATCAAGTTGACGGAGACAGTGCATTCCACAGAGCGTGATAGGGCAGATGACCCAAACCGTTTGAAGAGTGAAGTAGGCAATGTGAAGAAACTGATGGATGCCGGGTATTACATGAGCTATATATTTCGGGGCAATGTACACTGAGTGTTTTGCGCGTGCTGGACTTTAGAAATGGAATTTAAACTTGAATGTTTTTCCATAGCAAAGTTCTTACTTCCACCAAGATTATTTCTGAATAAAATGATCGTGGGAGACAATTCACCATAATTACCCTTTTGTCAGTACGCTACACCATTTTAAGGTCCACGTGAAATTTGAATATCTGATATTGCAATTTGAGCATCGCTATGGAACGAACCTCACAGATTGGATGTCCTCAAACCGACTCAGCCTCAACGCTAAAAAACCCAATTTATTTGGTTGGGCACTACTACGCAACAGCTGGCTAAGCTCGACCTGAGCGTTCTCTCTTCTCAAATCCCATCTATGACTTTTTCTTTGGTGATGCGTGACCTTGGAGTGCTCCTAGACTCTGAACTCACCCTTGCATCTCATTTGGACCAGGTGTGCCGCAGCTGCTACTACCAACTGCGGCAGCTCAGGGTCAATGCTCGCTCTCTGACTTCTAAGGCAGCAGCTTCTCTTGTCCATGCATTTGTGCTGATCCGCCTCGACTACTGCGCCTCCATCTTTGCTGGTCTTCCGCGGGTTCGGATTGAGAGGTTGGCTGAGAGGTTGCCGCACGACTTATTGGAGGGTTCACAAAGTACGACCGTGTATCCCTATATATGCGTGATTTGCATCTTGGGTGTGGCGATGCTTATCAGGCAGGGCAGTGGGCACCCTCTTATCTGTGTGAGCTCTGCCTCCCTCTTTCCACTTGCATAGGCCGCCGCGCACTGCGCTCTGCTGAACCATTAAGTCACTTAATGGTTCCTTTCACTCGCTCTGTAACAATGCAGAGGCGTTCATTCTCTATGGTTGGTCCAACAACCTGGAATGGACCTCCCTTGACTATGCGACACCTCGGAAGCTCTTCTCAATTTCACAAACTGTTGAAGACTGTTTTTTTTCGCTTGATCTCGGCCGGAAGCGCCTCTGAGTAGGCACCTTGAGGAGGCGCTATATAAATTACGATTGATTGGTTGATCTATTGACTTGGATTTCGATTATGGTTACTATGATGGCGACGGCTATGACAATGCTGAGCACGGCAATATTACCACGAGCGGATACAGGGGCCAATCCGACCATGGTCCCCCATTCAGAAATTTGCACAGGACGTGCCACGCACGAGGCTTCAAGTTTTCAATCAATGCAGAGGGAAAAGGTGAGAGAAATAGTAAAGAATAAAGAGGTCATCGGCTTTAAAAAACCGGAGTCGCCACGGTTTTTAGAAATGTTTGAAAGAAAAGACTTTTAAAGAGGTCATAAGAATTTTCGGCGAAAGACTAAGGAAACTTATTTTCTGAAACCAAGACCAAATATTTTGGGCCCCATCAAAAATTTATTTATCCGCCCCTAAGTATGGCTATGGCATACTGGCATAGTTACTTCATAATTACTATATTATAATGATTTACACAGACGAACCGTTCTGTTCCGTTGTTGGTCGCCTATTGAAGAGAACGCCGTCTGTAAAAAATATCATGGTCTGTCTCATCAGTAGTTAACTAACTTTCAGCATGGATTTTAACAATATTGTGTTGTGTCATGGTTCAGTTTTTCAAAATCGATTAACTAGACTTTAGATGGTGACTTCAAAATTAATGATAGAATGACTGATTCATTGACCCGGCAATTGATCAGTTACACAAATTAGTTAATGAATGCGGCGAATGCCCAATTGTCACGGTCACAGCATCTAGATGCGAGGGGGTCGCGGAGCCCGCCGTCGGCAGTCACAGCACCGGGAGGCGAGGAGGTCGCTGGGTTCGCCGAAAACGGGCGAGAGCCCATCAACACCTCCGTGAGGGACACACACGACCCCCACGGGACGCCTTTTGAAGTGGCGGCGAAGAGCCGACGACCAGATGTGGTCGAATTGGACACGGACGCTTTGAGGCGGCCACCCGACTGGGCAAAGAACCGTTAGCGCCGGCTGCCTTGGGCCATCAAAGGCAGCCGGCGTCATATATAAGACGATGTAGGCCATTAACGGAGAGAGGCCCGGCAGACGCATTGGACTTAATATCGAACAGCAAGAAGCAACTGAAGTTCAACGTAGATATTTTAGGGCGTCTGAACTATCTTTTAACATTGCCGGAGGAGCCTCCAAGTGTATATAATTCTGATTAACCTCTACTATTGTTTTGTTTAATAATAAATCATCTAAAACGGACGTTCTCTGCACTGTGTAACGTCACGGCCAAAGTCTGAACCAACAGATCGGACTAGGGTCGTGACATCACTGGTGTCAGAAGCGGGATTGAACTAAGAGTTGCCGGTACAGTCAGCGACCAGCAGCCTTACGTGGACAGTGCGAGGACGGAGAAAGCAACGCAGAGGATTGGGATAACAAGCTGCGGACAGCCAGCGAGGACGCTGAGGATTGGACGGCCTAGTTGCAGTCAGCAAACGAGGACGGACGAACAGCGGGACGGTCAACCGAGGATCGAATCGGGAGGACAAGCAGCGGACAGCCAGCGAGGACGCTGAGGATCGAACGCCCAAGTTGCAGTCAGCCAACGAGGACGGACGGACAGCGGACGGTCAACCGAGGATCGAATCGGGAGGACAAGCAGCGGACAGCCAGCGAGGACGCTGAGGATCGAACGCCCAAGTTGCAGTCAGCCAACGAGGACGGACGGACAGCGGACGGTCAACCGAGGATCGAATCGGGAGGACAAGCAGCGGACAGCCAGCGAGGACGCTGAGGATCGAACGCCCAAGTTGCAGTCAGCCAACGAGGACGGACGAACACCGGACGGTCAACCGAGGATCGGAAGGACAAGCTGCGGACAGCCAGCGAGGACGCGGAAGATCTGACGGCCTAGTTGCAGTCAGCCAACGAGGACGGACGGACAGCGGACGATCAACCGAGGATCGGGAGGATCAACTGGAATCCATGAGACGGAAGTCAAGCCGACGGCAGACAAAAGGGTAGGACTCTTACGTTGTTGGCTGGTTTTATCTGTGCATGAGAGGAGTGGCAATCACGGGCCGAGAGTTGGCTGCAGCGAAAACCACTTCTTCTAATATCATCTGCATATTGATTTGAATTGATGCATTGCTTTGATACGGTAGAGTGATTGATTGACTCGTTTTTGTGCATTGCTTGGCGCCCCACTTAGTTACTGGGTTGTTGGCTCTTGTGCATTGCATCATTCAGTGACTGACTTTTGTGGCTTCTATGCATTGCATCGTTCAGTGACTGACTTTTGTGGCTTTTATGCATTGCATCGTTCAGTGACTGACTTTTGTGGCTTTTGTGCATTGCATCATTCAGCGACTGACTTTTTTGACTTTGGTGCATTGCATCATTCAGCGACTGACTTTTTTGACTTTCGCGCATTGCATCATTGAGCGATTGGTTTGTTGGATTTTGTGCATTGTGCGTTGCATCTACTTACTGACGTACCTACGTGCTTTCTATCTCTATCCTCTTCTATCATGAATAGTCTCACACCCGATAGGCAAGCGCAGATTAAGAAGATGTCCGATGAGAGGTTAAGAGCGTACCTACTCAAGGACGACATGGAGGACGAGATCGTCTTTGCGATGGACCGCCATCAATTAATGGAAGAATGGGCGACCAAGGTGGCCGAAAGGCAATGTAAGGATTATGAGGAAGGTGGGGTAACTTCACCAGAACTAGAGTCCTTGCAATGGAGAGGAGGTCAGGACATCGAACGACTCAAGTTTGAATTTGAAGTTCGGAAGTATGAGGAAGAGAGAAAGGCAAGGGAGGAAGAGCGGGAACGCCAGAGAAGACGAGAGGATGAGGAGAGAAGGGCCAGAGATGAAGAGAGAAGGGCAAGAGAGGAAGAGAGGGAGCGACAGCGAAGACGAGAGGATGAGGAAAGAAAAGCAAGAGAGGATGAAAGACGGATTAGAGAAAGAGAGGCAGCCATTCGAGAGACAGAACGGACAGAAAGGAGAGCGAGAGAGGAAAGAGAACAGTTGCTCAGAGAAGAAGATAGGAGATTTAAGCATTCGCTAGCTAACCGAACGAAACACTTCGGGGAATTAATGAAGAGTGTTTTGTGGAGATTTCCACAGGATTCAGCAGAAATCCCGGCATTTTTTGATCACATGGACAATTTATTTAAGATCTACGAAGTTGATGATGATGTGAAGGCGAAACTTCTCTTAGCTAATTTAAGTGAGCGAGCAAAAGCTGTTGCAACACGCTTAGAACACACACAGTTAAATGACTACGAGGGATTGAAAAAATTCCTGCTCAGGGAATTTAAGATCAGCCCTATACACCTAAGGGACAAGTTTCTCACATTACGTAAGTCTCAAGACGAAACATACACCATTTATATGGCAAGGTTACATAACACCTTGATGCATTATTTGCGTAGTCGAGAAGTCAATAACGATTTTGACGAACTTGTGAGCCTGCTTTGCGCAGACAGATTAAAGGAGCATATCCCTAAGGGCTGCCTAGATTTCATTCTCACACAGGAGACAGACGGGTGGCTAAGACACAATGATCTTGCCAGCTCAGTCGATCTGTATACAGCATCACACACAATCAGCGGGGATCCCCTGCGGTCGTCCGGACCGACGGCGTCAGGCGCCAGTCGATCAGGGAACCAGTCAGATTCTAACACCCACCCCAGGGCAATAAAATCAGACGGCAGGAGCGATGGAAGGGACGCAAGCCAGCGGGCGAAGGAAGACGCCCGGCAGAAGGGCCTTTGTTTCAAATGTGGGGGAGGGGGGCATTTGGCGAGGGCCTGTGTGGGCAATAAACCCCAAGGGGAGGGGACTAAACGGGCACTGGTCAATGCATGTGCACTCCGACCCCCCAAGCAGAGCAACACATCTCAAGCAGAAGGATGCCAGAGGGCGGCAGTATCAAGGGATGCGACGATCGACGAAGGCTCATCGCCAGATGTCGACGCAGATAAGACGCGAGGTGATATAAGCAGCAGGGGAGAAACGTCGGATAATCACGTGGCTTTCATTGATACAGAAGAGTTTCATGTAAGATCTTACGTACAGGTGGAAATTGAACACATACTCGCCCAGAACGCCTTAGTTGATGGTGGTGCTCAAGTTTGCTGCATACGAGAATCACTAATTAGCCATCTGCAGCTGCCCAACGACAAACAAGTTTACCTAGCGGGCATGAGGGGGCAAGCAGAGTTGGTCAATGTCGTCCGACTGTATGTAAAGCCCGTCTGTAATACGACACCTTCGGTCGTAAATATCGCTCCAAGAATACGCGTGTGGTTCGCAGTGGTGAAGGATCTAAATGAAGCTGTTATATTAACCCCAAGCGTCACAGCTGTGATAAGGGACGTTTCGCATTACAATGTGCTAGCACTCAGTGCTAGCGAACCAGAAGCAGAGGTCGGGGAGGAGCAGGCGATTAGCACTTCTCCCACCCCAATGCCCCAGGCCATAGATGATGGAGAGGCGAGACAAGATAACGGTCTCAGTCGTGTACAAGCGACCCCTGCCGCTGACGAAGACATCACGACGAGTGTTAATGCCAAGGCAGAAGAAGCGAAGGTGGTGGAGCGGGGTGATGATGATCATGATCATGATGATGAGAACGGTGATGATGATAAGCCCACGTTCATCGACACAGAGCAACCGTTGTGTAATGATCGTGTGGCAGATGTAAATAATTCAGTAGGACAGCGCGGAGGTAGTGCGCTAAAACCCTGTTTGAAATTAAATCGAGAGAGTGAGAATGATTTGGACATAGGAACTAGCTTAACATGTCACCGCGACGATGCCGGCGAGCAAAACCCGCCCCTGTTGTGCTTGACTGAGACACGAGACGGTAGTGAACTGAGACGGACTCTGGACGGCACAATGACATTGAACCCTAAATTCAATTGGGCATCGGTCATCGTTGAAGACGGTTTATCTGGGGGGCCCGGGACCAGCCCCCTTCAATTAGCGGATGGACGGGGCATATGTGATGCCCTGGTGCCAGTGTACACGACATCTTCTATTCCAGACTTCATCAGCTGTTACAATACTAAGAGCGACGATTGGCAGCTCCAGATCAATGAGGAATCTCCATGCCTTATTGTTTTTGTCGGGGATTCAGGTCTTTACAAAAACCAACCTGACTTTGGGTTGATGCCCATTCGCAATAGCTTAATGCAATGCTTGTCCCGAAACTTGCAGCCGACGTCTTGTCCCGGATTTGATGGAGGGGTTAGAAGGAGACCAGCCACAGCGGGGAGCCTACCCTGTCTAAATGTACATATTGTTTACACATTGCTTCTATTGTGTTTCATGTTCTGCGATGCTGTCGACCGGACGAGTGTTGCTGAAGATGACGTCGTCAATGGATCGTCAACCCATGACTCCGTCTTTGAGGAGGGAGTAATGTCACGGTCACAGCATCTAGATGCGAGGGGGTCGCGGAGCCCGCCGTCGGCAGTCACAGCACCGGGAGGCGAGGAGGTCGCTGGGTTCGCCGACAACGGGCGAGAGCCCATCAACACCTCCGTGAGGGACACACACGACCCCCACGGGACGCCTTTTGAAGTGGCGGCGAAGAGCCGACGACCAGATGTGGTCGAATTGGACACGGACGCTTTGAGGCGGCCACCCGACTGGGCAAAGAACCGTTAGCGCCGGCTGCCTTGGGCCATCAAAGGCAGCCGGCGTCATATATAAGAAGAGGCCCGGCAGACGCATTGGACTTAATATCGAACAGCAAGAAGCAACTGAAGTTCAACGTAGATATTTTAGGGCGTCTGAACTATCTTTTAACATTGCCGGAGGAGCCTCCAAGTGTATATAATTCTGATTAACCTCTACTATTGTTTTGTTTAATAATAAATCATCTAAAACGGACGTTCTCTGCACTGTGTAACGTCACGGCCAAAGTCTGAACCAACAGATCGGACTAGGGTCGTGACACCAATAATAAGCGAGTTAATGAAGTAACACCAAAGCTCGAGGGTACGTGCCATACGTATTCTATTTTGTGAAAGGTACGTACGTATTTTAACGTACCCTATTTTAGGGTACGTAAACAATAATAAAATACGTTAGCCTCGTCATTGCTCATTAAAAGAATGTTCGATTTAATTTAAGCAAACAATCAAAGCCAATTATACGGTGTCCGGACAATTCGTCGCCGGACAATTGGGAGCGGACAATTGGGAGCGGACAATTCGGACCGGACAATTGGGAGCGGACAATTCGGAGCGGACAATTCGGAGCGGACAATTCGGACCGGAAATTGTGAGCCACTAACAGGCGCTTACGGTGATCAAACTTTCATTCAATCGTTTAAGCCTATTTTTTCTTGTGAATGGCAAACAATCATGTGAAGTAAATGTTAGGGTTAGGGTTAGGGTTACTGGTTAGGTTTAATGTTAACCCGAATTGTCCGCTCCCAATTGTCCGCTCCCAATTGTCCGGTCCGAATTGTCCACTCCCAATTGTCCGCTCCCAATTGTCCGCTCCCAATTGTCCGGCGACAAATTGTCCGGGAACCAATTATACAGCGTAGTGAATTGTTGCAATGCTCTATTGTAGGTCTATGTTTATCCAGCGTACATTGCACTTAACAGGGCTTTTTTAACGTGCAGTTGTACACAAAATGTGCAGTTCTAAATGAATTTGTGCAGTTGTAAAAGCACTTCCTTACAGTTAAAACTAGCCAAAATTGGTCATTGTCCTCCGATTGGAAGTAATTTACCATGGAGGATGGGAAGGAAAAGAAGGAGTTGTGCAGTTCTAAAAATTCCTTAAAAGCAGCCCTGGCACTTAATGCACTAATTAATGTCAGTCAGTCGGCTCAGTTCTGCTGCAGCGCTTAAAAGTCCAGCTCTAAGAAAAAGGTTAACTAGTTACATCCAATTAGCCTAATTATTACAGAAGAATTTATCGAATTAAATTTACTGCTACGCTACCGGAAATACCGATTTAAATGACGCATAGTCTACTGTTGACTGCATGTATACTAGGGTGGAGTGTCGGTCAATGTGAAAAAAAATATTTCAACTGAAACACTAGTAATAGGTGGCAAAAGTTGTCATTTGTTATACTGATTCATAATATGTAAGGGTTATTTGCATTATTTTTAAGTTTTGATGCTCCCCAGAGGGTTTGAATGTTCAAAAATATGGAATTGCATTTTGCAAAATCGTGCTTTGTATCATATTTGACACAATTAATTATGGCCATCCATAACTATCAGTGCGATTATATTTAATCCACTCATACACACCAAGATATTAATGTATAATTAGCATTTGTAATGGTTCAACATTTCTTACATTTTTTTTATCTGCATCTGAAAGTTGCAGAAAATGCAATTTTAGAACACGGCAGAAAGAATTGAAATAGGCCCTACAAAGCGATTGACCTACTAATGCTAGGGGTTTATAAAAGCAATACTTATTGTTTTGACTGACAAAGTAGTGTTAGGCTGAAATTCTAACAGCAATTATAGTCAGCTTTTGTATTGAAATATGGCATTTTTTCACGTGATTCCAGCCGGACACGTATAAATCTGTCTCTTGACTTTGCACCGCAAACTGCAGAAGAAGCTTCCGTAACTAGTTTTACGCAACGTTCCACTGCCTGTGTGTGGCATGGATACTTTGGAAAGTCGATCACAGGGGCAGCACCAATGGCAACGAACATCTTAATGTCATTTTCTGAAATGTCTGTGAGAACAGGTGGTTCAGTAATTACAGTTTTTTGCCAGTCTATGAGATCAAAGTAGTCTTCCGCATTGAAATTCAAGTCTGGAACAATGAATTGCCGTACACCTTTACCTCCAGAATTCTGTGATCTTGCTTTCAATATGCGACGCAAGCCAAGCTCACGAATGTGTTTTCTGTGATCCGTGACCATGCACAACAGTATGTTTTCTGGATGTGCAAAGAAAGCATTACGAGATATGACTGGATCAACGATGGCTTTGTGTTCCTGTGACAGATAACGTGACTTCATAATGGTGTGTAAAACGTGTTTTGCACCATCTTTGCAAGAGCAATTGATCTTTATGGCAAACCACATTGGAGCATATACTTTGATGATGTAAGTCACAATGGTTGTCAAATTCACTGAAGGTTCCTTGGTTGAGACATATAGTCGAAGAAGCCGGTTAGCTGTTGTGAGCCATTTAGCATGAGATAGTGCACCTGGATCTTTTCGTGACAACTCCATTGAACATTTACCTAGAATCACAGCCTGACACATGTCGTACAGATACCTTTGGTCAGTACTAAGATCCACATCCTTTAATTCTGGCAATTCACCGTCAATGGCTTGAAATACAGCTACGGGCAGTTTTTCACAAGATACCAGTTGCCTGCCTAATGCTCGTGGTCCAGATGTTGCCCCATCTATATACTTCAGGAGATGTCTTAAAGGCAACTCATTTGCATGAAGCTGGCAAACCAGCCACTGCAGCGGTTTCTCTAGTTCTTGCTCGAGCAACCGTATTGTACCGCCAATTCTCCCAGTATTAGGATTTGTTCCATCACAACCAATGGCTACTAGTTTATCCAAAGATTTGTATCTGTCTTTCAAGAAGGTGATTATGCTGAGTTTCGCATCTTTTGCTGTTCCTGATAAGGGAGCAACATGTCCGATATACTTAGATCCGGGTTCCTCAACCAACGACAAATGTTCTTCCATTACCTTCCTTTTGTACCACCGAGAACCATGTTTCATTATTGTTATTGTGCTGTCCTTTCTTCCATCAAAATACAAACTTCGTACAACGCCATCGAGATAGGTTTTTTGGATTGATTGTCGTTTGGCTTGACGTGCTCTTCTAACTTTGCTGCGATCGATAACACTTGATGTTTCTTCTTGTGTTATTACACTGCTGATGCGATAGCTGCAGCAGCTCTATCGGAGACTTGCCGACGATCGCAAGCTCTTGCAGGTGTCGGAAGATGTACTTTCAACCTTTTTTTCTTCGGTTTCAGACTATTAGGTGTTTGATTTGATTTTCTATTATGGTTGCCTCGGACTTCGCTTAACGGAATATCATCATCTGAATCTGATATTGTGATGTGCTTATCTTTCAGTTCTGATAATGTTATGTTATCATCAGCCTCTGGATCCGATTCAGGTTGAGAATCACAGTTTTGCTTGGTGGCTTCACAACTATCGGCAAACATGATATGCCTCTCTGCTCGTTCCTTTTCTGCCCCTTTTCGCTTCAAATTTCTGTTTATCTTCTTTGTTGTAGCAATGTCAACTCTGCCAATGAACATTATTCTCAAATTCCGCTGATCATTGAGAAAAATCTGCTCACCAGCAGGAACCTTACGGAGCTTGTCGCATTTGCAAAGGTCGAATTTGCACTTGCATGCCGCAATGTCAAACAAACTGGTTTTTCTCGTTATTCATAGATTTGAAGTTTTAAAAGTTTGGCTCCTACCATTATGAACTATACATTTTCAGAAACTACATGAAAAAGACTTCAAAAATTCAAATTCTGAAGTTTGAGAGATTTGCCAAATCTTTGGTAGCCCCCTTCAAATATGTGACCAAACACCAATTTTCATGTCCGCTAAAAATTGGTCCTGAACTTCAAATCGTTTGGGGAGCATCAAAACCAAGAACAATATCATTTAAAATTTTTCACAGCACTACTGATATCCAATGTCAAGTTTCTCAACCTATTACTTGTGGAAATTTTAAAAAAAAATTTGACGCTCCAGCCTAATGTATACGTACTGTAACGTACATGTACATGTAGGCTATGGGCAGTGGCGGCGCCAGGATTTTAGCTTTGGGGGGGGGGGGAGCTGAAGCCTTCCGGTGGAAATTTTCCATTTTAATTCGCCAAAATTTCCGACGACCTTTTTTTAAAGTCATCCGGCCGAAATCTCATGGAAATTTTTCCATTTTCATCCGCCAAAATTTCTGACGACCTTTTTTGGCCATCCGTTCGAAAATCGTGCAAATATTTCTCGTCCAAACAACAGAATGAACTTTCGTAGTGCTGTCATTTTATTATGCTTTTCCTAGAGTTGTCATTAAAGCACCTGATGGTGATTTCAACCCAAGACTCCTAGATAGAGAGACCAGCACAGTAAACCAACATGTATCACTCTCAGTGGCGGCGCTAGGGGGGTTTGGGGGGCTAAGCCCCCCCTACAAGAGGCTCAGCCCCCCCTAAAAAAGGGCCACCCGAATTTTTTTACAGTAAAATATCCACGATTTTGGGCTGACGACTAAAAAAAAAAAGGTCGTCAGAAATTTTGGCGGCGAAAATGGGAAATTTTCATGGGATTTCGGTCGACGACTAAAAAAAAAAAGTCGTCAGAAATTTTGGCGGCGAAAATGGGAAATTTTTATGGGATTTCGGTCGATGACTAAAAAAAAAAAGGTCGTGAAAATGGAAAATTTTCATGAGATTTCGGTCGAGGCTTCAGCCCCCCGAAACTGAAATCCTGGCGCCGCCACTGATCACTCTCACAAAATGTAACCTGTCGTCGATCCAACATATAATTAATCATAGATTTACGCTTTTTGGTCCAGAGACTTTGATCATAAATTTATATATATATATATATGAGCTGTTTTCGGGAATCCACTGGTGGGCTACCAGTGCAGGTGAGGGCTCATCCCTTTGACTCCTCAAGTCGAGAATGTTTCTTTGTATCGCTTAACTAACTCCCGTAATCAAGGGTCCCTGAACATAATGGCTAGATGGGCATTTGCTCCTCCTGAAAAAATGAAAAATTTGCGCCTATTTGCTTAATCCTAACTTTGGTTTTGACCAAATTAATTTCTTCGCACTAAAGCACTAATGATGTTAATGACGCGCAAAGTGAAACTGGGAAATTTACATTTAGAAGCCGCAGTGAAAATAAACATGCTCTTAATTTCCGGCTGTGCATTTATCAAGATCATGCTAATGAATTTACTGTGATCTGCTTTTGCCCCTGTAAAAATATTCGCGGTGGCTCATGGCCGTAATTCTATAACCTTAATGACATCAAACATGCTATAGGACGCCATTGAGGCCCCAGCCTTATTCCATGAGGCCAAGACTACGTGACCGTATTATCCCTCGGGCGGACAACATAACGAGGACATCGCTTTTAACGATAATGCTTCGTCTTATTTAAATGTTATACTGTATAAACCAATGAATAATTGACATTTATAAATCTATATAGAAAATATAAAAGTTCTCAATTTCTCGCATTGCATTTCTCGCGCTTTTGCTAAAGAGTTAACCGTGGACAATTTTGTGTATGCCCCTCACGAATTATAGTATCCACGGGTGCCCGTGTACCTCGGTGTAGCCTGCAAGAGTTAGCTAGTGCAAGCCAACATCATCACGAAAGGAAACGAAATGTCAGAACAACCTATTTACATATCGGCCTAAATCTAAAATTTTGAATATTCTGCATTTTACATAATAATTATTTGCAATGGATTCCAAACCCATGGAGGAAAAGCCCCCTTGCTTCAACATGCAGACGCCAATACTTTAACACATAGGATTTTGCAATAGACTATGCTAGAAATTTGGGAGACGTGTCAACGCATGATTTTCTCGGGATCTGTCAAGACTAGCTCAGCGGGCTTTACAAGAAAAGTAAACAAAGCAGTCGAGTTTCGTTTAACTGATAAGGTTTCTCGGGCATGATAACAATAAAATTAGCTAGCAATAGGCCTAGGCCTATATTATGAGTTTCACTGTCAGAGTTGTAGACTAATTAGGCGAGATGGAGGTAGAAACGAAGGGTTGGATGTAGGGAGGGAGAGACTTGGCTCTATTTCATACAAAATTGTTTTAACAGATGCACTGACATGTTGTAGTAATAATTATGTAAATCAATTTTAGCAACAAAAGTGAAAGCGAAGCATTACGAACCATATGAATATATGTCAACGTCGATGATATCTGGTTCATCGATAACAGTTTGCCCAAAGCTGGGAGCAGGTGTCCTCGTAAATCCTACAAGAATCATGCTTCTGTGAAAAGCATAATAATTATCTGCAAGTGAATACCGCATACGAGAAGAATGGGTATTGACCAATGTGTTGGTTTGAGTTTACGACAATAATTGCTCTATTCACTATTCAGACAATGAACGAAAAACATAATATTATAAATCTTTTGCCTATCAACCAACTCTGCTTAACGATTTAGCCGACAGAGCCAGCACAAATAAAAAATGACTAATTTGGAACGTGTTACTTACCTACTTAGTATTGCCAATGGTGAAGCTTTTACAGATACTTCAAACTTATGGATCCCCTTCTACATTGGCCTGTGCGATAATTTACTGTGAAGCCAGTATAGTACGCTCAGCTACCGTTACAATGGCAATAATACAATTCAACAAGGAGTTACGTGCATGCACCGTGAAATTCTTAGCCTAACATCGCTGTCTCGCACTAACCACTATGCCAGTCAGAATGAGTGATCTGGAAATATGGAGAGCATCCTCCTTGGCACTTACATCATTTTTTAGCCTAAGCCGCAAGATCTCAACTCACCCAATCGCTCATACTCGACCTCACACAGGTTCCCGTCGACTCTATGTTGGGATCAATGAGAACTGGATGGCAACAGAACTCCACAGAAACGATTGAACTCCCAACATTGGATGATGAATATGAGCAAACCGCTGTTGTCAGCTGACATATCGAGTAATTTACCCATACCCTCGATACTCGTATGATCAGGAAAGGCTAAATACAATGCGAGTCCACACACTTCGGACTGAATCTTTGTCCTTCCCATGGCGACCCAAGCTTTAAAGCTCAGTAACGAGATGAGGGTGGAAGTGGGCTTGAGACTTGGGGTGGCGCCGTGGCGGTCATTGTGTCTCACACGTCGTTGGATTGATATTGGCAAGCATGCATTTGTGATTCAATGGATTAATCACGGAGCTCGGCGAAGATGATGATGATGATGATGATGATGATGATGATGATGATGATGATGATGATGATGATAATGAAAAAATTATTATGATAGTAATTGAGAAGATACCTCTGTGCTTCTTCGTGTTGATAAGACACGATACGATAATTATTATGAGCAGCAGAAGAAATGATATTCCACCGAAAGCAGCGGCAACAATCGTCCGGTGAGACGAATCAGACGAATCAGAACTTGACGAAGACCCTCACAAAACAAACCATTAAGTTGATCATGACATTTAAAAGGTGAATAAGAAGAAAAATGCTAATGACATATTGCGCGTCTAACTTAAACCTCTAACAAAAGAGGAAGGCCGCATCAAGAGTGGACGGATGCCATCATGCCATTGTGGATTGGTGCGGAATGGACCTATAGCAGCTGGGGTATGCAGCTCAGGACAGACTCGAGTGGAGAGACATTGTGAAGAAGGCATCGAACACCATAGGCGCAACCACCCTATGGGACCCACGGGACGCGCCCCCCAACTTTTGAGTGGTCCCATTGACTTTATCATCCAACTTTTAGGACGTGATTCATTTGGTTCCCCCCAACTTTTAGGACGTGATTGCACCTTTGACGAACACCTACGGGCATTAAATCTACGGAATACTACGGCAATAGATGGTCAAACATGCAGCATTTGCAAACAATAAGGAAGGCTGCATCGCACAGAAATGTTCCTTGCAATACTAAGCCATGATCTGAATGATTATGGCCCTTCAGAAAATAATCAATGCTACTATTTTCTTTATTTTATCTTACGTTACGTAACTTTCCAACTCCGTATTATTTTCCTTCACTTAATTCATTTCACCTCATAATATTATTATTATCTTACCTAGCCTCACCGTATCTCATTATATAACAACCCCTCACTCAACCGTATCTTACTCATCTCTTCCATACCAATCCTCTCTGCAGTGTCTTGTCTCTTAACTTAGTTACCTGGTATAACGTTGATTCGACGTCATTCATTCATTCATTTATTCATTCAAGTATATTATAGCGCATCTTCAAGGAAACTACACAGAGGCGCTCCCGATTCCAACACGGTCAAACACAACAGTTTTTAAGAGCTTATGGAATGTGTCAGTGAGTGACCTAGAGAACAGGCGCAGCTCAAGTGTGAGGGCATTCCATACCACCGGGCCAACCACATAAAAAACACGACTATGCATGACAGAGGTACGAGCAAACGGGACCAAGAGCACTTCCCTATCAGCCGAGCGTAAGGACCGACCAGTCCGAGTACTTGACACAGGCCGACAAGGATCAAGTAGTTAAGTTGGAGCTAAATCTAGCTGGCATCGCCATATCAAGGAAGATATTCTGTATTCGATGCGCTGACGGACAGGGGCCAATGCAGAACCTCTAGCATGTAATAATTTGTAACATGGTCAAATTTGGGCAGTTGACCAATGAAACGTCAGACTTCATTGGATGAATTATTGTGGTCTTCCGTGCAGTCATCTGTGCTTTAATATTGCAGTCAGTCAGTTTGTTATGGTGTGTCTCTCTGTATGTCGAGACCTGCTGTCTATGTGTTTCAGCTAAGAGTTCATCTAGTACGCTGTGAACTGGGGCTAATTAAATACAAGAGCTATACTTTAATGTGCAAACCTTTCAATGTGAATCTTTTAGTAACATTGGCTATCTTATTAGATGCAGTGCATTGGAAAGTGGACATCCCCTCGTATGTGAGATTCAATTTGACGACGTGTCCTTCTGTGACTGTATTCGTCTCAACATGTGTCCATCTGTAGATTGGAATTGGATTCCCATCAGCTGAACATTCCAGGCGATCTCCATTTCTAACGATGCTGAGGTTTATCGGTCCATCTGAAAGGAATTCACACGAATGGTTTCAGAAGCAGAAATATTTCCTGAGTTTTTTGCTTCGCGAGGATGTCGCTGCAAAGATGGCCACAATATCGACTAGCAGCTAAAATTGTGCGTCTTATCCGTGAATTACTTGTCGTCCTTACTAGCAAGTGCTTAAACTAAATAAAATGGTATGCGATAGACAATGCGAAAAGACAGCGACAATATTACGCTCATAGGGCTGCGAACAGCCATCCCACATCAATTCAAAGTCCAAAGGCCTTCCTGTCGAATATCGAATTAGGCCTAATATGTAGCTCTTAGTATGTGCACTAACAAAATGGATTAATAAAGCACCAAGAAATTAGCGTAGCCAATAACTGACGATGCTAAGGGGGTGAGGCAGTAGCGTATTGGTTAACACGCTAGCATGGAGAGTCAGAGGTAACTAGTAACTAGTTCGAGCCCCCGTTGTGTGGACATGCTTTGTAGGCTGCTTTTAGTGCCGTGAACTGTATAGGCTGTCTACTCAGTTTGTAGCTAAGATTGATGTCAATTATATTACTGCATAACTTTGCATGTAATTAAGAATACTGCATAGCTTGTACATGCAAAGCACAGTGCGTTTGCAGGCGTTACATTAAAGAAAAAATATTGTTATTATTATCATAATTATATTCTCATAATAACAAGACAGTACAATTTCAGAGTTACCAAAATTAATGGCCTGAAATTGACATAAAACTCATGGATGTTAAGAGATTTATATGACTTGTATGAGTGCAGCAGATCAATTAATTAAAAACAGTTGGTTCAAGATGCAAGTAAGGCATCGATGGGCTTACAGTACCTGAAAATGTTCTAAGCGTGCACATGTCTGCTGCTTCTTAATTTTGCTTGTGGGCTTTTGAATAGGCTAAGAGAGTAAGGTTGCATAGTTGTCTATGTGAAGTGAAACTCCAGTATGATGATGTTGAAGAAACTTACACAGATCGTTTGCCGGAGACTTGTATGTCCAAGTGTATTCGTAACCGGGAGCATTTCCTTGAGAAAGATTTGGCAACTGAAATGTTATACTGCAATTGAAGGTAACGCCATAGTCCTCGAAGTGCAGTCGTCTGATGACTGAGGATGTTGTGGCCATCAGTATTTTGCGGTGGTCAGAAGTGCTCGTGTTTGCTGCAATGATGTCATCCGTGTTGTCTTTTGTCCAATTGAAGATGGGAATCATGTTTCCAGTGTAAGTAATACGACACCACATCCACAGATAAGCATTTTCCACAGTAGCTTCATCTGCATGGCTTGCGCTTGCAGAACATTCTGGAGACGATTCTAATAACATGTTTCATTTGCACCATTTGTTTCAAGAGCATAATTATGCGATGTTTAAAGATAATAATAATAATAATAATAATAATAAAAATAATAATAATAATAATAATAATAATAATAATGATAATAATAATAATAATAATAATAATAATAATAATAAGAAGAAGAAGAAGAAGAAGAAGAAGAAGAAGAATAATCATAAAAATAATAATGTATGTTATTATTATTATTATTATTATTATTATTATTATTATTATTATTATTATTATTATTATTATTATTATTATTATTATTATTATTGGCATGCTATTGTTATTGAAAGGCTACCCCTTTTCCAAAGCGGGCATCGAGTTAACGAAAGAGCCCGTGAAGGCTACAGCGTTAAAGCGCTGAATAGTAATTGAGAGTCTTTGGAAGAGGAAGGACGTCTCCCTCAGATCGTCCGACGCCTGCGACAGGTGACGACCTAAATCAGTTAGCAAATCAATTCCTCTCGAATTGATGGGACCTAGCGTCTCCAGGGCCAGCGGAATGAAGTCATGTGTAGCTGTAATCGACGTAGGCCTATATTTTTGTTCCTTTCTACTGTCTGCTAGTTCTGCTGCTGCTCCTGCAGTGACAGCCGTTGCCTGCAGATAGGAGGGCGCAAGGGTGTCGACCACAGTGGCATCCCAAACGAGACATCGGCCCGCTTTCCAAGGAATAAGATTCTTATGATTATTCTTATGATTATTCTTCTTCTTCTTCTTCTTCTTCTTCTTCTTCTTCTTCTTCTTATTATTATTATTATTATTATTATTATTATTATTATTATTATTATTATTATTATTATTATTATTATTATTATTATTATTGTTGTTGTTATTATTATTATTATTATTATTATTATTATTATTATTATTATTATTATTAATTATTATTATTATTATTATTATTACTAGCTGGGGTACCTGGCGTTGCCCGGGAAATTTAGGATTCGACCCGCTCTGGCCACAACACCACCACATCACACCACTCCTATCTCCACCGTTACGACACACGAGAAAATTTGGTTTTCGGGGAGGAAAATCCCCCCCAAATTTCGTCTCCCTTTCACCCCTTACAACACGCCACCACTAACTCCGACCTCCACCGGTACGCCACCCGTGAAATTTTGATCTTCGGGAAAAATTGCCACCCAAATTTTTCCCACCCCCACAACGCGAAATTTTGGTTTTGGAGGAAAAAATTTTCCCCCAAATTTTCCCCACCCCTCCCCCACCCCCACAACACGCCACCACTAACTCCGACCTCCACCGGTACGCCACCGTGAATATATGGTTTTCGGGGAAAAAATTTCCCTTCAATTTCCCCCCAACCCCTGCCCCACCCCCAAAATGCGCCACCACTATCTCCGACCTCCACCGGTACGCCACCCGTGAAATTTTTTTCGGGGGAAAAATTCCCCCCATAATATTTTCCCCTCAAATTTCCCGCACCCCTTCCGTAGCCCCCCTCCCACAACATGCCACCACTAATTCCTACCTCCACCGGTACGCCACCCGTGAAATTTTGGTTTTCGGGAATTTTTTCTCTCCCCCACAAAAAACTCGCCCCCACCCTGTCCCCACCCCCACAACACGCCACCACTAACTCCGATCTCTACCGGTACGCCACCCGTGAAATTTTGTTTTTTGGGGAAAAAATTCCCCCCCCAAAAAAAATTCCCCTCCTCTTCCACCCCCCCCACAACGCGCCACTACTAACTCCGATCTCCACCGGTACGCCACTCGTGAAATTAGGGTTTTCGTGAAAATTTTCTCGTCCCAGGCCCCTCTACCTCTCAACTCTCTTATCCCACCGTCTCTTCTCACTTCCACTCCACCCCTCCCTCTCCACCTCACCCCCACCCCCGTCCTCCACCGGTACGCGACCCGTAAGCGCTGGCACGGTCGGCCAGCAGCAAATTTCCCGCCTAAAATCTACAGGTGCGCCTTGTATGATAATCGCTATACGAATGTTGTACAAAATTAGCTCACAAGGATTTAGGAAGAGCTCAAGGCACATTTTCCCTTTGGAGCTTGTGATACCTGGACCCTAGAGGGCCTAGAGTACATTGCACATAATAATTATGCATTTACTCTAGAGCTCGTTGCTCCAAGGTAGCAGGTGCTCTAAGAGTCCGATATAACCATGGGCGGAGACTTATGGGAGGGGGCAGCGTGGGACGGTCCCCTCCAAAGTTCGTGGTGGGGGAGACAGAGGTGCTTATATCCCCCAATATTTCGCACATAAAAATCATCGTAAATTTCTGAAGTGTTACCCACTGTTTATCCTTTAAAACAATGTGAAGGGGTATTTATTGAAGCCTTTAGTCATGGAATTCAGCAATGAAAGAATAAGAAACTTTGTTGAGATCGCATACGTGGTACTAAAAATGTTTGCATCACACTGTGAAATTAAAAAAAATTAAAACAATGAGGGGAGACTTTTATAGTTAGAAACTAGGACTATTTGCAATAAAATTATGAGCAGTTTCATTCATATGACAGCCTACAATGCCACAATTGCAGTATGAAGATTCAAAACATTTTCGACATGGATGGACAGTTTGAAATCTTAGAAATGGTGAGCAATTTTGTTAAATTGACAGCCTAAAATGCATCCATTGCAGTGTGTAAATTCAAAATATTTCGACATTGGGGGACACTTAGGTCTTAAAACCAGGTCTATTAGCACGTAAATGATGTAGCCTACAACGTCGTAAAAATTAAGCCTTAAAATGCTACCATTGCAATGTGAAAATGTAAAAAAATTCGACATTTGGGGAGGGGTACATCACCTTGCCCAAACCTCTTTCCTATAGCGCTCGTCCTTCGGCCGCTCGTCCGTCCCCCCCCCAAAGTTTGGACCAAGTCTCCGCCTATGAATATAACTGCAGCCATGGTGGACTGCTGAGTAGCTTACGCTGCTCCAGGGTAGCATTGTAGCCTACTCTTGTACCTAGGTATGATATGCTCTCAATCAATCAATCAATCAATCAATCGTAATTTATATAGCGCACCATCAGGTACCTACTCAGAAGCGCTCCCGGCCGAGATCAAGCGAAAAAACCAGTCTTCAACAGTTTGTGAAATTGAGAAGAGCTTGGGAGGTGTCGCATGGTCAAGGGAAGTCCATTCCAGGTTGTTGGACGAATCACAGAGAATGAACGCCTCTGCATTGTTGCAGAGCGAGTGAAAGGAACCATTTAGTCAACATGGACAGCAGAGCGCAGTGCACGGCGGCCTATGCAAGTGGAAAGAGGGAGGAAAAGCTCACACAGATAAGAGGGTGCCCAGCCTGATAAGCATCGCCACACCAAAGATGCAATCCTAAATGAGATGCGCTGCGGGAAAGGAGGCCAGTGCAAGACCTCAGTGTTATGCCAATCTATCTCCGATAAATAAAACTAGAAATTTTCACAAAAGGGTTCAATTGTTGCTTCGCAAATCTTATATAGGCAAAACCTGAGGCATAGTCGACAGTGGACTCCAGGGTACCTGTTTACCATACGCTATTGCTTGTATGCGCCTTAGCCTACGTGCCTGCATAGAATACGTTATGCCTGAATGTGGGTAAGGAATTCTGTACTCTCGAGTCCGAGGTGCCT
Organism: Lumbricus terrestris; assembly: GCA_949752735.1. Classification (NCBI taxonomy): domain Eukaryota; kingdom Metazoa; phylum Annelida; class Clitellata; order Crassiclitellata; family Lumbricidae; genus Lumbricus; species Lumbricus terrestris. The sequence goes on from OX457037.1 coordinate 7,935,770, forward strand.
GTAGGCACGGTGGACTCCAGTGTACGTTGCGCGTATGTACGATGCACACAAAGATATGCTGGCCTAAAGTTACATGTGCATTGTGCACTGTGCACCCTACCTGCCCACCAGTGCGAGTCTCACATGTAGGCTACATAATTATAAGGATACACGCGCTATGGCTAAACGTACAAAAGTGAATGCACATAATTATTGCAATATGTCTGTTACAGTTCAAGCACTTACCAAGAACAGTTAAATGTGCTACAGATTTGTTGCCAGTGATGACTGTAACACATTGGTATCTTCCCGCATGATCTAAATCAACGGAATCGATGATCAGATTATGTTGTCCTCTACCATTCTTATCTATTTTGTATCTTGATTTGAACGGTAAACTTATTTCTGTGCCGGAATAAATGTCCGTATCTTTTGAGGTATTGAATGAAGTAAATCCCCATATGACGTTTTGGTTCCCATCAACGCTGCATTTCAGTTCTACTCTATCTCCGATTATTGCGACCGAACTTCTCGGAACAGTCCACAAAGATGCATCGCAGACAAATTCTGACAAGACATATGAAAATAAGACAAATAAAATAACGTAATTATGCGGAATACGCAAAGAGCTATAATAGCCTACAACACGGTGAGCATAGTCTACAATTTCATACGACTACTGAAACATCACTAATAGTCCAGGCTATTTACAGTTTCACCCGGGCAAAATTGGCACCCAAGTTTAAAATATTTATACAATAAATGGTCGTTTTGTAGTTTGCTTAAAACAACATGGGGGCGTGTGCCCCAACTGTCCTTCATCGGTCACTAATTTTTAGTAGGCCTACTGTAGCGAACAACACTTAATGCAGGAACTCAGGGGTATTTTAGTTGTATTACAATCACTTACACATAATAAATATTCGTCTTGCATTTTGCTCAAAAACAGCATGGGGGCACGTGCCTAAACTGTCCTCCCATATGTCACCAAATATAAGAAGGCCTACTGTAATGAGCAACACTTGATGCAGAAACTCAAAGATACATGTATTTTATTTCTATTACAATCGATTATACATAATAAATTGTAGTTTTTATATTTTGCTTAGAACATAAAAATTTATGGCGGCACGTGCCCCAAACAACCCCAATATATCACCAAATACAAGCAGGCTTACTGTCATGAACATTGAACAACACTTGATGTAGAAACTCAAAGATAGTTTATTTGTATTATAATCATAATAAATGGTCGTTTCGTATTTTGCTTGGGACATATGGGGGCACGTACCCCAACTGTCCCCCACCCATATGTCACCAAATATAAGTAGTCCTGATGCAGAAACTCAAATATATTTTATTTGTATTACAATCAATTATTATATAATTATAATAGGCTAAATGGTCGTTTTGTATTTTGCTTAGGGACGTGCCCCAACTACCCCCTCGAGTCAACAAGGAGTGCATGAGTATACTTATCAATGTTGTGAGAATGGCAACCAACAAATAGATGAGAATAGCCTATTTCTAGACTCTTCTAGAGCGCATTGTAGAAAATTTCAGATGCGCTGTTTGCAGTCTACCACGCTAATGTATTTAGCTGTGACCCTCTGAACTTGTGACGAATGCACAGCCAGGGCCGGTGTGGCATGAAATTATGTCCGGCATGAAATACTGTCCGACTCCGCCCACTTCCGTTGTCAGGACAGTATTTCATACGGTAGGAATGAAATCTTGTCCGGCATGAAATCATGTCCGGCTCCGGCCACTTTCGTTGTGGAAGCAGTATTTACTATTACAAACGTGAGATATTGTCCGCGTTGGAGTTTCGTCTCAACGTATATCAATACGATAGGTGCCTATGCGAAATAATGTTTGTTGAAGCAGATGAGAAAACAATGGTGTGAGCATTGGAATCATGGTTTTAAAACACACAGCTTGTAGTCGGGGTCCCGATGGCGCTTGTTCTATTTTTAGAAGGAAATTCCCATCGTGGAAAGGGGCGAACGGGCGATATGTTGAGACGTATGTAAACAAGTCTTAGAGTTGCACACAAATACGAAATTTAGGCTTTCATTTATTCATATCTATCTTTTCTTGTTTACTCCAGTCATCAAGACAAAGCAAAAGGGCTTTTGGCCAACACAAATAGCTCAGCGGAGTTAGCTGCATTAGGTTGTGGTCTGTTTATTTTCCCGTTACATAGCGGTCATTATTGGAAGATGCTTAGTTTTTACAAAGCACAATTTGACCTTTTGGCGCTGCATCCTGGTTCAAGCTCAACCCTACCTGTGCGGGCTTTTTACTCCAGTCTCCGTTTCTGAAAATAAAGAAAGTAAACAGTCCAACGCCCAGAAACCCTGCGGCATATTCGTATTCATATTCGTATCCCGTTTCTCTGGGCCGTCGTTCGCTGCGGTCAGCTGCCCGCGGTGATTACCTTGTCCCTTTTTGTCGTACCGCTACTATTCAGCGAAGAACATTTTCCGTGGTGGGTCCAGCTATCTGGAATGGCCTCCCTGCGGCTCTCCGTTCGCTTCCCCGTGACTCTGGTGGGTCTTTCTACCGTCTTCTCAAGACCTTTCTCTTTGACCAGGCCTGGGTTGGGAGCGCCTCTGAGTAGCGGTCTTGAAAGGGCGCTATATAAATTTATGTGATTGATTGATTGAATAATAATAATGGGATAATAATACCCAATGCAATGCAAGACATGTATAATGTAGCGGAATCCAAATATGCGTACGTAGTTCACTTGCAGTTCTCCTTTTGTCAGCTATCGCTGTTGACAAATATTGATGCTGTTAGTAAATGCAAACTTATAGGTCTACTATAGATAATAGATTCGATTTTATCTGACTGTAATAGACCATTAATTTTATAATTTCATCTAAAAAGAAAAATATTCCGAAAGCGCAGCAAATTGCTTCTGTTTGCTATCATAATTTAAGCACTTAAAAACATAATTTTTCGATAGTATCGGAAATCACAGGCCTGCATAAATACACTTCGTATCTTAGTCATTGATCTATATTTTTTACACTATTATATGTACCTAATTATAGAGTTCGACGCCTCAGTACGTCGTATAATTATCTTGAATATTTTGTGTCTTTCCCGGACAAGATTTCATGATGCTTTAGCTTGACAGTTGCTATCTGATGTCATCGGTCACATGAACCAATGACAGCGCTTTCCGGACACAATTTCATGCCGGACAACATTTCATGCCACACCGGCGCCAGAGTATTTGGCACCCTAGGCGAACCTGTCGCACTGCGCCCCACCCCCCCCCCCCCCGCGCCCACGGCAACTAAGACTGAATTAATACTAACTTTCACAAAGGAATGCTATGGTGCCTTTTGTTTTAATTCGTATTTGCATTCAATAGAAAGAAGAATAGAATAGAACATGTATAATCCATATAATGGTATATTCGCCCGGTAGAGTAATGGTTAACACGCTGGCCAAGAGTGCGAAAGGTCGTAGGTTCGAGCCCCGTTGGGCGGATATGCTTTGTAGGCTGCTATTAGCGCCGTTGTAATTGCAAAGCTGTCTGTTCAGTTAGTAGTTAAGTTTAATTAAGATTACTGCATAACTTGTAAATGTAAAGCGCAGTGCGTCTTGCAGGCGCTGAATTAAAGAAAAAGATTATTATTATTATTATTATTATTATTATTATTATTATTATTATTATTATTATTATTATTATTATTATTATTATTATTATTATACCGGAAATGTAATTTCAAAACTTCATTTCTCGCGCTTTTGCTTTAGCAAATGTAGAAACGAGTTCCATCAGTTCAATGTCTTTGGCAATGTCATGTTCAATTGACAGAGTAGCTAGTCCAACAAGTCTTTCTTGTAGCATGGACGTTCGCAAATATGTTTTTATCAGTTTGAGCTTAGAGAAGCTTCGCTCACCACTAGCCACAGAAACTGGAAGTGTCAAGAGAATTCGCAGAGCTATAACAGTGTTGGGACACTATCTGTTAGATTATTTTTCAATAAAAAATTTAGTACATCATGTGGCGATGTACACCTTGCAACTCGTCTTGAAATGGCTTTCAGTTCACTGCTTAGATCAACTGCATCAATATCTTTGGAGTCTCCATGTTGCAAAGCTTTTTCAAGATTCCCGGTCGGTCGGTCGGTTTATCAGAGATTAATTTCTCGGATCTTTACTGCGGGTGGCTCGGTCGCAATATAAACGTGGAGTAGCGGTGGTGAAGGATCTCACCCTCAGGGTCGAGACCATAAGACAGCCGCTGTATAAATATGCGATTAAATTTACATTACATTACATTTACATTTATTTACAATTGTACAAAAGTAAAACTAAATATCTTACCTAAAGTATTTAAGTAGCCAGTCGACGACAATCGAATTTCAAATATTTAATTTATTTTCAATTTTCAATATTTTTGTTATATTTACACGCCAGATTTTGATTTCGAAATGACGTCACCGGATGTGGCGTTATTTCCTATAACGTAAGTAAGTAAACTAGTGATCAAATTTATACTATGCAATTCGTTTCATCTAGCGGGAAAAAATAAAATGTAATATATTGCAATAAAACTTTAAATATTAATATAAATTAACTAAAAATTAAAAACTTCTAGTGCCACTGTGCCGCCCCAGAAATTTGCCGCCCTAGGCGGCCGCCTAGTTCGCCTAGTCGTTAAACCGGGCCTGTGCACAGCCTGGCACACGTTGTGTCCTATCACAACATCGACTAAAGTAATAAAACAGAATAGCTGCGACCTGACTAATCTGTGAATATCCAACCGTAGAAACTTCTAAGAGGATAGCACTTATTTATAGACAGATAAATGATATTTATACTCACGCATTAACAATGCCTTTGCAAAACAATTAATAGTGGTTGAGAACATTTTGATGTACAAAAACTCCACACTAAGAGAACACTAAGCATATTATGCTTCACTCTAGACTGATGTGACTTACATGGACCTATGTTTACGCTACTGCATGTTCATCTGAGCGCAGGCCCATGACATCCTAGAGGCTTCACTGTACTGGATGATAAGACAACCGGATGTAGACCTATAGACCTATACGCTTTAGACTTGTGCAGACTTCATAAATCATTTATCTCAATGATCAGGGATGGGCAAATTACAGGGCAACATGTAATTGAATTACAAATTACCAATTACTGGAGAAAATGTAATTGAATTACAAATTACAAATTACTTTAAATCAGAGCCTCAAATTACAAATTACAAATTACGTAATTTCAATTACATCAATTACAAATTACTTTGGGGCTGAAATCATTGGAATAAAAAAACTCAGGCAGGAAGTGCATGCCTTTTTTTCCTATTTCTATGTGTATTATTATTTATTGTGTAAGAAAAATTAATGTCTATTTAAATGTCTATTTAAATGTCTTTAAGAAGCAGCTGTTCAAACAATTAAAGCCGTCTGTTGGGCCTTACAATCATGCCTGTGAAAACTAAAGAGCCTCTCTTCTATAATTGCAGACCAAGGCATGGCAGCATTAAATTGCATAAACAATTTGTTAGCAGTTGGCTAGCAATGATTCACTGCTAGTTCCATTTCTGGCATCTTCTATATGCTGCAAGATTTCTAAATCGTTTTTGTTTCTGCTGGTCGACTTTGTGGTCACTGCACGCTGCACACTAAAACCATAAAGTTCTTCATCTTCCTCTCCTTCTTTATGACCACTTGATGTTCAGTATTTTGTTCGCTACTGGTGGCATTTTCAGATATTGTTACTTGCAATTCGTATATATTCTTTTAGTTTGATCTGCAATTTGTGCAGGCTGCCAGCATGACTTAAAATATGGGTGAGTCACTATTGCAAGGATCGCTTGCATGATTAACAATTTGGACAGGATAGAACACATTATTTTTTCTATTACAAATTATTTTATTTCAACGTCGATAAATTACATCAAACATTATTTTGGATCAATTATAGCAATTGTGTAGGGCCTTGGCTGACTCATAATATAAGACAAGTAGAGAAGGAAGGAATAAGAAGGAAGACACGGGTGGATAAGGAGATTACACACAGGTAGACGGTGCAGAACAGACTGGATGAGTACAGTGAAGAGAGAGAGAGAGAGAAAGAGAGAGAGAGAGAGGCAGACAGACAGACAGACAGACAGAGACGGCAGGAAGGCAGAGCGCTGACTAACTCAGACCGAGCAGGGGCAAAGGTTGGCAAGATCCATCGGTTGCCTATAGTAACAGATCCAGGAATGTTGCTAGGGACCAATCGGGTAAAGACACGACAGAGCAAGCAGCCAGAGGAGTCAGTATATAAGCGGGCAGACAAAGAAACAGAGGCAGAGAGCGGCCTAGTCAACAACAGCGACAACAAGGGTCAGTCGGTCAGTCAGTTAATTGAGAAGTTAGTATGTCTGAACTCGAGATCACCAGAGTCTGCCGTATATATTGGACAATGTCTTCTACTGAATAAAACATCGAAAACGTTCCATGACTTTGTTTCCCTTTTCCTCCTGCTATCATCTAAACCGAACTCGCCGGACAGCAGGGAGAGGCATTACAATTGTATATGCTTTTAGTTAATACAATTTTAACGTTGTGGCCCCCTAATGTCCTTCAACTAAGAAAAAGTGGCCCTCGTTTCCTCCAACTTAGAAAAAGTGGCCCTCAAGTCAAAAAAGGTTGGGAACCACTGGGCTAGAGGGACACGGAAGTTCGTTCACCGTTTTCAAAATGCGTTGTCTCAGTAACCGTGAGTAACGGCTTCATATTTCGCATAAAGCCGAATGATTGGCTACCCAACTCTCCGGACCTCTCTCTCCTGTTGTGACCTTGTAGAGTATTTTACCTCTCAGTGTCTTATAAAGATCCTGAGCCAAAAGAACGTTGATCAACTCAAACATCGCCTCCAACGAGCGTGGAGATCGATAGCATTTGGGACACTTCAGACGCTGATCCAGCCCATGCCGGATAGAGCTAGTGCTGTCATTAAGCAGAAAAGAGCCTACTGTACGCCAATAGCCTACATCTGTATGTCATAGGTAACAACAGTGTCTTGTCACCCTCGTGTTCGAGGCCAGACCTACACATTTTCTTTACTGTGTTTATTTGATGAACGCAGTTTTTCCGCAGAAATGGTCTTCTTTTAAATAAATAATGGCAAGAAATGACAGGGTCATAATCAAACTTGTACCAGTATCTTTCATTTGACTTATGTAGATCTATGCACAGACAAAATATTATAGAGAAATATGAAGCCGTTACTGAGACAACGCATTTTGAAAACGGTGAACGAACTTTTGTATCACCCCATACAATACAATGCATTAAAAATAATCAGAAGAGCCCATTATTGTGTGCCATGGAAGAAAAATGGAGGGCGGGGCGGTGATGCATACCCGAAGACCCCGCAGGATAGTCGTGCTTTGAAGGCTGCTATTATTTTCCGTTTATCGCAGTTTATCTGTTCTGTTTGTAGTTTAGATTTGATTTGTGTGCTATGAATTTTTTCAGTTGCATGGCGGTACATTGTAACCAGTTGCGGTCTATCGACCGGATTGTTCATAACGGAAAATCATAATATTATTATTATTTTTGCGAGATGGGCTATTCTCGTCATTGGCACTTAGTTGTTATTTAGATCTAATGCAAGCCTATAAGTCCAGGAAACAGACTTGTAGGCTACCGTGCCGTAACAGATTTCATCATGGGCGGAAACTTAGGGGCAGGGGACGGTCCCCTGAATTAATGTGGTGGGGGACGGCCCATGCATTTGTCCCTCCCCCAAATAATATGTAATCGGTAAGTGTTAGGTCACCATGTACACATGGTGAACAACGAACGACGAGACGAGATGATGACTAAAAAAGGTCGTCAGAAATATTTGCCGGCAAAAAGGTGTGAAAATTTTCGTCGGCGTCTCACCGTTCGCCCGCCCTAAATCTTCGACCGACATTTCGTCCTTCGCATGTCTCCGCCCATGGATTTCATAAGAAACTGTAATGCAGTCAGCGAGGACTGGCTGTTAAACCTCATCAACGTCTCAAGCGAGGACACGGAAAAAAACCTGCGCATCTGCTCCCAACAACGCAAGCAACACTTACTTCCGCCCATTGTCATCCAAAGAATGAGGTTTGTCCGACAGAAGGAAAACACGTGAAACAACATCTGACGTAGGCTTATACATTGATTCACTGATTCGTTGATTCGTTGGTTCTTTGATTCATTGAATAATTAATTCATTATTTTCATTCACTCGTTGATTCATTCAGTCGACCCTTCAAGGAAACTACTCAGTGATGTCCGCGACTCAGACGCGTAAAACAGTTTTATGTTTTGCCAAGATAGTTTGACTCGCCTACCTAATCATTAGTTTGCTTAAGCTTATTCCTGCTACAAAATATGCAACCACCAAGATAGCAACGCAGGAAAGGAGCGTCATGGAAATTTTATCTTTATGAACCTATCTTTTTCGTGACAATAAAACAAAGTCGCATACCGATTGTCTTCGGACCGAAATACAAAAGGACTTATTTAAACGTTTAAGTTCGTGATCACACAGGAAGCCATTTATTGTATATACGCGGTGAACAAAAAGTTAAGAGCTACCCAAAGATCAAAGAGGTCGAAGGGAGGCGGCCGAGATCTCAAGCGAGTTGAGTCACTAAAATACTAATCGCCGTTAAAGTCACATGAAGAAACGGCTTCGAGGCTATTATTTTTTTCGGATAAAAATATTGATAATAAACCACGAAGTGGGACGACGGATGAAAATCTTCAGAGCAAAACAAGAACAGGGATCATTTTCTTGATTTTTTTAGCGCAACAAAAGCGATGAATTATACAAATCTAGTGCCCAGGGGTAATCTGAAACCGGTGTAAAGGTTTCAAATTACCCCCTCCTAAACATTACCCCCGGTAACTTGAAACCGGTTTCAGTTTACCCCCTAGGGGTAATCTGAAACCGGTTTCATCCTACCCCCCGGTTTCAGGTTACCCTCTCTGAATTCCGAATGAATTCTGTATATCCAGCTTCCGTTTCACCTACAGAGAACCTTCATCCAGCTTCCATTTCTTAAGCGTCGTTTTCGTCAATCCAGCTTCTATCTCACCTACAGAGATCCTTAATCCAGCTTCTATTTCTCAAGCGTCGTTTTCGTCAATCCAGCTTCCATTTCACCTACAGAGAACCTTCATCCAGCTTCCATTGCACCTACAGGGAACCTTCATCCAGCTTCCATTTCTCAAGCGTCGTTCTCGTCAATCCAGCTTCTATTTCACCTACAGAGAACCTTCATCCAGCTTCCATTGCACCTACAGAGAACCTTCATCCAGCTTCCATTTCTCAAGCGTCGTTCTTGTCAATCCAACTTCTATTTCACCTACAGAGAACCTTCATCCAGCTTCCACTGCACATACAGAGAACCTTCATCCAGCTGCCATTTCATCTACAGAGAACCTTTATCCAGCTGCCATTTCACAAAAGTTGTTTTCGTCAATCCATTTAACTAAGTGTTAGACATAAAAAAACTCAGACGCTGGATTGACGAATACATCTTTTGTGAAATGGAAGCTGGATGAATGGTTTTCTGTAGATGAAATGGAAGCTGGATGAAGGTTCTCTATAGGTGAAATAGAATCTGGATTGACGAAAACAACTTTTGTGAAATGGCAGCTGGATGAAGGTTCTCTGTAGATTAAATGGAAGCTGGATGAAGGTTTTCTGTAGGTGAAATTGAAGCTCGATTGACGAAAACAACGCTTGAGAAATGGAAGCTGGATGAAGGTTCTCTAGAGGTGAAATGGAAGCTGGCTGAATGTATTATATGGGGGTAACCTGAAACCGAGGGGTAGGATGAAACCGGTTTGAGATTACCCCCGAGGGTAATTTGAAACCGGTTTCAGATTACCGGGGGGTAATCTCAAACTGGTTTCAAGTTACCGGGGGGTAATGTTTAGGAGGGGGTAATTTGAAACCTTTACACCGGGGGCAATTTGAAACCTTTAGGCCTACACCGGTTCGGCCATCCATTCTATGATATTGTATCTTGTTGTGTGTTCTTTTGGAGCAATAAAAACCTATGTTATGTTATGTTATGTTACTTTATGTTAGTAGTCAAACATGTTGGCTTACCCAAGAGACCCAAAAGAGGCCGAAGGTCCAGTCCCGTTAGCCAGAGCCACCGGAAAGCGTTGGGTCAAACAAACATAATATTATTTAATACGACCGAATTTTAAATGAATAACACAAAAATAAGATCTTAACTAGCACACATTATGTGCGTGTATAAGCTTATATAATAAATATATATATAATATATGGGCTAACACACATTCATTCATTCATTCATTCATTCATTCATAGCATTTGTATAATAATAATAATAATAATAATAATAATAATAATAATAATAATAATAATAATAATAATAATAATAATAATAATAAGACGACGACGATTTATATAGCGCCGTAGCTCAGCCGAGGCCGAAGGAAAGGGCGCTGTATACAAGAGTTCAAAAGTTACTTGCAATTATACGACTGTTTAAATAGATAAGTCTTGAGTCTAGATTTGAATGCCTCCAGAGAAGGTGCATTCCGCACATAGTCAGGAAGGTATCCGGACTTTACCCCCCGGCCCATTACCCCCTGCCATTACCCCCCTGCCATTACCCCCCGCCCATTACCCCCCGTAGGACATTACCCCCTGCCATTACCCCCCGTCTCCTTACATTTAGGTCCAGTGTATGTATGCATGTATGTAAGTATGTAAGTATCAAGTAAGTATGTATGTCAGCATGTATGTTTGTATGTGAGTATATATGTAAGTATTTTAGCATGTATGCAGGTATGTATGTAAGTATATTAGGGTGTCCCAACAAATATTTTTCTAGAAACTTGAAATGCAGTCCCCCTAAAAAGTTTCCATATGGTCCCATAATAACACCTGTAAAGTTTTATGACACTAAAAAAATATTTAGGGGTGGCTCAAGCCGCCCAAATTTAACCCATATTGGCATAATTTGCGCCTGATGTGTCCAACTTCTAAATGCCTTTATATCCCAATCGTTGATCCTATTATAACAAATTTACTACCCTTGGAAAGCTCGTGAATGGTAGAATTAACAGGTATTTAACTTTATTGGATACAATGGATATTTTGGGCATAGTCTTATGCTCAAAAAATGCAAAATCGAGAAAAATTTGAGATTTTTGAACTTTGGACACAATATCAGTGCACACACAACTAATCATTGGGAGTAGTCATTACAAACTCTTGATAATGTAACAAGTCGTGGTTTTAGCTCCTCCATACCTTCATCTGCTTCATAGTAAGAAATTCTGAGGGGGCTGTGAGGTTCAACCCCTATTTGTCCTAGGACCACACAGTAAAGTTTTAATTGCACACCCCATGCAGCTACACAACAAATCAACGTCTGGACCGTTATTTTTTTACTATTCTCATACTGATCTGCTGATTCTACATCACTGCACTCAAATTGTTCTTCAGTTCTACGTTCTACATTTACACATGTCAACAAGATTGTCACAATTGTGGTTAGAAAACATGTGCCTGTGTTTTTCGACAACCTGTACGAGAAATTGTCTCCGATCTACGTTCTTCGTTATCGTTGAGCTGAAATTCTGTATCAAAGCTGCGTCATGTTTGTTCAGCACAGTCATTTACACAGACCAACGTTATGAAAAATCACACGTGGTCTTATACGATTGGCTATCTCGCCACTCTTTCACCGAAAGATCGAGAAAACTATATTTGAACGCAGCATGGTTTGGGAAAAACTTTTAGGAAGAGATAACCCCGTTATTCCACATTAATGAGAACTCACTGAAAGAACAGAGAGAATTGCTATCTCTTATATCTTAGGTGCTGGTATACCAAGAATGATGTTGCATCATTTTCAGACTTGTCATCTAGAGCAGCATTGCCAGAATTATAAAGCTATGGATTAATTCAAAGAGAGCAGTGACTCTACATGAGAACACCGCCTGACTGTAGATGTCAATCACAAATCTGAGACTTGTTTGGGTTGGATGCCCTGTAATTCACGGTCGTCAACTGTATATGTGATTCGTTTCCATCATAAAGCAATTAGATCTATATTGCCTTACCCATCCAACTTGCTCTGTGATGGCAACAGGCTTGCGAAATGCTACCGAATTGTTCAATCCAACCATGAATACCAAGAGTTTTGAAAATTCTTGATAGTCATATTTCGAGTATGGCCACGCTAAAGCTGTTCAGTAATGAATTCTTATGATTTGTTAGATGCAGACTGCAGTAGCATTGGTCGAGGGTTTGGTTGATGTTGAACCAGATTGGAGCATTCATCTTTAAATGGCTTGCAGAGCTTAATTACAGATCATTGATGGACAAATTTTTACCAAGGACACAAAGAATGCACCAGGCAACTGGACTTAAAAGATTTCTGTGATGTTAACAAGATGTTACGACTGATGGCTGATGTAGAAGGGTGCAAGGCATTGCAAACTCTATTTAATATGCAGTTATTGAAAGCCGTTGTCTCAAAGCATTTGCCAATAATTAGGCCTAATGCATCACACTTTCACGACTTCAAAAGGTTCAAACTGCAACCGTTGATTCCTGTCCTGGTCCAGAGGTCAACTTTAGCACACCAACATGTTTGTAGGCTACTTCCACCAACTAGAGAAAAATCAGACTGACAATCTGTTAACCTTATTCATTTCTACTCCACTGATGATTGCCATGTGGAGGTAGCGACCTGCAATCCTAGTGCACGACATTTACATCATTCGTTTGCTCGAGAGCTTAACTGTCGTCCTTATGCTTGAAAAACCTCATTCGCAAATACAATAAGGTTGCATATTTGTAGATTTTAGTATTTCAGAGCAATATAAGGTTATTAAGCAATACATAAGCACGCTAGTGGGATCAAAGTGTGGACCTCCGAAAATTTCAAACTCATAGGCCTATATGTCGCACGTATAATTTGTGACAACTTACACATATTATATGTGAGCTTTGAGCGGCCTCTAAATATTTTCAAAATGTCCAGAAATTTGGCAGGTACTATCATAGGACCATAAGGAAACTTTTTGGAGGGACTGCATTTCAAGTTTCAAGAAAAATATTTTTCCTGTGCAATCGTGGGACACCCTAAAGTATATATATGTATGTCACTATGTATGTATTTCAAATTTGTATGTATGTATGTATGTATGTATGTATGTATGTATGCATGTATGTTCTATGCACATGTACGTATGTACTATGTACGCACATACGTAGGTATACTTACGTTTGTATGTATTTTATGCTTACATAGAACATACTTACATACATACATACTCGCACACATACCTATACATACATACATACACACATACTTACATACATGCATGCATACACACATACATTTATACATACACCATATATACATACATACGTACTTGCATACATACATATTACATACATACATGCATGCATACACTGGACCTAAATACATAAGAGACGGGGGGTAATGGCAGGGGGTAATGTCTTACGGGGGGTAATGGGCGGGGAGTAATGGCAGGGGGGTAATGGGCCGGGGGGTAAAGTCCTAGACCCGTCAGGAAGACTGTTCCATGCAGTGGGTCCCGCCACGGAGAACGAGCTTTCCCCAAATTTCGTGGTTGACCGTGGGACCTGTAGCAAACCCCTCGACGATGATCTTAGCCGACTATCTGCTACACGCATGCAGAATTCGGAGATATAGTCCGGCATAAGGTTAAGTAGAGATTTGTATGTTATGAGGCGTAGTTTCTATGTAACCCGCTGAAGGACCCGCAGCCAGTGCAGATTGTCACGCAACAGATCGGTTACAATGTTACATGGTCAGATGGTGTGCGACCATATATAATCTATATATAATATATGTATAGCGCCCCTTTAAGAAACTACTCAGAGGCGCTCCCAGCCCAACCACGAGCAAAGAAAAAAGACTTGAGAGACTTGTAGAACCCAGCCGGATGGGCCACAAGTAGAGAGCGAAGCGTAGCCGGGAGGTCGTTCCAGACTGTAGGCTCCACAACCGAGAAAGCACGGCGCTGCTTAATGTTTTGTAATAGCTAAGCGAGCCCGCGGGACCAGAAGTTCACCCCTATAGCCGAAGAGCGAAGTACACGACGCGCTGCAACGTCAGAGACTGGACTGCAAAGATCGCGCAAATGACGGAGCACAGCCAATGACACAGCGAGAGACCACAGCAGCATGCAACATGCATAGTTGCATACGTACTTACATAGACGCATACATACATACATACATACATACATACATACATACATACATACATACATACATACATACATACATACATACATACATACATACATACATACATACATACATACATACATACATACATACGAACGCATGCTCGATCATGCGCATTAACATACATGCACAGCCATATACACACATATGCACGCTGTTCATCCACATACAAGCATGCATTATACATACATGTAGGCGTACATACTTGCATGTAATTATGTACACATAAATTATGCGCACAAAGCATACATGCATAAAAACACATACGTGCATACACACACCCATGCATACCTAGTCAAGGTCACATTAAGGCTAATGCGGGCCCGGGTTGTGTGATAATCATGCAAGCCCTCTTAATCCGTAAGTCGCCGGTCCACCCAGGCACATAATTGCACCATGTTTACTAATGAGTAAAGGATGCTTTTCCTGCATGTTGTGTATTTGCTTTCTAAGGAAAGTTTCAGACGCTAGTAAGTCCACAGTGACAGAAGGAGCAAACGACTACTTCATTTGTAAAATAGTTTTAACCTTTTAGGCCTTAACCTTTTAACCTTAACCTTTTAACCTTTTAGGCCTTAACCGTTTAGGTCCTAAGCCTATGCTCCATCTGGTTGTTTTCTTCATTGTTCTCCACATTTCGAAGACATCCAGTCTGTTTTTTTCCCTTACGATTCATATCTCTCCATACAATACCCCATTCCATGTCATTTTTAACTTCTTCGGATTCCTGTTAATTGTCTCATCTCAGTTCATAGTAATTTTCATATTTACATTTATACGTTCCTCCTATTTCAGGTCTAATAAAATATGACATCCCATTATTTTCATTCGAGGAATCCAATGATGTTCAGGTATACCACTTTTTAAAGCGTCATGGTCTACCTTACCAATTAAAGGTCTCGGAATGATCGGAGAAGAAAGCACCCTGAGAGTATACACTAGACTGGTCCACAAACCATAGCCCACAAATTAAGTTCTTAGAATTCTTTCTCCACAAGGCTTATTTTTGTCCACTTGGGTTAGATAGTCTCCCTGTAAAATTTCGGCCTGATTGTGCAACATTTAGAGGTCAACCCATTCTGAACATTTTACTTGAGTGCTAATAATGCCTTTTCGTCATGTTAAACGTTGTAATTAGACCAATATGGCTTCGTCTGATTTGAGATCCGACCCAGAGCATTGGCTATTGGGAAAACCAGTCTCTTGGACATCTACTGCAAGATTACCACACAACCTGCATGCACAGCAACTGCTTCAGTTTCATCATATCACTATAATAGGGAGACCCATTCCGGAAAGTTGCAAAATGGCCTGTGATGCAGTTGTTTTGTATTTGGGTCCGTGCCACAATACCAACTCAGCCGGTTGACTGGTGTGTCAGGAAACTGTCATAGCTTTATCAGAACTACCTAACTCTGAAGACTCACAGACCACTTTCAAGAGAAAGTGACAGGATGAAGACGACATGTTCAAGAGAGATCTTCAGAAATTGTTCGATATTGCCTCAAAGAATGTGATGACAGAAATCCAGCAAGAAGGAGAATTTCTTCGAATGCAAAAAGAAGACATGTTTCCAGTAACATGAGTGGAGTAGACCTAAAGACAGCAGCAAAAGAGAGCAGAAAGAGGCAACGCCAGGAAAAAGAGAGAATGGTGAAAATTGATATGAAGAACGCAAGACAAAAGGCAGTAATGAAGCAATAGGTGAACTTTCTGCGTTGGCATCTAGTCAGGATTCAGAAGAAGACTACTATTTGATTTAATGCAATGATGAGTATCAGACAACCTTGTCATCGTACGAGTACATATTCGTCTACACTCTACAATGGCTGCATAAACAGCTCCTACTAACATTATCAAAAAAGATCCAAGAACATCTTCTTTAGCTTAGTTGTTGGTGCTTTGTGTCGTGTTGGCCTTCCAGACCGTTATGCTGTGTTGGTAGATGGAGCTGCCACACTGGCGACTGGTTGTGACATTAATTTCAGAAATCAAATTTTCTAGAAGTTCATAAAAAAACAAGAAGCAGATGCAATGGAAGAACAAGAGTGCACACTGGCAGGCCTGTTATTACCTGACTGAGAAATAAAAAAATTTGCCCATGAAGCATCGACAGATCAAAGGAAAATATGGACCGCAAAGCTACTATTGTCACTGAAAATTGTCAGGTCTTGGCAATCTCAAAAATGGTGAACGGCATTCAAGAAGGTGACTCTCAGGTCAATACCAGTGTTGAAGTACGGTAATTGAGAAATAGAATCTCCCCAGACATCGCTCAATGTCGCTCAGCTCGTACATTAACTATTGCGGAACAATTTATCTTCTTCTGTCCAAATAACATAAAAAGTGTCAAATGGGTTGACCTCTAAATTTCATTTGTTTTCATTGAATTTTTTTTGTGATTATTATAATCATGATAAGGAACAAAACAAGCCTTGTGGAGAACTGAAATCTGCAAGATGAATTTTGTGAACCACTCTAGTATACACACAGTAAAAGAGAGTCTAAGGAAGTGGGTAAGCTTATAGGACAAAGACTCAGAGCAGATTAACTGCTAAGAATGATCATCGAAGAAAAAGTAAAGGTAAGCGGAAAAGAGGTGGACTACGACATAAGATGCTGGATTGGATGATGGTAATGGATATGGTAAGATCGAAGAAGAGGCCAAACATCTGGATAAATGACGACGTTGGACATTTAAACCAACCCAGGAGACAGAAAACTAGAGAAGACGATGATAAACTGAGCTATAGGCTTCAGAAATTAAGAGTTAACCAGTAACATTTCTTCTAATTTTGCTTTTTGGGGTCAATTTCAATAAAAGAGGTTAGTCTAAATGATTGATCAGCGTAGCTCAATTTATGAGACCAATTTGAAAAAATCATGCTTTCAAAAGCCAAAAAATACAATAATAATAAGTTCCTGCGATTTCAATAAATTTATAGACTGTTATAGTTCAAGCTAATAAATCGGATGTGTGGGAAAAATTTGGCAAAATTTCGTCGACTGTGACTTCGTATTTATTAATGTTGCAGCCCTCACGCTAAGAAATTTCATCATTTCCGAAAATGCTGGCCCTTCAGAACTGCAGCACCCTTAGCACCTATATACCTAATGCGGGTCTGTACCTAGTACTGTAACGCCCGCCCTAGCCGCTAGAGGGCCAGGAGCTCTGGCAAGTTTTGCCTCGCTTACTTGCTTACTTTCGGTGCTTCCCTCTAGCGCTGCGGCGTACTGCCGGGGCAACAGGAACGCACGTACGGGAACCTCAGGTGTGGCTGACAGGGAGGAACGGCTATGTTCCATAATTTCACGGTTACCAGGGCCCAAAAGACATATCTCAGCGCCTGTTTGTCGACGGGCGACAGCACCCTTTTTCCGGTGCTCGTCTGGGTTCGTTCCCCCAGCGGCAGCTTTGGGTGAAAGGAAATCGAACTCCATGGGATCCAGTGGTGGGGGTCTCGACTTATTTGGCTGGCACTCTTCTCGCTGCTTTACCCATGCTGATAGCTGTGCAAAGGCTTGACTCGTCCTACGCTCTGATTCTTTTCGTTTCATTATTAGGCATTGTAACCTATCTGTCTGACGCTCTATAATTTCCTCAGTCCTACTAACTGACCGCCCTCCTTCTGAATCATGCGATTCTTCCGGGGCGTCCCCACTGGAAGGGGTGACACGTGACATGGGACTTTCCCCATTCAAATCTAATTCCATTTCACTCATTTAATCACCTTCAATTTCGATTAGATGCACAACACTTTATTTATTCCTTAACTAGCACTTACATAACATGTAATTCACAATGTTCTACACAGATACAGTTCTCTCTGCGATACCTATCAGTTCAATACACTGTGACTGCAATGTATTACCAACAGGCGACAGTATTCGCAAATCATCGCTACACAATTTGCATTATTCAACAACTAACAGTTCTATTTCTGCATCCAAATTTACTACACTCTATGTTTCCGTTTTCTTATCTAATTACAGGGAGTAATATAGCGCTATTAACTAATTACAAGGAATGCAATTAATCCACAGCGGTATTTCATACTGATTTACTATACTATAATGGTCTTTCCAATGCGCCGCTATTTCTATTAAACATTTCAATGTATTCAGGTTTCGTAACACAAATTCCGATTTACCCTCGCTGTCTACATCAAATGCAATATTATCTATGTTAGCATTTTACAGCGGTCTTCAACTTTCAATCGTTTACGGATTCAGCACGTGTCACTCTAAAAAAATTTACTTCCCTGTATTTCACGTCAGTTCACTCGTTCCAAAGATTTCCTTTCACCGGAAAATCGGTCTGTTTCTTCTTAATATTATTAATTTAGATGAGTTTCCCCCAGAACTTACAACGCTAAAAATTATATTTTAAGACAAATTTCTACTCGACCTCTTGCCTCGTTCTCTACACAGATCCCTCCCGATCCACGGCTTGTCGTCAACTGCCGCTTTCTGGCCCAGCAACCAATCACGGGCGGTTTCCTGCCGCCGTTTCGGGTCACGCGCCGCGTCTAGCCAATCGGCAGCACCCGCGCTTTTGCCACGTCAGCCAAAGGGTCACATGTGGGTCTGGCGCATTGTCTGTAACCTCAATCTGGTGCACCCATGAATTAGTTATAGAAATTAGACGCAATATAAAAGAATAAGTAAGATCTTGTAGCGTTTCCAAAAACGCTACAGTACACACACGATCACATATATATTTATAACTAGCTGTACCCGGCCACGCGTTGATGTGGCTGAAAAGAATGTCCAACCCTCCCTTCCTAGGTTCCCTCCCTTTGCCCCTTCCCTCCCGTTCCCCTCTCCTCCCCTTCCTCCCTCCCCTTCCTTCCCTCGCCTCCCTCCCATCCCCTCCCCTCCCTCCCTCCGTCCCTACCTCTCTCCCTCCGTCTCTCCCTCCCTCCGTCTCTCCCTCCCTCTCTCCCTCCCTGCATCCCTCTCTCCCGTTTCATCCCCTCCCTCCTCTCCGTCTCTCTCCCGTTTCATCCCCTCCCTCCCTCCGTCCCTCCCCTTCCTCCATCCCTAGAAATATGCGTTTTAGAAAGACGCGCGGAAAACGGCCGCAAATGGACGATTTTGTAAAGACACACCTTTTAAAACGCGCCCGAAAAATAAAAGACACACCTTTTAAAACGCGCCCGAAAAATGGGCGGACGCCGCCGGACGGATGCGTCAAAATTCAAACGGATATGGCTGGACTCCATCGACGTATATCGAATGGAATTAAAAGTTGTGTTTTTTGGTCGTAAAGATTGCGCTTTTTCCCAAAAGGCATTATACAAACCCGCTTATGTTCGAATGGAACGTTTTGCGAAAATTTTGAAAACAATCGATCTATAACTTTCCGAGATCCTTCTTGTCGAACGGTAACGTTTTACATTTTTATTTATATAGATGCTATATACATACACATAATAATCATAGTTAGGTAAAACTGTATTTTAGCGTATTTTATTATCTAAAATCGATATCATGTATTTTAGCGTATTTTATTATTTAGCGTATGTATTTACACATTTCGTTGATGAAATCGTTATAACCTGACAAGCAGACAAAATTGAGTGATATTGGAAGCTGGATTGATGAAAATTTATGGATGAAATAGAAGCTGAATTGATGAAAAACACTTGAGAAATGGAATGTGGATTAAGGTATCTAATGACTGACGTAGCAGCTGGATGGACAAAAATAACGCTCGAGAAATGGAAATGGAATTGATGAAAAGATTGCTTGAGAAATAGAAGTTGGATTGATGAAAATTATTTCCCTTAAATAGAAGCGGGTTGCTGAAACGATACTTAATTAAATGAGAGCTTGATTGATGGGAAAGACTTGTTATTTAAATAGAATTTGGATTGATGAAAAAATAATTCTTGCTGCAACAGAAGCTGGATTAACGAATGATACATTCCAAGGTAGAAGTTGGATTGATGAAAATACCTGCGGAAGTTCGAAAGCGCATCCAAATAATAAAATACGCTATTTATTTTGAGCTAACCTGTCTTGAATAAAATACGCTAAAATACAGTTTTACCCATAGTTATATACGCGGCTTATTTACAAAGATCGAGTAATCGCAATGTTCAGTCTTTTGAATTGTTCTCGGATGTTGGCGTTTCTTCTTTTTTGATCTTGATTTTCCGTTTTTCTTTTCTTCATCTCTTGCTTAATGGCGCAAGGGACCGCCAGGGTCAACCAGGGTCTTTCCTTGTTAGGCACAAGGATCGCCGTGATGAATACACAGTCACATTCGTCGACCGGAAGTTTCCACCCACTTTTAAATTAGATTTAAGCAGGCTGAGTGCGGTGGTCAGATTGAATGGCTAGTTCTTCCGTGGGCACTCACTCAGGAGCTCGTTTTGGAGACAAGCCATGGAGGGGCGCTTCAGGAGGAAGTGACGCACTGTTTCCTGGATGCCGCAGTCGTCGCAGTTTCCGGTGTCGTGTCGGCTCCACTGCGTGTTGAGGAGGCAGTGGCCTAGACGGAGTCTGGTGATGGTGACTTCCTTCTTCCGGTTTTTGGTCAGCGTACTTGCGGGCCGGGCTCACGTTCGGCTCAACGAGTCTGATGTCGGGGCCGGTGTCGGAGGTGACCAATTCGTGCTGCCATTTCGGGAGGAAGTGATCGCGAGTTCGAGGTGGAAGGAGTTCGATTTCATAAAATATTACACTATCGCTGTATGAAAATCCGGGTACATAATTATAGGTACATTTAGGATTAGTAAATTGGCAAATCATCATAAGCTCTGGGTTTTTCAGCGTACTGACAGGACGTGACAAGTTTTCGTCCATGCTTAGCCATGGACATCTACAGGGTGGGCCATAAAAAGACCCCCTAAGTTTTTTTACCATTATCTTGGCCAGGGGTAAGAATTTTTAGATCAAATTTTACATGGTTGAAGACAATATATTTGCACATGATGGCCAGATTTAATCGAAATATGTAAAACTAAACAAAAGTTATATAATTATCTCTTTTAGGGAGACCACCACTGTTTTTGACCATTCATTACATAACGCATCAAAAAGTAACAACAAGAGGATTTTATGAAGTCACATCTCAAATAGTTGGCGTCAAATAAACTTGATTATGACAGGTGATCATCAATATTATTATTTAGAAAGGAGAACTGTTTCTGCACATCACTGTGACATCGTTTTAGCAAGATGATTATCTGTTTGGTAAATAAAGATTTTTTAAGATGAATAGGTTGTTATTAAAACAATAAAATCGAAATTTCTAACAGATTAAAATGCTCAAGTTGTCAATGGCAGACAAAATGTGCATTGAAACACTTCATGTGCAAGGTCTTGGAGATAAAACTATAATCACCGCTTATTCTGATAAACAGTGATTGTAGAGAAATTAAGAGCTAAATTGAGAGTTAAGAAATGTGCCGCTGATGAAAGGAGATCGGCTCAATGGCAATTCTTCTGGTTTCATTGAGAGATGCCAATGACTCCAAATCTCCGGATTCGAGCCCGAAGTATTATCAAGTATGGAGAGCTATGCATGATGGAGAAGGTGCATACCACATTAGCCTACCACAATCTCCAACCAAAACCAAGAGCGACAAGAAGATTGATGGTCGCATTGGAGTCGCTGTGGGAAGATCTACCTCTGAAACGCATCAAAAAGACCACCAAAAGACGTCTTCAAAAACATCAATAACACGTTTAGGCACTGGTGGCGGACACATTGAATACAAGTTGTGAAGCACTATCGAGTTGATTAATTTTGATAAGAATTATAAGAAATGTGACTTAATAAAGCCGTTTTTGCTACTTCTTGCTGCGTTATGTTTCTGAATCGTTAAAAACAGTGGGTTGTATCACTAAAAGTGATAGGCATATAACTTTTGTTCAGTTTGAAATATCTTGATGAAATATTACTATCATGTGTAAATTTGAATTGCCTTTAAGAAAATAAAATTCTATTTAATAATTCTTACGTCTGTCCAAGACATTACCAAAAACCCGCAGGGGTCTTTTTATGGCCAACCTTACACATGGAACTGGAATGGCTTCTTTAGGCCTACTGGGTTCCTCGTATAAAACGCGGGTCAACTTTGGCCCCAATGGCACATGCTGATTGCGTCTCGTTGGATCATGCAACGTGGGCCATACCTGCCAAAATAGAAACAACAAACCTCAGAGTTCAAAAAATGAATTAACACCAAAACAATTGAAAGAAGTATAGGCTTATATTTAAAAATATAAAAAATATGCTATTGTGAAAAATGTTACATCCAATAAATGTCTGAATCAATTAAATGGACTAATTTTTATGACGACGATTCTGACTAGCCAGACTACAACCAACTTTCACCAGGCTAAAACATGAGCAAAAATCGCGACGGACTTAAATTACAGTTTGAAACGTAATGAATTATTATATTTGAGACTTTATAAAAATTTCATTTACATGCTGTTGTCCTGAAGGCTTGAAAGAAGACAAAATGTTTGCCAGCTGTTGCTCTGAAATTTCCTGCAATAGGCCTAGCCTACAGTGTAATAACCTAATATCGCTATAAATACCATTCGGAAGACAAAGCCATTTTGACATGGTATCCGGTCAAAACCGCGCACACAAAACCGTGCACACAAAACCGCGCACACAAAACCGCGCATCACAAAACCGCGCACTGTCATTACCGCGCACGATCATTACCGCGCACGATCATAACCGCATTCAAGTGTTTCAACATGCATCCAGCTTCTATGTCAGATCCAAAAATACCTTCATCCAACTTCTGTTTATCGTTCGTTATTTTCGTCAATCCAGGTTCTATTTCAAATATAAAAATACCTTCATCCAGCTTCCATTTCTCATGCGTTATTTTCGTCAATCCAGTTTCTATTTCATATCTTAAAATACCTTCATCCAGCTTCTGTTTCTCATGCGTAATTTTCGTCAATCCAGCTTCTATCTTATATCTAAAAATACCTTCATCCAGCTTCTATTTCTCATGCGTTATTTTCGTCAATCCAGCTTCTATTTCATATCTTAAAGTACCTTCATCCAGCTTCTATTTCTCATGCGTAATTTTCATCAATCCAGCTTCTATTTCATATCTAAAATTACCTTCATCCAGCTTCTATTTCTCATGCGTTATTTTCGTCAATCCAGCTTCTATTTCACCTGTAAAAGAACCTTCATCCAGCCTCAGTTTCTCTTGCGTTTTCCATCAATCCAGACTCCATTTCACCTCCAAAATAATTTTATACAGCTTCCATTTCTCAAGCACTGGACCAGTTGTCTGTAAACAAGTTGTCGTTTGACGAGTTGTCTGTGGACCAGTTGTCGTGACACCGCTTAAATAGAAGTTGGATGAAGGTCTTTTTCGATCGGACATAGGAGCTGGATGCATGTTGAAATACTTGAATGCGGTTAAGTTCGTGCGCGGTAATGATCGTGCGCGGTAATGATCGTGCGCGTTTTTGTGAATCGCGGTTTTGTGTGCGCGGTTTTGTGTGCGCGGTTTTGTGTGCGCGGTTTTGATAGTAAACCTTTTGACATACACACTGTAGCACTTGAATAACTTTAGTGTGGTCTTTAAAGTAAATAATAGCCTATACGAGACAAAGAGCTCAATAATTATTATGTGGTTAATTAAGTATTTAGGCCGATACACAGGGCCGGATTAACAAATGTGGGGGCCCTGTTCAGTAAAACTGTGGGCCCCAACCTTACAGAAGCACGACAAAGTGGCGCACAAATTGTGTTGTTTTCAACGAAGAAACATGCGTCTATTATTAATTCATTAATTCTTTTTTACAATATCATCAGGTCTTTTAATATTCCGGCCTGGTGTTAAAGTAGGCTACCGATATATCTTTTACGGCTTAAGAATATTAAAGTGATTCATGGTAAGACATTTTCCTAACCAGGGCAAAACCCTCGTACAGGCAAATAGCGCAGAAGCGTTTTTTTTACGCCCCAAAATAATTCCTGACAGCGAAAATTTCTGGCGGTCTTGCGACAGAACAACGACCCAAGCATTTTCCCTGATTTGCCATGTTGTGCATAGCGCCGCCACTGTTTACAAACTAACATAGGCCTAAATTTTCGCGCCAGTAGCAGACTCTGGCTCAAGCTCCATCGCATACCTATGTGAACTTTTCACCCCGACTTCTGTCTCTCTGGACCGCCGTTCACTGCGCTCAGCTGCCCGTTGAGACCTTATTGTTCTATGTTCTTGTAGGCTACTGTGAGCATGCAACGATGAGCATTCTCGGTAGAGGGTTGGTCCAGCTACTTGGAATGGCCTCCATGCGGCTTTCCTCTCGCTTCCCGTAACTCTGTCTTTCGTCTTTTTAAGACTTTCTTTTTGACAACGCCTGCGTTGGAAGCGACTCTGAGTAAAAAAATCTCAAGGGGCGCTGTATAAATGTATGTGATTGATTGACTGAATTCGTAAAGAGTGCGTATTTAGTCTACTGAACCTACAGTGCAAGTAGGCCTGCTCAAAATTATAATTACGCCATCTCATAATGCATCGCATAGAACTTGAGTTCCGATAAGGTGAGGTATTAAACTTGTGTGTTTAAGCAACGTATAGCTCTTCCCAGCATTTCTGATTGATTCTAAGGTCAATCTGCCTGGCATTGAAAACTGCACAGATGTGCAAAAGTTCAGTGGCGGCCCTAGGGGGGGGGGGGCGAAGGGCCTAAGCCCCCCCAAAGAGAGGCTCAGCCCCCTAAAAAAAGGGCCATCAGAAAAAAATTTAAAGTGAAATATTCACGATTTTGGGTTGACGACTAAAAAAAAAAGGTCGTCAGAAATTTTGGCGGCGAAAATGAAAAATTTTCACGGGATTTCGGTCGAGGCTTCAGCCCCCCGAAACTGAAATCCTGGCGCCGCCACTGCAAAAGTTGTATAATGTTAAAATCAGCAGTTTCTGAATAATTTCACACTTTGTTCAGATAGTTTAAACTCATTTTTGCTATTATTGTATTGTATTTAAACATTTATAAAGCGCCTCTGTTAGGGTGGACCTTTCAGAGGCGCTCCCAGTGCGCAAGGCCCTGCGAGAAGAAGGTTTTGAGAAGAGACAGAGCAGAGGAGAGACTGACAGACAGAAGAGCGAACAGAAGGAGAAAAGAGCATTCCAGAGAGAAGGACCAATTGAGACAAAAGATCGAGACTGAGCCATAGCAGTTCTAGACCGAGGAACCATTAGGTCAAGTCTGTTGGATGAGCGAAGTGGACGGTGGGCGGAAGCTGAGTGAGGACGAAGCAGACTTGTTGTCCTCGAGACCAAAGTCTTGGTCTCGAGTGCGCTCGAGTTCGGTTTTAAAAGTCTTGGTCTTGGTCTTGGTCTTGAGAATAAAAGTCTTGGTCTTGGTCTTGGTCTTGAGAATAAAAGTCTTGGTCTTGATCTTGGTCTTGAGGTTCAAAGTCTTGGTCTTGGTTTTTCAAGACCAAGACCAAGACCTGCCTTCACTGCCCTTCAGTATTAACATTGAATAATCAGGGTGATTTTTAAGGTCGTGGGGCCGATGTAAAATTGTAATTCACCGCCACGAAAAAGGCCAAGCCTCTTCGCGTCCTACGACAAATATCTGCGGACTGATACAATTCCAGCTGGTCAGGAAATACCATCGGCAGCAGCAACAAATATGCTGTATCTGGAAGCCCTGCCAAGACTCGTATCAGAAGCCAGGCGGTCAGATACGCCATGGCAGGATTTTAGAAAGACTCACGATTTCTAAATTTATATCCAGTGCTTGAAAAGATGCTGTGCGTGCCAGAAACTTCAGCACCTGTAGAACGTATTTTTTCGCATGGTAGGATTTTCATGAGGCCACACCGGGCACGCCTTGGTCAGAAAATTCTGAGTGAATTGGATCTGTTAAAATGCAACAGCCATTTGCAATAGCATTGCACAGAATCACATTGAGGAGTTTTGTAGGCACGAACTGAACTCGGAATTCTCTGCAGTTTGGTTATAGAGTTACTTTGTTTGAATAAAATACGTTTTCATTAAGATTGCAGAAGTTGCATTTTCGCAAGGTCTTGTCTTGGTCTTGAGACCAAAAGTCTTGGTCTTGTCTTGGTCTTGAGTGCAAAAGTCTTGGTCTTGGTCTTGGTCTTGAGAACAAAAGTCTTGGTCTTGGTCTTGGGCTTGAGGTTCAATGTCTTGGTCTTGGTCTTGAGGTTTGAGGTCTTGACAACAAGTCTGTGACGAAGTAAAGCATTAGTCAGGTATTTTGGGGCAAGACCCCGTTGAGACTTGAGGATCAGAGTGAGGATCTTGAACTGTGTGCGAGCACGTAGAGGAAGCCAATGAATTTCATCAAACATAAAGGTAGAGATGTGAGACTACTTGGGAAGGCGGGCTATCAATCTATAATTAACAATAATGAAAAAGTCCTATGGGATGTGTAGGGGTCCCCTAAAGTGTGGGGACCCCTGTTCGGCCGAACATGTCGAACATGCCTTAATCCGGCCCTGCCGATACATGCTGTGTAAGGTCATGTAGTGAAACATTTTAGAACGCATTTCTTTCGCATATTATAGGCTGATAATAGTTCATTTCTCTCCTCTTCTTGTGGCGTAACAGGTCAAAGCGCTGCTGATTAAACACGCTCTAGGAGTCTATGAATAATTGGTCATTGCTCGGATGGGATAGTAAATGAATATGATTCTATGACTGTATTACCTTATAAATAAAGGAATATATCCTATGGAAAGGATGGCAATGAAGCAGCTCAGAGCGATGATGACACCTGGTGGAGCATGTCTTTCAACGGTTAGTGTAACAGCGATGTATTCAATTCCTAGAAATGACAATTATTATTATTGATAACACTTCAGCAGTTCCAACTATAACATTTCTACATAAAGACAGCGTTTTGACAGTGATGGATGTATCGGAGGTACCCAGGTTAATTTCTGTAGGAAGATGAAGAAATTGGGCACAGGGAGATACTGTGGCGAACCTCTCACTCCTCTCTCTATTCGTCCTTCCCTTCCTTTCCGTCCTCTTCCGGTCTTCCTGGAGGGGGAATCTTCCGCACGGTGGTGTGACTCGTACCAGGATGCCGACACCACCGTGCTACATATGTCGCTGGTCCACTCCTACGGTCTGTCAGGAGATTTCGTAGTCGCCAACCCAAGAAACAACTCGATGACGGTTTTCAACTGTATTCAACGACGGATTAAAGAGAACAACTACTTCGAAACAATGCCTCTTCAAAATGAGCTCTCTAACCGAACGGAGCTCCCGCTGCCTCTTCAAAATGAGCCTCTAACCAAACGGAGCTCCCGCTGCCTCTTCAAAATGAGCTTCATAACACCTAAAACTACCACCTTATATACTTAGCGGCTGGTTAATAAATCTGGCCAGAACCGGTTTACCGCTTAGTGGTTACATACTAATCTTAACCACCCATTACCGCAATGGTAACTGTCGGTTAATATTCCACAATACCTAACCGGAATACCTCACACAATTAGCATCGGTTAAGTTATAACCGGTACCGACTGAAACCCCACACAAACACCGGTTCTACTTGCCTCAGATTTAACCGCCCAATTACATGCATTCTGCCTGGTTAACTCCTAGGATCCCAACCGGTTAAATTACATGGCCAAGCTAAATTCTTAACCGGCAATCTTAACCGCACCAAATAAACCCTTTAGCAGCAAGTGTACCTAATGAACTCTATTACAAGCAAAGTTCGCTACACCCCCTCCCACTACTGCTCCGAAGCCCCCTTCGGACTTATTCGAACAATCGCTGAAAGCTAACAATACTAGTTAAAGCCTACCATACTAGCGACAGTCAAACTATTACAAATGTTCATCAATGGCCTAACTGCTCATCATTGGTTAATTAATGGCATCACTGTTCATCATTACTGGCAACTAAAACTGTTCATCAGGGGTAGCAACTAAATCGACTGTCAAAAGTCCATGTAATGATTTAACGCACTGTTCATTAAGGTTACTCATTAAAACTTCTCATCAACGATTTATCTAGCAATGTCCTAGCTAAATACAATTCGTTGGCAAACGTCCATTACATGATCTCACTATCAATAGCTATTCATCAAAAGCTATGCATTGTTCTCAACATGTCAAGGAAAACTAATTATCAAAACTGAGCTACGAGAGCTGTTCATCAAAGAAACTATAACCATGACAGTTATTCATCAAAAACTACTCATACAGTAAAAACGGTCAATGACTATTAACGAAACTGCTTAGCTAACGATTTATCTCGCAATGCGTTACTGTACACTAAAACCAAAGAATCCTCTGTTAGAAGAAAGTCCATCACGACTTATCCAATTGTTCCACGGCTCATCACACGGTTCATTGAAACTAAAATTACTAAAGACTATCCGTCGAAAGTTATTCGGTACAACTTATTATTCCTAACAGCATCGTTAAGTGTAGGTTGTCACCCACTGTACAATTATCATTAACTTGAAACATAAATTCGGAACTTCTTCAAAATAAAGAACGGCAGGCTACTTGCTTTCTGCTTCGTGTGTTCAGAAGTCATCCAGAAACAATGGAGCCAAGAGGAAAGGATCCTCATTGCCCATTGTACGTCGCATGAATCCTTGGAAAACTCCACGCAGCACCGCTTCAGACGTCATGGGCCACTGTGCCCATATACGCAGACAGAATTCCTCCCATTCCAGGGGGAACTGAAGAGAACGGGAGGCGAAAACCACGTTGGCAATGGCCTCCTCGTCGACTCTCTCGTCAGGTAGGTTTGGACGCACTGCTTCTATCCAATTCATTAGGTCGACTAATGTCTCATCCGGCTGGAACGGAAAGTCAGCCTCCTCAATCTGGACTGGTGGCGGCCAGAAAGGGTCGACACCCCCAGCGATTCCGTAGCTGGCGGTTCCTCCGACAGCGTGAGCGTCAGGCATTCTGACTAGGTGACGAGGGATCATGGTAGGCGGTTCCTCGACTGGACGAGCTGATCCGCCAAACCTCGCCTCCGACTTTACTTCCGCGGTGACGGCTGGTCGCTCGCTTCTCTCTTCTGATGCCGTACTTGCTGTCACTCGGACGACTTCTCTCGTCATAACGGTCACTCGCTCCGTCACACGTCGCACGTTTAATTGGTGTCGCCGCCCAACATGACGTTGCAGTGATCCTCGAGTGGCGGTCTCAGCCCCACAAATATCGCACAACCATCTCCTGTGGTCCATTTCTCCGCTTCGTAATGATGCCTTGCGATTTAACGACTGCACTCTCCTCCGTTCTGTTTTCGACTGAATTCGAATCCGCTCATCGTTCGCATACGTTAACCGGTTCTGCTGTTATGACGTCATCAATTTCTGTGTTGTTGCACTGCACCGCGGTTAAGTTCTGTACGAGCTGTTCATGGCATCGACTAAGAATTCTCCTTGAATCTTTACCGGTTAACTTTTCTAGCAACCGTTCATAGCATCGGCCAAGAATTCTCCTTGAATCTTTACCGGTTAACTTTTCTAGCAACCGTTCGTAGCATCGGCCAAGATTTCTTCTTGAATCTTTCCGGTTAACTTTTCCACGATTCCTCCGTAGCATCGGCCAAGATTTCTTCTTGAATCTTTCCGGTTAACTTTTCCACGATTCCTCCGTAGCATCGGCCAAGATTTCTTCTTGAATCTTTCCGGTTAACTTTTCCACGATTCCTCCGTAGCGTCGGCCAAGATTTCTTCTTGAATCTTGCCGGCTACGTTCGTCCACCTCGTCCATGGTTCTAATGGGAATAACGCACCGGTCTCTTCGTGGACCGACGCGATCTCCCATCCCCACGCGGCATCTCCTGTTCCTCCTCTCCAGCCAGTAATGTAGGCGGAGGTATCTCCTGTTCACCATCGTCCCCCGTTGACACGTACGCTTTCAATTTGTCCACATGTGTCACAAACGGTCTTTTCCTGGGTGCCTGTACCAAGTAGTTCACAGGTCCGCACTGGCGCAGGACAACCATTGGCCCTTGATACATCTTTTGCCACTTAGGGCTTCGTCCCTTAAATCGACGTGGAGAGAAGTGCCAGACTTGATCTCCCTCCTTAAAAATCGCAGGCCGTACTCGGAGATCGTACTCGTGTTTCCTTCTTTCTGCTGCTTTCTGTAGATTCTCTCTCACCGTCCGATAAGCTTCTTCCAACCGCTGAGCCATGTCTTCTACATAACTTGCATAAGTAGCACTTCCAGGCCAAGCTTCTGATGGTCGTCCATACACCAGATCCAACGGTGCTCTTGTTTCTCTTCCGAAGATTAGCCGATTTGGTGAGAATCCTGTCACCTCATGCACCGAACTGCGGTAGGCTGCCATGACGTGCGGGAGGAACTCATCCCAGTCCCTCTGATGGCCGCTAATCACCTTAGCTAACATAGCGTTAAGGGTCCTATGAAACCTTTCGATAAGGCCGTTCCCACTTGGGTGATACCCGGACGTCCTGACCTTATCTATCTCTAACAGCTTGCAGACCCCTTAAACAGGTGCCCATCGAAGTTCGTACCCTGGTCTGTGAGGACTTGTAATGGCGCCCCATACCGAACTATCACAGTCTCAACCAAGGCTCTAGCTACTGTTGCTGCTTCTTGATTTGCTAAGGGCACCGCTTCTACATACTTCGTGAAATTATCCATCATTGTCAGTATATAGACATGACCCCGACGACTCCTTGGATGGGGTCCCGTGATGTCTATGCTCACCCGCTTCCAGGGTTCTCCAGTTGGTAAGGGCTGTAATGGTCCCTGCTTTGGGGGCTTACCCCTTCTATACTGACAGCACTGAGGGCATCTTCTGCAGTAGCCCTTCACATCCCGCGACCAGCCCGGCCAATAGGCACGGCGACGAATTTGCTCCCGAGTCCTACGAATTCCTAAGTGCCCTCCTGTAGCACCCGTATGAGCCAACTTCACATACGGCTCCTTCAACACCTTTGGTAAGAGCAGTTGCTCAACTCCGTCGGCCCGCCTCCGGTATAAGATTCCATCCTTAATGCATAAGCTTTCTCGCTGATGCCAATACGCCTTGACTGCAGCGCTTTCTTGTAGCACTTCTTCTATCTCAGGCATCTCGCCTTCCTGTTCCATCCAGCGTCTCACCAACATCAGATCGGGATCTTCCCGCTGAGTTACTAAAATTGTATCAGGTGCTTCTGAGTTAGCTTCGGTCCCAGACTCGAAGACCTCTCTAGTAGCCGCTATCGTCACCTGGTGCTCTTCCACACTTCCACACTGTCGGCACGGCTTTCTTGACAGCGCATCCGCGTTCCCATGCTTCTGACCTGGTCGATGCACGATACTAAAGTCAAACTCAGCCAATCGCTCTAGCCAGCGCCCTTGCTGTCCCATCGGTTCCGGCGTCCTACGCAGCCACTGGAGGGCCGCATGGTCTGTTCTCAACACAAACTGCCGTCCGAGCAAGTATTGCCTATAGTACTTCGTAAAATGCACGACTGCGAGCAATTCGCGGCGTGTAACGCAGTATCTCTGTTCTGCCGACGAAAGGAGACGACTGCCATACGCAATGACCCTTTCTTCGCCCTCCACTATCTGCGACAAAACCGCCCCTATTCCAATGTCAGATGCGTCACAATCTAACACGTATAGGGCTGTCTCTTGTGGTAGCGTCTGCACCGGCGCAGTAGTCAGGATAATCTTCAGACGGTCAAAAGCTCCTTGACATTTCTCGTCCCAATCGAAGGCGCGGCCCTTCTTTGTCAACTCGTACAGGGGTGCAGCTAGGAAAGAGAAGTCCCTTACAAATCTCCGATAGTATGAGCAGAGGCCCAAGAACGCTCGGACGTCTCTCAGTTTCCTCGGCACTGGCCAATTAGTCACTTCAGAAATCTTTGAAGGATCCACCGCAACTCCATCAGGCGTTACCACATGTCCCAGGAACTCCACAGTCCTCCGTAATAACCGACATTTGCTAGGTTTCAACTTCAGATTGGCATCCCGCAATCTCTCTAACACCTTCCTCAATCTTTCTAAATGTTGATCCAAGCCATCCGAGAAAATGATAACATCGTCTAGATATACTAGGCACATCTCGAAATTCAATCCAGATAGCACAATGTCCATAAGTCGTTGGAGAGTGGCCGGGGCATTGCATAGCCCGAAGGGCATAACTTTCCACCGAAATACTCCCTTACGCGTTACAAACGCCGTCTTATCTGCATCTTGTGGCTCCATGGCCACCTGGTGATACCCACTCCGGAGGTCTATCGTACTGAACCAACTTGCGCCTGTTAACGCCTCCAGGCATTCGTCTACTCTCGGCAGAGGGTACGAGTCTTTCTTCGTCTTCTCGTTCAAGCCTCTGTAATCCACGCAGAATCTCATCGTTCCGTCTTTCTTCCTTACTAACACCACATTAGATGCCCACTCACTGGATGTCGCTTCCACTATCCCTTCACTAACCATCTTCTCAACTCGTTTATCTATCTCCACACGGTAGGAAGGAGGCTGTCTCCTTAAAG
This sequence comes from Lumbricus terrestris, assembly GCA_949752735.1. Classification (NCBI taxonomy): domain Eukaryota; kingdom Metazoa; phylum Annelida; class Clitellata; order Crassiclitellata; family Lumbricidae; genus Lumbricus; species Lumbricus terrestris. The sequence goes on from OX457037.1 coordinate 7,968,540, forward strand.
GTTGCCTCACTGGAGCTGCACCTCCAGTATCAATTCTATGCAAACCTACCGTCGTCTTTCCTAAATCACTTTCATCCAGCGACAGCACATCCTGATATTCCTTCAAAAGACCTTGCAGCCGGTCTTTTATCTCAATTGGTACTTCTGCCATACCATTCATCATCTCTTCTACACTCTTATCCACCAGCTCCTTATCTGCAACCAATTTCTCTGATCCACCTAAGTTCACTTGCTTTGGATGCAGTCCTCCCAACAACTGGTCTTTTTCTAACTTGACAACTCGCTCAGTTAAATTAATAACTCGCACCTTAGTAGAATTAGTGTCATCTCCTACTAGATCCCGCGCTACATGCAACCCTGGCTGTAGCTCTCTCGTTTCGGTCATCCACGCCGAAGCCTTCGTGGACAAATCATCAAACAATTGTCTCGCCCCTATGTCATACTGACATTTAGGCGGCACCTTTACTTCTTCTGCCACTACTATGCGTCTGCACCACGTGGACCCATTGCCTTTAACTAGCGGGATCCTTCTGCGTCCCACAAACAATGCTCCCGCGCCAAAACTTAAACGGCACCGATGCTGCCTAAGCCAATCCATCCCTAACATTGGCTCAGCTATTTGGTCCGAGACCAAAAAGGTAGTGGAGATGGCAAACCCCCGCCATACATTAATAGGGATTGTAATCTCACCCAAGACCCTAATCTCAGTCCCATTAGCGGCCATCAACACCCTATTGCACTGCTGAATCTCGGAACCCTCAACAACAGAGAATGGCACCAAGCTCACCTCCGATCCTGTATCAATGAGACATAGCTGACTTTTCCCGGCGATCGTTCCTCGTACGAAGATGGCGTTGCTGCTGGCTGGGTTCGACACTCGTGGTCGCGTAGTGTGGTTGACGGAGACATTTTCTTCTCTTGTGGTTCCTCCGTTCTCTTCCACAGCCGCGTCATTCCGACGATTCTGATGCTGGCGATTCTGTCGACAATTTCGAGCCATGTGTCCGGCTCGACCACACCCATAGCAGGTCAGGATCGGTCTCTGTTCTCTGGTGTTGCGACGCTCTTCGTGTTCCGGCGGATTACGTCTTGGTGCAGCGTCGCGTCTTTCTCCGAAGTGTCTCTCCATCCGCACTTCCATTTCTTGTTGCCACCTCCTCTGCTCCTCACGTTGAGACTTCAGGAAGCTGTCGAGTTGCTGTTGCAGTTGGCTGCCAGTTTCATTCTCCATAGCTCCTCGAACCCGATTCGGCGGTCTCCGTCGATCTTCCGTTTCCATTGTACGCTGGTAGGCTTCGAGACGTAGAGCTGTCCGATACGCTTCATCCAATGTCTTAGGTTCACGTTCACGGACCTTCAATGACAGCTCTCGATCTCTCATCGCTTCCAGAAAAGCGTCTCGTGCCACAATCTCGGTCGTCTCGTTCGTTGGGACAGGATAGGCTAGCACCACCAACCTTCTTATGTCGTGAAGAAGTGTGCTGAGCGTCTCATCCGCCCGTTGACGCCGGTAGTAAAGCTGAGTTCTGAACGTCTCAGCCTGTCCTTCTGTTCCATATCGCTGTCGAAGACGTCCGACCAATTCTCCATACGTAACGTCTTCACGAGCTCCAAAGTCCCACAACAACTGTGTCGCGGCTTTGTCCAAAGCGCAACGCAGGAAGTCCACTCGGTCTGCGTTTGTCCAGCCGTTGTGTGTTGCACAGACTTCAAATTGCGCCAGGAAGGAATCCAACGAACCGGTGCCGTCAAACTTTCCCGGCTTCATCGGCGATTTCCGATACCTCAAAGCGGCGCCGTATCTTTCTCGTTCGTTCTCCTCTTCCGGCTGAGGTCCACTCGAAAACAGGCTCATTCCCCTGAAGTCAGTCGTCTCTCGATGACGGAGCGCACTGGGTCTCTCTCGTAGTCGTTTCTTCTGGACCCGGTGACGAACTGCTCCTCCTCTCCTCATCCCTGTGACCGTAGGCGATGGTATCTTCTCCGTCCGTCGTCATCGATACTTCGGTTGATTCTGGTTGCGATCTTCAGATTGCGATCTCACACCCCGCTTCTGGTGCCACTGTGGCGAACCTCTCACTCCTCTCTCTATTCGTCCTTCCCTTCCTTTCCGTCCTCTTCCGGTCTTCCTGGAGGGGGAATCTTCCGCACGGTGGTGTGACTCGTACCAGGATGCCGACACCACCGTGCTACATATGTCGCTGGTCCACTCCTACGGTCTGTCAGGAGATTTCGTAGTCGCCAACCCAAGAAACAACTCGATGACGGTTTTCAACTGTATTCAACGACGGATTAAAGAGAACAACTACTTCGAAACAATGCCTCTTCAAAATGAGCCTCTAACCGAACGGAGCTCCCGCTGCCTCTTCAAAATGAGCTTCATAACACCTAAAACTACCACCTTATATACTTAGCGGCTGGTTAATAAATCTGGCCAGAACCGGTTTACCGCTTAGTGGTTACATACTAATCTTAACCACCCATTACCGCAATGGTAACCGTCGGTTAATATTCCACAATACCTAACCGGAATACCTCACACAATTAGCCTCGGTTAAGTTATAACCGGTACCGACTGAAACCCCACACAAACACCGGTTCTACTTGCCTCAGATTTAACCGCCCATTTACATGCATTCTGCCTGGTTAACTCCTAGGATCCCAACCGGTTAAATTACATGGCCAAGCTAAATTCTTAACCGGCAATCTTAACCGCACCAAATAAACCCTTTAGCAGCAAGTGTACCTAATGAACTCTATTACAAGCAAAGTTCGCTACAATACACAAGGAGAGACATATAGCCTACGGATTGAGAGTAAGAGGTTCTCCTATCTTCTCCTCCGCCATCGATATGGCGATGAGGCGTGTATGAATTTCCTCCAAACTTCTCTGCTCCTGATTGTTTCTCCGACCTTGGCCAAGCTGGTGCCCTTCTCTCTCAGATCTTCTTTGATGTTGTCTACCCAGGTCTTCCTCTGCCTCCCTCTGCTTAAGGTAAGCTTAGATAAAGTTAGGCCTGCAACAAGTTACTTTCCAATTTTGCGGTCTTTCTCGTAAGCCTATACCATAAAACTTCATCCATTTCAACAACACTCACGATAACAGGTCAGATCATTCCGATTTTTTTACATAAATACGAGCGTTTGCGAATGACACTCACTAATCTTAAATTTCCCACCAGCCGTCTCCTTATTGAGGAAAGAGGGGAACTACCCGGAGAAAGAAATTATGCAGGGAACAACAAGAGGAGCACGTGCGCGTAGAAGACCGAGGGCCAATTGGATGGAGAATATAAGGTCCTGGACTGGTCTAAACATGTGTCAACTGATGAGGGCAGCCGAAGACAGATGTATTTGGAGACAGACAGTTCATGGTGCGGCCCAACTTCGGAGCGAAGATGGCTAAAGACGACGAGACGAGACGACGTCTCCTTATGTTAGGAATAATCCATAGGTTGGCCCACTTTACGCTCGCTCCATTCCTGCTGCCATTTCTGTTCTCTCGCTTGTTAGTTACCTCGGAGGATTTTCGATCTTCTCATGCCGCAGTTAGTGCCAGTTACTCGTTACCTACAGCCACTACACGGTATTCTCACCTCAACTCCATCCCATTATTCCCATCTGCCTCATGCCCAGGGCCTTTTAAAGAAATGTTTAGAACAGCACAACCAGGAATTTCTTTGGCGTGTCTGAACATTTTCCCAAAAAATGTCGCTAGTCGTAACCGAAGTCAATCGTTTGAAATTTGGAAATTTCACCTTCCTACTGCACATTTTTAGCTGCACACCCCTTCCGCTTCCCTCTTCCATAGTGAGCTAAGCTGATACCATACCTATAATCCAGTGGTTCCCAACCTTTTTTGACTTGAGGGCCACTTTTTCTAAGTCGGAGGACACGAGGACCACTTTTTCTTAGTTGAAGGACATTAGGGGGCCATAAGGTTAAAATTGTATTAACTAAAAGCATACAAAATTGTTATAATTTAATCAAAATATAATGTTTGATGTTATTTATCGACGTTATAATAAAATAATTTGTAATAGAAAATAATAATGTGTTCTATCCTGTCCAAATTGTTAATTTTTTCATATATTTTTGATAATTTTTTGAGAGATGAGGGCCACTTTCTGAGGCCTGGTGGGCCATTTTCTGAGGCCTGGCGGGCCACTTTTGGCTCGCGGGCCACGGGTTGGGAACCGCTGCTATAATCATTTTCACCGCACAAGACTGCTTTTACAACTGCACAAATTCATTTACAACTGCACATTTTGTGTAGAATTGCACATCAAAAAAGCCCTGCTCATGCCTCCAGATGCATTTGACGCTCTTCTCTCACTCGCTGCTACTACACCCAACCCCTGCTGTTCCTATTCACTTGGGATTTCAACATCCATGTTGACACTGGCCTGCGAACCTCTTGCCTAAGATTTCCTGAACATCCCGGCATCAGTCAACCTCATTCAATCTGTCAACTTGGCGACTCACATCAAGAACCACACTCTCTAACTTTTTATTACCTCTGCCATCTCCCTCATAGGCCTATCTCATAAACTATCACACTCTGTTCTCGCACATCACTGGCCACACTTCATTATCGCGAGCCTTGAAATTATCCGTTTTGCTCGGCCCCCTCTTTCTACAAATTTTTCCTCACACCGACTCCATTGAAAGTCAGGTCTTCATCAAAGATATTCTTGACTTCAAATTGATTCTTAACCAACCCTCTCTTTCTCGATGAGCCTTTGACTTGTAATTTATTGTTTAGGTCTATGTCATGTTCATAACCAGACGCAGTTCAGAGCAAACAGTCATTGATCAACGTCCAACCTCCAAGCCTTTTAAACTCTTCGTAGGTGTCTTGAGCATATCTGCCAGCGCACCACTGACTTTGCATCTAGAGCCATAGATCTCACAACCCTCAAATCATCCACCAATAGATACTACCAATGCCGTTTAATGCCGCTGCCAAAAATAAATACTACTCACTTATCCACTCCAGCTCTTTCATTCATCGACATCTCTTAAGGACCGGCAGCTCTCTTTTTCATCGCGAATCTCTCTTCCCGCTGCCAAGTTCCATTCCATACCCTTATATCGTCAGCCATCAGCAGGTCTTTTGCTTCTGCCTCCTAAACTTTGCCGCATTAGACACCATCTATCTGAGCCTTTCCTATCGTATTGGTTTGGCGCCTCTGAGTCAGAGGCTCTGACATCACTTTACTCTAGTTGCTGCGCTCCCACTTATCTTTATGTGCCTTTTAAGTCCTTCTCCAGTAAAGCCTACGGCCACTTTTCGCAACCGCTATACCAATTATAATTATTTACTGTGGTGTGGTGCTGTGGTGTCCACCAAGTCTCAGTTCTGGGTCCACTTCTCTATTTAGTCTCTACATTATTCCACCCAGACTTAAGTCATCTCATAGAATTCAACTCTACGCAGTCGACACCCAACTCTACATATCCTTCTACCCAGGCACTTTTCCCGACCTCCATTGCCAAGCGACTCAATGTCGTTGGCTTAATCTCACAATGGATGTCGTCCAACATCCTCTGCCTTAACCCATCCTAAACACACCTTTGCCTTTGACGTCTCTGTCTGCCATATCGGTCATAGAGTCGTGACAGCTTCGACAATCTCTTTCTCATTTGCCTAGTTTCATTAATTTTTTGAAGTAGGCCTACAATACTATAATAGGTCTTGATTTTTCTGACACATCCATGAAGTCATCCTCTGGCAAGATTACACTCTACTGGATTTACTTCGCTTTCCGCTTCATTATTTTGAACACTGCTGTCTGCTAATGCTTGTTCGTTGACGAAATCTAGACGTTTACGACATATTATAGGCGCATGGTCTCCTTTCTCTTTCTATCATGCCGCTTCTTTAGTGAAGTTGATATAATCTTATCCTGACGGCTAATCGTCATAACTCTAATTGTCTGTTGATCATGTAGGAACGCTTGTTCCTCTCTTGGAGCCTTTCTGGCTTTGGTACATTTGCAATTGTCAGTGGTGCATTTGCAAGTTGCAATGTAAAAAAAATTATCTACACTTTTTCAAAGTTTTGCAATTTCTGAGGACATTTCCTTTAGTTTTCCTCTTTTATGCAAAGTTTCATGAGCGTTCGAAATTCTTCAAGTAAGGTTCTTATAAGTTTAAATGCATCGTCAGATAGACTGTCTTAAACTGAATAGAATGACATATTACAAGCTGAAATATCTCAAATGATAAAAAAAAGTTATTAGTGTTTTGCCATTTTCAGGCATAGCTACATGTCGCAAACATGGGGTATCTTAAGAAGTTAATATCTCCTACAAATATGCGACTATTCTTGAAATTAGGATATGATTTTACTCAGTTTAAAGAGCTCTTTTCAACGATGTATTGTTTGGTGGTTAATTATTTTACACTAAAAATATTTCATAAGAAAACCTGCAATTTTCTCAAAAATTTCAATTTTACGAAACGTTGGCACTCTGGGGGCAAAGGAATACATTAATATTTTTCAAAACTTTTTATGACATTTCTTGACCCCATACTATAAGACAACTTTTTTTATTGCTATTACATTTTCGATTTATAATATTCGTGTTTTTCACTCCACCCTACTGTACAGTGTACAGTGTAACACATTACAAGCGGGGCCATGTAATTTGTACCTATAAAAAAACTGTTAAGAATTTATTTACACAGAATAAAGAATAGGCCTACTATTAGGCTACTTCGTACTTGATCACAGCTCACGCCAAGTAATGCACTGAAAGCAGAACTGCAAGCTCAATTCCTTCTGAACTATAAAATAGGAGAAGTTTATTATGATGCCCATTTCTAATATATAAATTGCAAGCCTTGCCCCAATTTATATTTAGCGTTAGGAAGTTGAAGCCACTTTCTTAACCCGCATCCGAACAGGGGGGAGGAGTCTGGTCAGACCCCTTCACATGTTTGGTGCATAACTTTTTTAAATCGATATTTTTTTTAAAATTGCTTTTATGTCTTTGTTACTATAATATTGCTAAAAGTCGCCGGGCCCCTGGGTAGTTGCACCCCCTGCCCCTCCTCTCGGCGGGCCTGTTTGTCGGTCGCTCTTTTGACGGGTCACCGAAGCCGACATACCTGAATACATGTCAATATCCGGATAATATTTGGCTGTCAAAAGTACTGCCAATAGGACGTGCTCTGATGCACAATGTAGTAAAAGAAAAATGTGGAATAAAATAATAGATACACATTGAGAATGTTCAAGGTAGTTTTGACAGTTTCCAAGCAGCCGAGATGAAAGACATAGATCTAGACATAGATTCGACATAGATCTTCAAACCCAACAGCAACAGCTAATGGACCATGATTACTGCTTGCAATTTACATGTAGGTATAGGTATTAATTTTTCATAGATATTTTATAGAAAACAGTCATGCTGACTTTCAACATAACAGCATTCAATAGTAATTTTTACAAGAATTATAAATTCCTTATGTGATTTCCAGAGTTGATAGATAGACAATTATTGAGTCGATCAAGTATGTATGACAAACCATCACAAATGTAACTAAACATTAGTTTCAAATTCATCATAAAAATGATTTATGTTGCATAGAGAGACTGATATATTGCTGTTTTTAGTTATTCTGATATTATATTACAAAATTGGAATATAAAACACAATTAGGCCTACCTATGAAAACTCGCATCAAATTAAGTTGTATTTTCTCTTGTTCGGATGAGGGGAACAAGCAGAACAAGCATGAAATATACAGATTTAGCTAAATAATACCTGAACTATAAGGCGAAATTGTGTGATAATATTCCGGAACATTAGTCGCACTTGTTCCTTTAGGTCGGCCGGATTCGTTGAACTTTGTGACAACGTTAATTTTGTAGGCTGTGTTGTTTGTTGTAAAATTCAGTGTTAGATACAAATAAGTTGTTACAAAGTCGTGAGAAGAAAACAGTTCAACTCCAATTTCTGAGTTTTTGTGTGTTTTCCATTCCATTGTAGGGGCCCAGTTTCCAGCAAACATCGCAGTGCAGGACATATTGACAAAGTCATCTGTCAATTTTGTTAGACACTCTGGAGTCGTTTCTGTCAAAACAAATACTTCACATCGTTGCATGGTATTGTATTGAACCGCATGTCAAATCACACACACACACACACACGCAAACACACACGCAAACACACACACACACACTGCTCTGGTTCGAACTCCCAGCCTACTGGAGAGAACTTATTTGCTTCTCCGGTGTCCGAAATCACCGCCCCGCCTCTCTGGGTCTATCTGCACAAACTGCAACTAGGTTATGCAGAATTGAGCCTTTTCCGTGGTGGACACAGTTTTCTAGAATGGTCGGCAGCAGGAATTGAGCCTGTTTCCTGTTTGGGAGGCCCGGTAGAGTAATGGTTAACACGCTGGCCAAGAGTGTGAGAGGTAGCAGGTTCGAGCCCCCGTTGGGCGGATTTGCTTTGTAGGCTGCTATTAGCGCCGTTGTAATTGCAAAGCTGTCTGTTCAGTTAGTAGTTAAGTTTAATTAAGATTAATGCATAACTTGTAAATGTAGCCTAAAGCGCAGTGCGTCTTGCAGGCGCTCAATTAAAGAAAAGATTATTATTATTATTATTATTATTATTATTATTATTATTATTATTATTATTATTATTATTATTATTATTATTATTATTATTATTCCTGTGATTCATACTGATGCCTTTTTACTTGTACTTTCAGCACTGCTGGACTATGAAGCGCCTCTGATTAGTCCACTGGATGAAGCACTGTTCAAATAAATGAATGGATGAACGCAAGGATTATCAAGGACAAGACTTATCGGGTGAAAGCATAAAGCACACGCATGATTTGCGTTGTGTTCGCAAAACGTGGCCGTGCGCTGCCATCGAGGACCTGGTCGTGGATCCAGAAGTGGAAGTTGAAAGACGGGAATCACACAGAGAAATGGATGGAGCCAAGTTTCAGAAGCTGTTGTCTGGTGCCAAACCGAATGAGCTGCGTTTTGCTCGAATTCAGAGTAAGCCGGTTTAAACTAAAATGGATTAGAGTGCATCGGGACGACGAAGTAGACTGCAAAATAGTTACGGGTGCAAAGTTCGCAGATGACTGTCACGTAACGATGTAACGGAGCGACGATTCTAACTGTGTAGTCGTAGTGTTATTCAGTGATACAAATTCGAAACAACGAGTTTATTAGCAGGCATAGCAATGTCATGGCACAAAAACTGATACCACGTGATTTCGATACATACATGTATACTCATTTAGAATCGTTACAAGAACAACCAACTCCATTGGTTGACATAGGCCTAAATGAGCAGGAACTTTGGAATACTAGCAAAAGTAAAATTGATCAATGATGAGCTACATTACCAAAAATGACCACTTCAGCACTGGCTTCCATCGTAGACACTGGCTCCACGCAAATATATCGCTTTGCGGCCCTCTTTGTAGCATTGATGTGCAGACTGCATTGACCTTTTCCTTCTTGAGAAATGGAAATGTATTGCTTAAAATTCTGAGATAAGTCACCCCCACTAAATATATACTCCCGTTCCGATGAGCCAGGATTATAGGCAACCCACGCCACACTGTCCTCGGAATTTGAGGCGCAGTTTAAGGAAATAACGTCACCACTCATTGCCGCAACATTTTGAGGCTTCACGATGAATGAGCACTGAGCACCTAAAACAAACCAAAAAACATTAGAGTATGTGTGCAAAACTTATGTAGGCTAGATATCAATTGGCTCATAGGTTTACTAACTTTACTCGCTTAAGAACTCTTTAGTCTTATATTTATATCAAAATGAATATGTAATGCTTGTCTCAGATGGTGTACGTTAATAATAGCTATCACAAAATGGCGATCGTCAGAAACGCGATGACAAAATAGCGACGAACAAAATCGCAACTGCGGAAAATTAGAGACAACCAAAACAGCTTTTGATTGATGAAAAACATTCATGCTAACTTAGATCGATGAAAGGAAAGTCATGCTTAAATTGCTATCACGTAGGCCTATTGGCGGATTCACCATGTCCGACCGTGTATCCCAGTATGCGCGAGGTCTCGCACTGGCTTCATGAATTCATGATTAACTCTCAGGCTACCAAGCTTTTTTGTAACACGGACTACCAAGGGGGGTGGTTACCACCCCTTTGGAGTCAGGGGCGGATCCAGGGGGGGGGGGGCAATCCGCAATCCGGCCATGGCCCCCCATTTCAAATCACCATGGGACGTGGCCCCCCCATCCATGGTGGACGAAAAAAAAATTCAGGGTGTCAGTCATGCACAGGAGAATTAGTGTATAAATGTAATTAAAATCTATAATAGAAATAATATATATAAATGTAATCTAAGTCTCTCACGCAATTGCATTGTCTTAATATAAAGCAACGAAATGAAACAATCTTATAACAGTATCCAACTATGATCTATGGCATACAATGTAAGTTATTCGTGTATATATTCGTAGTAAATTTTAAAAACATTAACACCAATAAACACAATTATTATAACTAAGCACAACTAACTATTAATTACAAATCAAGTTAACACGAACAACAGTTTTTGGGATGTAATTTATTTTGTGCAGATGCCAAAAAATTTCAGGGCGAAACATGTTATGTTTTGAGTGTAGTCTATATGTGCAAGAAAATGCGGTGAATGATAACACATGTTTACTCCTTGTTTTTATTTATATCTTACTATATTTCATTCAGTAGTGGGAAGTATTTTATTTATTCTAGTCTTAAAACGTCATCACTCTTTTTAGACGAAAAATTAAACACCTTTTTAAGATTTCGCACGCATGACTACAAAAAGTCATCAGTTTTTTGGGATGCGAAATTAAACACCTTTTTTGAAAATTTTGCACGGAAGACTAAAGAGTCATCACTCTTTTTAGACGAAAAATTAAACACCTTTTTTAAGATTTCGCACGCATGACTACAAAAAGTTATCAGTTTTTGGGATGCGAAATTAAACACCTTTTTTGAAAATTTCGCACGGAAGACTAAAAAGTCATCACTCTTTTTAGACGAAAAATTAAACACCTTTTTTAAGATTTCGCACGCATGACTACAAAAAGTTATCAGTTTTTGGGATGCGAAATTGAACACCTTTTTTGAAAATTTCGCACGGAAGACTAAAAGGTCATCACTCTTTTTAGACGAAAAATTAAACACCTTTTTAATATTTCGCACGCATGACTACAAAAAATTATCAGTTTTTTCCGATGCTAAATTGAACACCTTTTTTTGAAAATTTCGCACGGAGGAATAAAAAGTCATCACTCCTTTTAGACGAAAAATTAAACACCTTTTTTAAGATTTAGCACAGATGACTACAAAAAGTCATCAGTTTTTTGGGATGCGAAATTAAACACCTTTTTTGAAAATTTTGCACGGAAGACTAAAAAGTCATCACTCTTTTTAGACGAAAAATTAAACACCTTTTTTAAGATTTCGCACGCATGACTACAAAAAGTTATCAGTTTTTGGGATGCGAAATTAAACACCTTTTTTGAAAATTTCGCACGGAAGACTAAAAAGTCATCACTCTTTTCAGACGAAAAATTAAACACCTTTTTTAAGATTTCGCACGGATGATCAAAAAATGTCATCAGTTATTTGGGAAGGAGAATTGAACACCCTTTTTGAAGATTTCCGGCGGATTACTTTAAAAAAATCTAGTTTTCGGGAATGAAATACTTCTAGAATGTAAAAAAGAAAACATATCCAACAGATTAAGAGATGTATGTAATATGTACAAGTCAGAATTTAACCTAAAGAGCCTACTTGATTTGGGCTGTATCCAAAATACAGTTTATGATCTTGTTACAACTATTAATAAAGGAAAAGTGTTATAAATAATACTATGCTAATATATTTATTGTGTTGCATAGTTAAACAGACTATATCTTGTAACTGAGTAACGATGCACAGCAATGAATGACACTCGATGTCTGTATGCACTTATCTGTCTCAACAGAAGTGACCTTTACGCTGATTGGTTGAGGCGAATACTTAAATAACACTTAACTTGTTGATAGATGAAAAGCATATATGATGTGTTTGTCTGAATGTGGGCAATAACATGACCACTCTAGAATATTATTGATATGATAGAAGCTTGTAGACCTGTAAGCAAATGTAAATATGCGAATAATCTGTATATATTATGAATTGAATATGTTGAACATGTGAAAATGGAAAAAAAAGGAAACCAAACTAGTTTCCTTGAAAAAAAACAAAAACAAACCAACATCAATAACAGAAAAATAAGAAGAGCCACAAGGCCACCAGTCGAATTAAATAAACACCTGTTAAAAGACGTTGACGGCCTGCGAGCCATATAATGTCGTTAAACAATGGAAAAGTCAAGTCGGGAATGAAGTTTTTAAGTAAAGTCTATATTTATATTCAGACCTTATGGCACTCTTATAAGCACTGAAAAGTACAGCTATTTTGTTAAGATAACAGCAT